>LR738713.1:836295018-836352600 GCA_902687465.1 Secale cereale
TAGTGGCGCACCGTGGTTGTGGTACGCCATTACTAGTTTTGAAAAAAAGTAAAAAAAAAAAGAAATTTGTTAGTAGTGGCGCACAGAGTGTGTGGTGCACCATTACTAGTTAAAACTAGTAATGGCGCACTATGCCCTAGTGCGCCATTAATAGTTTTGGAAAAATAAAAAAATAAAAAAATGTTAGTAATGGCGCACCGTGTGTCTGGTGCGCCATTAGTAATGAGGACACTAATGGCGCACCAGTATCTGGTGCGTCACTGCTATATAGCAGTGGCGCACCACATACATGGTGCCCCATTAGTGTCAATATCATCTATAGCCCTTTTCCTAGTAGTGTATGGACTTGACTCTGAGATAGTAGCTTCTTTCTGTGAATCTTTTGCAACTCATGTTGATCTCCCTAAGGAGAAGTGGTTTAAATACCACCCTCAAGCTTCAACTACAGTCTGTAAGAGTAATACTAGAACACCTACACCCTCTGAGCAAATTAAAGTTGAACCTAGTGTTGCTATGGTTAATGATCTCTTGGTAGAAGATTTAGATGGTCATGTTATTTACCTCCAAGAAGAGTCTGCTAGAATAGCCAAACCCAATGCTAGGAACAAACATAAACCGGTTGTAGGCTTGCCTGTCATCTCTGTTAAGATAGGAGATCATTGCTATCATGGTTTATGTGACGTAGGTGCTAGTGCGAGCATTATCCCTCTTGATTTGCATAACGAAATTATGCATGATATTGCACCTATTGAGTTAGAAGGGATTGATGTTACTATTAAGCTTGCTAATAAAGATACTATTTTACTAGTTGGGATTGTTAGAGATATTGAAGTCTTGTGTGGAAAGGTCAAATACCCAGCTGATTTTCTTGTTCTTAGTTCCCCACAAGATGCATTCTGTCTCATTATATTTGGTAGACCCGTTAATTATTGGTCTTGGGATTGTTAGAGATATTGAATACTGTTAATGCCAAGATAGACCGCGTGAAAGATATTGTTACTGTTGGATTAGGGGATATGTCTCATGATTTTAACTTTGCTAAATTCCGTAGACAACCCCTAGAAAAGGCACCACCCAGTAAGGATGAAATTATTGGTCTTGCTTCTATTGCCGTGCCACCTAATGAACCTTTAGAACAATACTTGCTAGACCACGAAAATGATATGCATATGAATGAGAGAAGGGAAATAGATGAAATATTCCTTACACAGGGACCCGTACTGAAAAATAACTTGCCTGTTGAAATCCTAGGGGATCCTCCTCCACCCAAGGGTGATCCCATGTTTGAACTTAAACCTTTGCCTGATAATCTTAAGTATGTTTATCTTGATGAAAAGAAGATATATCCTGTTATTATTAGTGCTAAGCTTTCAGAGCAGGAAGAAGAAAAACTATTGAAAACTCTGAAGAAGCACCGTGTTGCTATTGGATATACTCTAGATGATCTTAACGGCATTAGTCCTTCTATATGCCAACACAAGATAAAATTGGAAGAAAATGCTAAACCAGTAATTGATCATCAGCAACGGTTAAATCCTAAGATGAAAGAAGTGGTAAGGAAGGAAATACTAAAACTTCTAGAGGCAGGTATTATCTATCCCGTTACTGATAGCCAGTGGGTAAGTCCTGTCCATTGTGTTCCTAAGAAAGGAGGTATGACTGTCGTTCCTAATGATAAAGATGAATTGATCCCGCAAAGAATAGTTACAGGTTATAGGATGGTAATTGATTTCCGCGAGTTAAATAAAGCTACTAAGAAAGATCATTACCCCTTGACATTTATCAATCAAAAGCTAGAAAGGTTATCCAAACATACTTATTTCTGCTTTCTAGATGGTTATTCTGATTTTTCTCAAATACCCATGTCAAAAGGGGATCAAGAAAAGACCACTTTTACTTGTCATTTCGGTACCTTTGCTTATAGACGTATGCCTTTCGGTCTATGTAATGCACCTGCTACCTTTCAAAGATGCATGATGCCTATATTCTCTGATTTTTGTGAAAAGATTGTTGAGGTGTTCATGGATGATTTCTCCGTTTACGGAAGTTCTTTTGATGATTGCTTAAGCAACCTTGACCGAGTTTTGCACAGATGTGAAGACACTAACCTTGTCTTGAACTGGGAGAAGTGCCACTTTATGGTTAATGAAGGCATTGTCATGGGACATAAAATTTCTGAAATAGGTATTGAAGTTGACAAAGCTAAAGTTGATGCTATTGAAAAGATGCCATGCCCTAAGGACATCAAAGGTATACGAAGTTTCCTTGGTCATGCCGGGTTTTATAGGAGGTTCATTAAGGACTTCTCTGAAAGTGCGTTATATCGACTAGAGGGGGGTGAATAGGCAATTTTTATGAATTCTTCACTGAGGAATTTGCTGTTGAGGAAATTCCTTAGCGAAGAACTACTTGCAGCGGAATAAGTACTCACTAGTAAACATGACACGATACAAGCATGGTCATCATGAGGAAATTGAAGACAAACACAGAGTACAGAAAGCGTAATCACAGGATAACACAGAATGAAGACAAACAGACTAAAGAAATTGGACTGAGGAAATTGAGAAAGTCTTCAGTCAAAGTCTTCAAACAGATATGAACAAGCACACAACACAAATATGAGGAAATGAAAGAGTTGAGGAAATAAAACCAGTAAGCTTGGTGAAGACAATGATTTGTTAGACCAGTTCCAACTGCTGTATCAGTTGTACATCTAGTTAGGGTGGCAAGGTATTTAAACCTGAGGACACACAGTCTCGGACACCTAGTCAAGGACACACAGTCCAAGACACCAAGTCCTCACTGTATTCCCCTTGAGCTAAGGTCACACAGACCTCGCCCAATCCCTCGTGGTAAGTCTTCAGGTGACTTCTGAACCTTCACAGACTTGGTCACTCGGTGATCCACAATTCCTCTTGGATGCTCTAGACCATGATGCCTAACCGTCTGGAAGAAGTATAGTCTTCAAAGGTAACAAGCGTCGGATCCACGCAGGATCAATCTCTTCAGTGATGCTCAATCACTTTTGGGTTTGAAGGTGTTTGTGTTTGGTTTTGGGTTTTTCCTCACTTGATGATTTTCGCTCAAAGTCCTTGGAGGATGGGTTGCTCTTATGACAAGTGTTAGTTTCTCTCTGAGCATCCAACCAACTAGTGGTTGTAGGGGGCGGCTATTTATAGCCTAAGGAGCATCCCGACATGATAAGACATAAATGCCCTTTAATGATATGACCGTTAGGTAGGTAGATATTTTGGGACAGTTGGCGCGTAGCACAGCAATGGTCGGAAATTTGAGTATCAAATTCCTCAAGGCTATCATGTTCTTCATTGTGTAGGCAACTGATACGTCCAAAACGTATCTATAATTTCTGCTTGCTCCATGCCGCTTTTGGGTGATATTGCTATGATATTTATACACTTCCATACACTTTTGATCATATTTGGACTAACCTATTAACTCAGTGCACCCCAGTGCCAGTTTCTGTTTTCTGCTGTTTTTGTATTTCAGGTTTTCCCGTCACGTAAACTACCAGAAAAATCCCGGAAAAATTATATAAAAAATGAGCGTTCCGGAAGCTTCCACACGGCCGAAGTAGGGTCGGAGGGGGGCCACCAGGGCTCCAGGCGCCCTGGTGGCGCGGCCCCCCTCCTGGCCGCGCCGGGGGGCGCCTGGGCCCCCAGGCTTCCGCTGATGCCCCCCTTTGGCATATATTTAACACACGTCCCGAAACCCTCGAGGACGGAACCCTTTTTCGCGATCTCATCTCTGTTCCGCCGCCGCCGCGCTTCCAAGATCGGGAGCACCAGGAGAACTCTTCCCGGCACCCTGCCGGAGGGGAGGATCACCACCGGGAGCCTCTCCACCACCATGGACGCCTCCCGGATGAGTTGTGAGTAGTCTCCCTTGGACCATGGGTCCATGACCAGTAGCTATGTGATGTTCTCCTCCCCTTCTTGTGCTTCACTAATTAGACCTCGTGAGCTGCCCTACATGATCGAGGCACATATGTAATCCTTATGCTGTTGCTATGTTGAGTTTGCTGGGATCCGATGGATTGTGAGATTATGTTCGGATTGTGTTTGAGTAATATATTTGATTTACCTCTTTTATATTTATGTTCATAAGTAATTCTTGCATGTTCTCTGTTGCTATTTATTGCTTTGGCCAAGTAGTAGGTAGTGACTCCAAGAGGGAACGTTATGCTCGATTGTGGGTTCATGGCCCTCGATGACTAGCTTGAGTGACAGAAACATGAGTCTAGGGGATGTGCTGTTGCCACAAGGGGGAAAACAACGGTGCTTGTACTCGCGGGTGCAAGGATTGTTTACTTTACGCAAAGTTCTTTTAATGCAGTTGTCTGTTGCTTTGAGTTTACACTATGGGTGGGACTCGCAACTTAATACCAGCGAGATGTTCTGGATAGATATCTCAAGGTGGATGATTAGTAGTAGATGCAGATGGATTTCGGTCTACTTACCTTGGCGTACCGCCCATGCTTTGAACCTCTACCTTTCTTGCAACATAGTTAGCATTGGTTTGCGCACATAATTCTGTCAATTGCCCAGCTGTAATTCGTTTACCTCACATAGCTGTTTTATCGTCTTTTGGGAGAGAGACATCACTAGTGAACATCATGGGACCCCGGTCCATATTACCATCACTGATCACATCCGTTATTTACTTTCCGCTTTTACTTACTAGTTGCAGCAATACCTATCACTATTATCTCTTGTGTTTGATCCTTTGTAAACGACAAGGCCGGAGGGATTGACAACCTCTCTGTACTCGTTGGGAGCAAAGTTATTTGTATCTGTGTGCAGGTCCAAGTTGATTGCTAAGTATCTGGCGCCGTTAGCAGTTGACACCTTCTTGTTGAACCTTGGAGTCTCAGGGGAAATCGATCCTTGGTATCTTTGCCAAGGGAAAACTTCCGCTACACTGCATCTCAAACCTTCCACTTGGGGTAACAAACGAGGGGCGAGAAGCCATCAACCAAAGTTTTCTGGCGCCGTTGCCGGGGACTCCACTCTTCAAGATAGGGGAGTTGCACGCTATCTTTTACCTTTGCTTTTTAGTCTTGTTAGTTTACCTTTCAGTTTTGCTTTAGTATCTTTTATCCAAAATCAAAAAAAATAGTTATCTTGCTTGCTTGCTACTATGGGTTCCACCGAGAACACCAAGTTGTGTGACTTCACTAGTCATAACAACGATGACTTTATCTGCACGCCTATCACTACACCTGCCACTTCAGCACCTTCTTATGAAATTAAACCTGCTTTACTGAACCTAGTTATGAAAGATCAATTCTCCGGTGCTGGAGATGATGCTGCTTTACACTTGAACAATTTTGTTGAACTTTGTGATATGCAAAAGTACCAAGAAATAGATGGTAATATTGTTAAGCTTAAGCTTTTTCCTTTCTCCTTGAGAGGAGGAGCTAAAATTTGGTTTCAATCTTTGCCTAGAAATAGCATAGATTCATGGGACAAGTGCAAAGATGCTTTTATTGGAAAATACTATCCACCTGTTAAAATTATCCAACTAAGAAGTAACATAATGAATTTTAAACAATTGGATATTGAACACGTTGCCCAAGCGTGGGAACGCATGAAATCTCTTGTCAAGAACTGCCCCACTCATGGTTTGACTACTTGGATGGTTATCCAAACTTTTTATGCAGGCTTGAACTTTACCTCGCGGAACTTGTTAGATTCGGCCGCGGGAGGAACCTTTATGTCAACTACACTTGGTGCTGCCACGAAGCTTCTCGATGAGATGATGACCAATTATTCTCAATGGCACACCGAACGCGCTCCAACAGGTAGGAAGGTAAACTCTGTCGAGGAGATTTCCTCCCTAAATGAAAAAGTTGACTTGATCATGTCTCTACTTTCGAAGCAATCTTCTGTTGATCCTCGTGATGTTCCTTTAAATTCTTTGATTGCTCAAGAACAAGTAGATGTGAACTTTATCTCTAGAAACAATTTTAATAATAACAATGCTTATAGGAGTAATTTTGGTAGCAATCCTAGACCGTTTCCCTCTAATTCTTATGGGAACAACAATGCTTATCCTAGCACCAAGAACTCCACTACTGAACTAGAGATTGTGCTTAAAGATTTCATCACTACCCAAAAAGCCTTCAATAAGAGTGTAGAAGAAAAACTAAACAAACTAGATGATCTCTCTTCGAAGGTAGACAATTTAGCCCATGAGGTAGAATTGCTTAAAATTAGAACTTCTCCTCTTGAGGAGAGGAAGGTCACTCCTATGAATGCTATTCAAGTGCAAATTAATGAAAACACTAGGATGTTGGCTAAACTTAAAGAGAGATGGGCTAGAGAAAGGGAGGAAGAAGATAGAATTAAGAACCTTCCTACCCACCACACTCTTGCTACTATCCAAGTTGTTGAGGATATTCAAACTCTTAGCACCCAATGCACTCCTGGTCCCGTTGGACCTATTAATGGTGATGCTATGACCATAGAAACTACCAAACAAGTGAACCTAAAGGACACCACTACCACCTTACTTGATAGTAGTGACCTTGATTTTGACAATTGCACTCTTACCGAAGTTATTGATTTCCTTCACAAGATGTCTAGAGATCCCCGCACTAGCACGCTTAACCTTGCCTTCACAGAGCATATCACTAATGCTCTCATCAAAGCTAGGGAGGAGAAACTTAGAGTAGAAGCCTCCATACCTAGAAAGCTAGAAGATGGTTGGGATCCTATGATTAAATTAAGTTGAATAACTTCTCTTGCTATGCTTTATGTGATGTTGGAGCTAGTACCTCCGTTATGCCCAAAAGAATATATGATATGCTTAAACTGAAACCTTTTGATTCTTGTTCTTTTGGTGTTCGTCTTGTTGATTCTTCCATAAAGAAACCTTTGGGGAGGATCGACGATGTTCTTATCATTGTCAATGACAATTACGTTCCCGTTGATTTTACTATTATGGACATTGAGTGTGAACCTTCTTGTCCAATTATTTTGGGACGTCCTTTTCTTCGCACCGTTGGTGCCATCATTGACATGAAAGAGGGGAATATAAGATTCCAATTTCCTCTCAAGAAAGGGATAGAACACTTCCCTCGAAAGAAGATTAAGTTACCTTTTGAGTCCGTTATACGGGCTAGCTATTCTTTTACTCTTGATAAAACTTGATCTCTATGCATTATGCCTAGCTTAAAGGCATAAAAGAAAGCGCTTTTGGGAGGCAGCCCACATGAATAAAATTTTATTTTTCTTTTGTTGTGTCTTGATGTTGTTACTACAGTAGCATCATCATTGTATCTTTACTTTTCAGTTTTGTGCCAAGTGTAGCCTCTGATTGCAAGAAAGTTCAAAAGTTGTGACGTGCTGTCCAGGAAACAGATTCTGTCCTTGGATAGAAAAATTCGTATAAAATCACCAGATCATCTTTTTGGTCTGAATTTTTTCTACAGCGTGCTCTATACAAATGTCTTTCGGGCGTCTGTTCTGAGTTTTTTTATTAGAGTTGCAGAAGTGCCCCGAAAAAATCATTTACTACCTGCTGTTCTGTTTTTCACAGATTCTGTCCTGTTTTGCCTTTCCTTCATTTTGCAAACCTTGAGCTTGCTTTTTCTTTGCAAAAACCTTTTGGCAATCTTGAGAAACAGTAGAACTTCAAGAATATCCTTATTTACAGCAAGTAACAATTATATTATTATGGGTACTAACCTCGCTAATCAGATTATGATGAGTTATGTATGAAGGGAGTTTTCAAGTGTGCGAGGGAAGATGATAAAAAGATTCAGGAGTGTCAAACGCTCAAGCTTGGGGATGCCCCCATGCACCCCCAAGAAATATTCAAGAAGACTCAAGCATCTAAGCTTGGGGATGCCCCCATGCATCCCCTTCTCCATCAACATTATCAGTTCGTCTTTCGTTCCACTATATTTTTATCACTTCATGTGTTATGTGCTATGCTTGGAGCGTCTTGCTTTTAGTTTCCTTTTTAGTTTTCTTTAGCTTTTCATAACGAGTCGGAACTCAGCTTTCTTTGTGTGGGAGAGAAACACACTCCACTTCAACCTAGAACACAACATAGAATTTTCATGTCTATCTTTGCTGTGTATGTTCTTGGTATTTCAATAGCTACTATCATGTTTAGCTCTTAGTTTTCATGCTTATCTTTTTAAAAGAGATTTTGTTTAGTTGGTCGTTGGAACTCTCTTTATTTATCATGCTTATCTTATTAAGAGAGTTGGCTTCTATTGCATTGGTCGATATGTCTATGATAAAATGCTACGTGCATAATGGTGCTTAGTAGTTCATGTTTTCTTATGGTTAGTCTCAAATAGCTGGGGGGTTCCCAATGTGTTATTGGAGTACCAACATGATTTGTTTGCCTATGATGTGGTATGGTTTAGTGATATCTTCCTTCAAGAATTTATTTTGATTGACTTGGTGTATGCTTACGCATATTTAAGACTGTAAAGAAAGTCTGTCAAGCCTTGATGATCTTTTATTTCTGAGTAGCGATATAACTTCCATGCCTGATTCAATGTTGCTTTGTCGCTCTGCTTGATTATGACCGTCATTGCTCTTTTAGTTGGTCGCTCCCAGTCTTTTGCTAACCTCCACCTGTACTAAGCGGACTGACTGCTTGTGCATCCAATATCCTTTAAACCAATTATGCCATATGAGTCCACCATACCTTCCTATACATGGTATTTACCTGCCATTCCTAACAAAGACGTTCATGTACCATCTCGAAATTATTCAAAAGAGCATTTCTCTTTTGTGCCTCTGTTTTAGCTCATGAGGAAGTAGTAGTTAATTCATGATCTTTTTAAGTTGGACAAGCTTCACCCCGGGATTGCATGTCTAATGTGCAAACCCATAATACGAGAAGGAACTGGCAAAGAGTGCGCCCGGCTCAAAATTAATATAACAAACAAACCCTCCTTCACGCTTTATTCATGAGAAATCAGAAAACATTGGCAGTGATAAACAACGGAGATTAATAGGATGTGATCGTCCTCATTCGGGAGCCGTTCCTCAAAACTTGTCCATCTCAAGAAGTGATTGAGTTGTCTGCTAGCATTCGTTGACGGAACATGCATAATCTAAAAAATAATTATTACCTCTGTTTTTAAAACCAAGAGCTCTGATATATGTTTTGTCTTTGTTTCCGACCACGGGTTTTCAACTTTGCCAACAAAGCCACGGTTCGAGAGTCTCCACCTTCTTTTAAAGCACCAACTACTAAGAGCATGATTGTCATTCTGAGTGTAATGTGCATTGTCCCAAAGTAGCATTGTCTTTTGCATGATTATGATATCGTTCATTCTGAAATCATTGTATCTAGTCATCACTTAAACCTTGGAGGTGCCCCTGCATTTATGTTTTGCTTCACTAAAGGGGGCAAGCGAGATACCAGTTTATCATATTTGAACACCATGCTCATTACAAATCTATTTGATGTTTCAGTATCATATTGTAAAACTTTCAGTTCTTTGTGATTTTCTCATAAGGCAACTTAATTACTACAGATTCATTGTCTCAGTAAGCTTTTGTCATATGACTATGAAAAGTCCTATATGGTTAATAGCATGTCACCACAGAAATTATTCTTGTCATCATTTACCTACAAGAGGACGAGCAGGAATTAAGCTTGGGGATGTTTATACGTCCAAAACGTATCTATAATTTCTGCTTGCTCCATGCCTCTTTTGGGTGATATTGCTATGATATTTATACACTTCCATACACTTTTGATCATATTTGGACTAACCTATTAACTCAGTGCACCCCAGTGTCAGTTTCTGTTTTCTGCTGTTTTTGTATTTCAGGTTTTCCCGTCACGTAAACTGCCAGAAAAATCCCGGAAAAATTATATAAAAAATCAGCGTTCCGGAAGCTTCCACACGGCCGAAGTAGGGCCGGAGGGGGGCCACCAGGGCTCCAGGCGCCCTGGTGGCGCGGCCCCCCTCCTGGCCGCGCCGGGGGGGGCGCCTGGGCCCCCCAGGCCTCCGCTGATGCCCCCCTTTGGCATATATTTAACACGCGTCCCGAAACCCTCGAGGACGGAACCCTTTTTCTCGATCTCATCTTTGTTCCGCCGCCGCCGCGCTTCCAAGATCGGGAGCACCAGGAGAACTCTTCCCGGCACCCTGCCGGAGTGGAGGATCACCACCGGGAGCCTCTCCACCACCATGGACGCCTCCCGGATGAGTTGTGAGTAGTCTCCCTTGGACCATGGGTCCATGACCAGTAGCTATGTGATGTTCTCCTCCCCTTCTTGTGCTTCACTAATTAGACCTCGTGAGCTGCCCTACATGATCGAGGCACATATGTAATCCTTATGCTGTTGCTATGTTGAGTTTGCTGGGATCCGATGGATTGTGAGATTATGTTCAGATTGTGTTTGAGTAATATATTTGATTTACCTCTTTTATATTTATGTTCGTAAGTAATTCTTGCATGTTCTCCGTTGCTATTTATTGCTTTGGCCAAGTAGTAGGTAGTGACTCCAAGAGGGAACGTTATGCTCGATTGTGGGTTCATGGCCCTCGATGACTAGCTTGAGTGACAGAAACATGAGTCTAGGGGATGTGCTGTTGCCACAAGGGGGAAAACAACGGTGCTTGTACTCGCGGGTGCAAGGATTGTTTACTTTACGCAAAGTTCTTTTAATGTAGTTGTCTGTTGCTTTGAGTTTACACTATGGGTGGGACTCGCAACTTAATACCAGCGAGATGTTCTGGATAGATATCTCAAGGTGGATGATTAGTAGTAGATGCAGATGGATTTCGGTCTACTTACCTTGGCGTACCGCCCATGTTTTGAACCTCTACCTTTCTTGCAACATAGTTAGCATTGGTTTGCGCACATAATTCTGTCAATTGCCCAGCTGTAATTCGTTTACCTCACATAGCTGTTTTATCGTCTTTTGGGAGAGAGACATCACTAGTGAACATCATGGGACCCCAGTCCATATTACCATCACTGATCACATCCGCTATTTACTTTCCGCTTTTACTTACTAGTTGCAGCAATACCTATCACTATTATCTCTTGTGTTTGATCCTTTGTAAACAACAAGGCCGGAGGGATTGACAACCTCTCTGTACTCGTTGGGAGCAAAGTTATTTGTATCTGTGTGCAGGTCCAAGTTGATTGCTAAGTATCTGGCGCCGTTAGCAGTTGACACCTTCTTGTTGAACCTTGGAGTCTCAGGGGAAATCGATCTTTGGTATCTTTGCCAAGGGAAAACTTCCGCTACACTGCATCTCAAACCTTCCACTTGGGGTAACCAACGAGGGGCGAGAAGCCATCAGCAACTCGCACTGGTGAATTCCTAACTCCTCAGTCAGAACAAATTCCTCAGAGACCAGAAGAACTTCGTCTCTATCACTGAAGAATATGACTGAACTGTATGAGATTTCCAATGGCTTCACTCGAAGGGATTGGTAGGTGTAGGATTTTGAGTTGAGCATCACATGGAATTTTTTCCTTAGTATTTCCTCGACCACCTTTAACAGTACGGTGTTTCCTATGACTCAAGAAAGAGAAAATGAAACTATAAAGACAAAAGTCTTCACGCTTCATGTTCCTCAAATGAATACCAAGTCTTCAGGGTCACACCAATTTCTTCACTTTCAAAGTCTTCAGAAAGTCTTCAGAAATCCAAAGTCTTCAGTTGAAGAACTTCATTTTTAGGGGTCGACGTTCCCTGTAATTATCAAACTGCTCATAGACTTACAGACCTGTGTACACTCACAAATACATTAGTCCCTTAACCTATAAGTCTTCAATGCACCAAAATCACTAAGGGGCACCAAAATCACTAATGGCCTTCTTAGGCTTGGAAGCAGAAGCCTCAGCAGAGGCAGCAGCAGTGTCTTCATTGAATTTCCTCACTACTTCTTTTGCTTGTCTGGCCAACTTGGCCTGGCGCTTAGCCCATTCTTCAGGAAAGTCCTCACCACGCTTGAGGCTTGTGGGATCAGCAACTTGGCCATGTGCCAGAGGAGGCCTTGGGCACGGAGGATTGAGTGCGAATTTCTTCATGTATTTGGGAGTGACATATCTCTACTCCCTCCACTCACGTGCCCATCTCCTCTCTATTCTTTGTATGCACACTTTGCGCTGATTCTTGTCCTCTTTTCCGAATTTTGCCTCATCAGGAGTGCAATAATCAGCATAAATATCTTCAGGTAGTTCAAAATCAGTATTGACCTCTAGCTTCTTTCCTCCTTTCTGTGGCTTCTTTCCGTCAGCCATTTTCTTCAGACGAGGAATTTGAACAATTGTTTTTTGTGAAGAAGTGTGCAACTTTTCTTCAAGGAACGCTGCAAATGAGTTAAGTTGATGAGAACCTAGTGATTCAGCAGTGGACATGAGTACCTGTGAACAGAGTATAGTTGCGAAGAATTTTGGAGAGGTCATATGCGTTCTCAGAAGTTTTTGTAAAAAGAACAAGTTTGAGGAATTTGACCAGTTGAGTCTTGAAGAATTTGACTAAGCGTTCTTTGTCTCAGGTTCCAGAGTTGCATAGATTTAAAAATCCACACAATTGAGGAATCTTGAAGAAAATCATAGCTTAGAGAAATCAAAATCAAGAACAGAGGATATGTGAGGTGTTTAGTGTGTGAAGATTTGATGAAGAAAACACCTTTTGAGAATTTTGAAGAAAATGTTTGAATCAAAGAGGGTAGTAAAAATAACTTTTAATCACCCTGGATGAAGAACACGACGAACTGTGGGATGGAGAAGTGAAGTTCGCTTGTGCAGATCTTCCACGCCCTAACTTGGCAGAGGAAGACAGCTATGGCGGCGGCGGAGTGAAGAAATCCGCGGCCGGCGCGAGTACGACAGCGACGAGGTCGAGGCAATGAAGCTCTTCCTCACCAGCGACAATGAAGTAGCGGCGGCGCTAGGGTTGGAGAAGTTCGAGTGGGAGAGTGAGAACGAGCGGAGTAAAAAGTGAAGTGAGGGAAGGGGAGGGGTATTTATAGGTGAAATGAAAAACCGTTCGCCCGAAGAAATAGGACGAACGTGCCCCTCACCCTTCTCATTCGCACGACATGTGTCACCCACGTACTGTGTAGTGGAGATCGTGGGTGAATAGATAAGTATTGTCGTGGGAAGCGGAATGATTTAAGCGGCAAAAGCCGAAAACTTTGGAAATGATAAGTTTTAACGTTGCGTTCGCCATTTCTTCAGCTGACAAGGACACTGTGAAGATTTTGAACAAGTTTCAAATAGAACGCATATGAAGAATTTGTGAATGGAATGGGTTGAGTTTAGCATAGAGGGGGAAGGGTCCGATCACATTCACTTAGGAGAAAAAAAGCAACGTGAAGAAATAGCAATAAGTGAATTCTGTAGAGGACATAAACTCATATATATATATATATATATATATATATATATATATATATATATATATATATATATATATATATATATATAGCCAATGAAGAAAAGAGACGGAAACAATGAAGACAATGCAAAGTTGAAGAATATGAACAACTGAGGAATTTCAAAAACTCAAATTGAAGATTTTCAACTTTTGTGGCGGCGTGACCCATCGTATAAGAATGATGATTTCAGACACCGCGTACAATTGTCGTAGGGTTCTGAGAATCAAATTCTTCATTAATTTCTTCACACTTAGAGCGTTATTCTTCATTGATTGAAGAAAAACAAATTCTTCATGTGTTGCACATCTAAGTCATCAATTTTGCATAAGTGTTAGGATGAGTGTCCAATTCAAAGAACATCCAAAGATTCTAAGATATTTAGCTCACATCGCAACTTGCTAAATCTCTTCTCATCCAAGGGCTTTGTGAAGATATCGGCTAGTTGTTCTTCAGTCTTCACATGTTCAATAGAAATGTCGCCCTTCAACACATGATCACGAAGAAAATGATGACGAATCTGAATGTGCTTTGTCTTCGAGTGCTGAACTGGGTTGTGAGCAATCTTGATGGCACTCTCATTGTCACAGAGTAGAGGCACATTCTTCACGTTGACACCATAGTCCTTGAGAGTTTTCTTCATCCATAACAATTGAGCACATCAAGAGCCAGCAGCAATATACTCAGCTTCAGCGGTAGATAGTGATACACAATTTTGTTTTTTATAGGACCAACAGACCAAAGATCTTCCGAGGAAATGACATGTACCAGACGTTAATTTGCGGTCCACACGGTCACCAGCATAGTTAGAGTCTGAATATCCAATGAGATCAAAAGCCGAGCCCTTGGGGTACCATAATCCAAGTGTTGGTGTGTGAGCTAGATATCGAAGACTATGTTTCACAGCCTTATGGTTTGATTCCTTCGGTGTAGCTTGAAATCGGGCACACATGCAAACACTAAGCATTATATCTGGCCTAGATGCACATAAGTACAATAGAGAACCAATCATGGAGCGGTATACCTTATGATCGAAGTCAATACCAGTTTCATCAGTGCATAGATGGCCATTTGTGGGCATAGGAATTTTGACGCCTTTGCAATCGTGCATACTAAATTTCCTGAGTAC
The DNA here is from genome assembly GCA_902687465.1 of Secale cereale. Taxonomy (NCBI): domain Eukaryota; kingdom Viridiplantae; phylum Streptophyta; class Magnoliopsida; order Poales; family Poaceae; genus Secale; species Secale cereale. The sequence continues at coordinate 836,309,547 of LR738713.1, forward strand.
ATCTTTGAGGTATTTCTCCTGAGATATGAATATACCATTGCGTTGTTGACGAACTTGAAGACCTAGGAAGCATTTCAACTCTCCCATCATAGACATATGATATTCTTCACTCATCATATAGGCAAATTCATCACTATAGCGTTGGTCACTACAGCCAAAGATAATATCATCAACATATATTTGGCACACAAATAATTCACCATCATAAGATTTAGTGAAAAGAGTTGGATCGAGTGAACCGGGTTTGAAGCCTTCTTCATGAGGAATTCTTTCAAAGTATCATACCAAGCCCGAGGGGCCCGCTTGAGGCCATAGAGAGCCTTATTGAGTTCGAAGACTTTGTCAGGATTCTTTGGATCTTCAAAACCTGGGGGTTGAGTAACATATACTTCTTCCTCAAGCTTACCATTGAGGAATGCACTTTTCACATCCATTTGATAGAGAATGATATCATGATGGTTAGCATAAGCAAGTAATATGCGAATAGCCTCAAGTCTAGCAACAGGTGCAAAAGTTTCATCGAAATCAATTCCTTCAACCTGTGTGTAGCCTTGAGCTACAAGTCGGGCCTTATTCCTTACCGAAAGGCCATTTTCATCTTGCTTGCTGTGGTAGATCCACTTTGTGCCAATGATATTATGCTTGCGAGGATCTGGATGATTGACCAGTTTCCAGATGTTGTTGAGTTCAAACTGATGTAATTCTACAAGCATAGCTTGAATCCATTCAGGCTCCAGAAATGCTTCATCTACCTTAGTGGGCTCTATGATAGAGAAAAAAGTAAAGTGCCCACAAAATTTAGATAAATGTGAAGCTTTTGAGCGTGTGAGAGCACCTGGTATATTGATGTCGCTGATGATTTTCTCAATCTGCACTTCTTTCGCAACGCGAGGATGAGCTGGTTATCATCAAGGAATTTGATCAGCATTTTCTTCAGCACCATTTTCTTCAGAGTTTTCCTCAGGTGCAGTAGCTCGACGATCTTTAGGTTCTGGAATGAATTCTTCAGCAGATTCTTCGATAGGAATGACATCCTCAGTAGCCTTGAATTTGATAGTTTCCTCAGGTGCTGGTTCATCTATCACAGTAGGCAGGTGCTCTCTTTGCGGGCCGTTAGTTTCATCAAACCGCACATCTACAGTTTCAACAACCTTGTGAAGAACGTTGTTGAAGACTCTGTAGGTGTGCGAGTCCATTCTGTAACCAAGCATAAACCCTTCATGTGCTTTCGGTGCAAATTTTGAGTTGTGATGAGGATCTCTAATCCAACATTTAGCACCGAAGACTTTGAAATAACTCACATTGGGTTTCTTGTCAGTGAGGAGTTCATAGGCAGTCTTCTTGAAGAATTTGTTAAGATATACTCTGTTGATGATGTGGCACGCAGTATCAATTGCATCAATCCAGAAACGACGAGGCGTTTTGTATTCATCAAGCATAGTGCGAGCCATCTCAGCAAGAGTCATGTTCTTGCGCTCCATGACGCCATTCTGCTGAGGAGTATAAGGAGCAGATAACTCATGAGTAATACCAAGTTCATCAAGATAGTCATTGAGACCAGAGTTTTTGAACTCGGTTCCATTGTCACTTCTGATTTGCTTGATCTTCACACCAAAGTTAGTTGAAGCCCTCGAGGAAAATCGTTTGAAGACTTCCTGCACTTCATGTTTGTAAGTAACAATGTGTAACCATGTGTATTGAGAGTAATCATCAACAATATCAAAGCCATATTTAAAAGCATCATTTGAAACTGCAGAATAATGATTAGGACCGAAGAGATCCATGTGAAGCAATTCAAATGGTCAAGTAGTAGTCATGATAGTCTTTGTTGGATGCTTGGCCTTGGTCATCTTTCCAGCTTCACGGGCACCGCATAAGTGATCCTTGAGGAATTTGACATTCTCAATGCCAATGACATGCTTCTTCTTCGCAAGTGTGTGCAAATTACTCATCCCTGCATGACCAAGTTGTCGATGCCATAGCCAGCCTTCTGAAACTTTTGCAAGTAGACACATGGCTGGTTGAGGTCCTGTAGAGAAATCAACAATATACAAGTCTCCTCTCCTAAAACCTTCGAAGACTATGGAGTTGTCAGATTCCATGATCACATCACAACGATATTTGCCAAAGGCAACAACCATATCCAGATCGCAAAGCATTGAAACAGACATGAGGTTGTATCCTAAGGACTCGACAAGCATGACTTTGTCCATGTGTCGATCCCTAGTGATCGCAACCTTACCTAGACCCAATACCTGACTTTTGCCTTTGTCAGCGAAGATGATGTGCTTCAGATGAGATGGTGATAAGGAAGCATCCATCAGGAGATTCTTGACACCAGTCATGTGATTTGTACATCCACTATCGAGGACCCACTCAGTGGCTTTGGGTTGATCATCCTGCAGATGAATTAGTGCAGTTTACACTCATATACTTCATAAGTGAAGAATATGACATCAATTCATTAGATCAATTTCATCAAGCAATGTAACAGATAAAGCAGTATGAGGATGTGAGAAATGAGAGTTCATTTCTTCGTGATTAGCCTGCGTCCTTTAAGGCACTTTTCAGGTCTCCAGCAAATTCTTTAGACGTTTGAGCATGTCTGGAGACCTGACCCTGCAGAAGATATTAGTTATTTTTCTTCACCACGCACATCTGAAGGAGTGGCAAAGAGGTCATCACTCTGCGAGCTCCATATGAAAAAGGTGGAATGGATGCCAGCTCATTTCGTTTCACATAAGAGGAGTTAGGATAAGCATATGAATAATCAGAGTAATTCTTCGAGGACTTATGAACATAATGATTAGAAGAATAATGCTCATATTCATAGCCCTTAGGTCTTCCCTGCGAAATAGAGTTGTTAGCACGATGATATTCATATGAGGACTTTGATCCTTTTTAGGAATTTGACCCATATGAGGAATTTGGTCCGTATGAGGATTTTACTCCATCTGAAGCTTTTGATCCATATGAAGAATTGGATCTAGGGTTCCTATTCCTCACACGAGGTGTCATGAGGACATTCACTTGAAGATTTTCAAGGTGCCTCTTAGGGACCCAGATTTTCTTCATAGGGGGACCATTCCTGCAGTTAGTTCCAACATATCTGGCAAATACTTCACCATACTGATTTTTGAAAAGTTTATAGTTGGAATCAAATGACTCATCAGAAGAATGAGGAGATTCACATGTAAAGCCAGATAAATTGGATGGATCAACTAGAGGTCCCTTTGCAGCAACCCATGAGGTTTTGGGATACTACTCAGACTTCCAATATGAAACATCAGGATTAAGTTTCCTCTCAAAGGAAATTCCCTCTTTCCTAGGGTTCCTGTTGATGATCTTCTTTTTAAGCACATCACAAAGAATATGATGCCCTTTGAGGCTTTTGTACATGCCTGTCATGTACAATTCCTTCAGCCCTGCATTGTCAGTGATACTAGCAATGTCCTCAGATGAGGAATTAGTGATAGCAGAGACAGTTGAAGAATTTGTGGCATTTGAAGCATTTGAACATTCAGGTGAAGAATTACCAGTTTCTCGTTCAATGCATTTCAAGCATGGAGGAATGAACTCTTCCTGAGAAGCGCTGATTTGTTGAGCAAGTAATGAATCGCGCTCCTTCTGAAGATCTTCATAACTCTCTCTTAGCTTTTCAAGATCTTGCTTTATTTGAAGAATTTCATAAGAAAGCTTCTCATGATCAGACAAGAGAGTGTTATGATGACCTTGAAGGTTTTCACACTTTGACTGAAGTCTCTGAAGATTTTCAGTCAAGATTTTAGATCGATACATTTCTTCACCCAACATATCATCACTTTTATCTAGCAGGTTTTGAATCTTATCAAGAGCCTTTTGTTGTTGCACAACAATTTTAGCATGTTTAGAATAGCCGAGCTTAAGGTTTTCATCATATTCATCCTCACTAGATTCAGAGGAGCGACATTTGAGTACCTTGGCACCCTTTGCCATGAAGCAATATGTAGGAGCATAGCCATCATTGTCTTCATTAGCCTTGTTGGTGAAATCGTTTTCTTCAGTGTTGAAGATAGACTTGCTGACGAATGCAGTAGCGAGAGCTAGACTTGCCACACCAGATTCAGATCCCTCATATTCCTCCTCTTCCTCATGATCCTCAGATTCAGCTTCAGAGTCCATTTCCTTGCCAATGAATGCCCGAGCCTTTTTGGATTTGTTCTTCTTGTGAAATGAAGACTTTGAGGATTTTGATGATGAAGATTTTGACGATTTCTTCTTCTTCTTTGCATCATCAGAACTCTAATCCTAGTATTTCTTCTTTTTGGATTCCTTTTCCCACTGAGGACAATCTTGAATGTAGTGACCAGGCTTCTTGCAATTGTGACATAGCCGTTTGTTGTAGTCACTAGATGAGGAATCATTTCTCTTAGTGAACTTTCCAAAGTGACCACGTCTTGAGAACCTGTGGAATTTCTTCACAAGCAATGCTAGCTCCTGGCTCAATTCTTTAGGATCACCAAGGCTACTACTAGAATCTTCAACTTCAGATTCAGAGACGGCCTTGGCCTTCAGGGCACGTGATCTGCCATAGCTTAGACCATAGAAATCTCTCTTTTCAGCAAGTTGGAACTCATGAGTGTTTAGCCTTTCGAGGATATCAGCGGGATCAAGTGACCTGTAATCACCATGCTCTTGAATCATCAAAGCCAGAGTATCAAATGAGGAATCAACCGATCTCAGCAATTTCTTCACCACTTCATGGTCGGTGATGTCAGTGGCACCAAGTGCTTGAAGTTCATTTGAGATGTCAGTGAGACAATCGAAAGTTTGTTGAACAATTTCATTGTCAAGTCTTTTGAAACGGTTGAAGAGATTGCGAAGAACATCAACTCGGGAGTCACGCTGTGTTGAGACTCCTTCGTTGACTTTGGACAGCCTATCCCAGATGAGCTTCGCAGTTTCCAAAGCACTCACTCTTCCATACTGTCCTTTGCTCAGATGGCCACAAATGATATTCTTCGCATGAGAATCGAGTTGCTTGAATCTCTTCACATCAGCAGCATTCAGAGAAGGTGATACCGAGGGAACACCATTTTCCACAATATACCAGAGATCGTTATCAATTGCCTCAAGATGCATTCGCATCTTGTTCTTCTAGTAGGGGTAGTCCGTCCCATCGAAGGTAGGACACCCAGCTGAGACCTTGATCATACCTGTGGTCGACATAACTAAAACTCCAGGCGGTTAAACCAAAATCACACAGAACAAGGGAGTACCTTGCTCTGATAGCAATTGAAAGTGCGTTATATCGACTAGAGGGGGGTGAATAGGCGATTTTTATGAATTCTTCACTAAGGAATTTGCTGTTGAGGAAATTCCTTAGAGAAGAACTACTTGCAGTGGAATAAGTACTCAGAAGTAAACATGACAGGATACAAGCATGGTCATCATGAGGAAATTGAAGAAAAACACAGAGTACAAAAAGCATGATCACAGGATAACACATAATGAAGACAAACAGACCGAAGAAATTGGAGTGAGGAAATTGAGAAAGTCTTCAATCAAAGTCTTCAAACAGATATGAATAAGCACACAACACAAATATGAGGAAATGAAAGAGTTGAGGAAATAGAACCGGTAAGCTTGGTGAAGACAATGATTTGTTAGACCAGTTCCAACTGCTGTCTCAGTTGTACATCTGGTTAGGGCGGCTAGGTATTTAAACCTGAGGACACACAGTCCCGGACACCCAGTCAAGGACACACAGTCCAAGACACCAAGTCCTCACCGTATTCCCCTTGAGCTAAGGTCACACAGATCTCGCCCAATCACTCATGGTAAGTCTTCATGTGACTTCCGAACCTTCACAGACTTGGTCACTCGGCGATCCACAATTCCTCTTGGATGCTCTAGACCATGATGCCTAACCGTCTGGAAGAAGCACAGTCTTCAAAGGTAACAAGCGTCGGATCCACGCAGGATCAATTTCTTCAATGATGCTCAATCACTTTTGGGTTTGAAGGTGTTTGGGTTTGGTTTTGGGTTTTTCCTCACTTGATGATTTTCGCTCAAAGTCCTCGAAGGGTGGGTTGCTATTATGACAAGTGTTAGTTTCTCTCGGAACATCCAACCAACTAGTGGTTGTAGGGGGCGGCTATTTATAGCCTAGGGAGCATCCCGACATGATAAGACATAAATGCCCTTTAATGATATGATTGTTAGGTAGGTAGATATTTTGGGACAGCTGGCGCGTAGCACAGCAACGGTCGGAAATTTGAGTATCAAATTCCTCAGGGCTATCATGTTCCTCACTGTGTAGGCAACTCGCACTGGCGAATTCCTAACTCCTCAGTCAGAACAAATTACTCAGAGACCAGAAGAACTTCGTCTTTGTCACTGAAGAATATGACTGAACTGTATGAGATTTCCAATGGCTTCACTCGAAGGGATTGGTAGGTGTAGGATTTTGAGTTGAGCATCACATGGAAATTTTTCCATAGTATTTCCTCGACCCCTTTAATAGTACGGTGTTTCCTATGACTCAAGAAAGAGAAAATGAAACTATAAAAACAAAAGTCTTCACGCTTCATGTTCCTCAAATGAATAGCAAGTCTTCAGAGTCACACCAATTTCTTCACTTTCAAAGTCTTCAGAAAGTCTTCAGAAATCCAAAGTCTTCAGTCGAAGAACTTCATTTTTAGGGGTCGATGTTCCCTATAATTATCAAACTCCTCATAGACTTATAGACCTGTGTACACTCACAAATACATTACTCCCTTAACCTATAAGTCTTCAATGCACCAAAATCACTAAGGGGCACTAGATGCACTTACATTCTCCAAAATCTCCAGGCCTCTGACTAATCTCTTACAAAAATATATGCCTTTTGTCTTTGATGATGATTGTCTAGAGGCATTTGAAGTACTTAAGAAAGCATTGATCCTTGCACCTATTATCCAACCTCTTGACTGGAATTTACCATTTGAGATCATGTGCGATGCGAGTGATTATGCTGTAGGAGCTGTTCTAGGACAAAGAGTTGATAAGAAATTGAATGTTATCCAGTATGCTAGTAAAACTCTAGATAGTGCCCAAAGAAATTATACCGCTGCTGAGAAAGAATTTTTAGCAGTTGTATTTTCTTGTGATAAGTTTAGACCCTATATCGTTGATTCTAAAGTAACTATTCACACTGATCATGCTGCTATCAAATACCTTATAGAAAAGAAAGATGCTAAACCTAGACTTATTAGATGGGTTCTCTTGCTGCAAGAATTTGACTTGCATATTATTGATAGAAAGGGAGCTGAGAACCCCGTGGCAGATAACTTGTCTAGGTAAGAGAATATACTTGATGACCCACAACCTATTGATGATAGATTTCCCAATGAACAACTAGCTGTCATAAATACTTCTCGTACTGCTCCATGGTATGCTGATTATGCTAATTATATTGTTGCTAAGTTTATACCTCCTAGCTACACATACCAGCAAAAGAAAAAGTTATTCTATGATTTGAGACATTACTTCTGGGATGACCTACATCTTTATAAAGAAGGAGTAGATGGTATTATTAGATGTTGTGTACCTGAGCATGAACATGAATAGATCCTATGCAAGTGCCACTCCGAAGCTTATGGAGGACACCATGCAGGAGATAGAACTGCACACAAGGTATTGCAATCCGGTTTTTATTGGCCTACTCTCTTCAAGGATGCCCGTGAGTTTGTTTTATCTTGTGATGAATGTCAAACAATTGGTAATATCAGTAGACGCCAAGAAATGCCTATGAATTATTCACTTGTTATTGAACAATTTGATGTTTGGGGCTTTGATTATATGGGACCTTTTCCTGCCTCCAACGGGCACACACATATTTTAGTTGTTGTTGATTACGTAACTAAGTGGGTAGAAGCTATTCCAACTAGTAGTGCTGATCGTAACACCTCTATTAAGATGCTTAAGGAAGTTATTTTTCCGAGGTTTGGAGTCCCTAGATACTTAATGACTGATGGTGGTTCACACTTTATTCATGGTGCTTTCCATAAGATGCTTGCAAAGTATGATGTCAACCGTAGAATTGCACCCCCCTATCACCCACAGACTAGTGGTCAAGTAGAACTAAGTAATAGGGAGTTGAAACTAATCTTGCAAAAGACAGTTAATAGGTCTAGCAATTGGTCCAAGGAACTTGATGATGCATTATGGGCCTATAGAACTGCATACGAAAATCCGATGGGTATGTCTCCATATAAGATGGTTTATGGAAAAGCTTGTCACTTACCTCTTGAGCTAGATCATAAGGCATATTGGGCTATTAAAGAGCTCAATTATGATTTCAAACTTGCTGGTGAGAAGAGGCTATTTGACATTAGCTGTCTCGATAAATGGAGAACCCAGGCTTATGAGAATGCCAAACTATTTAAAGAAAAAGTTAAAAGATGGCATGACAAGAGGATACAAAAATGTGAGTTTAATGTAGGTGATTATGTGTTGCTATACAACTCTCGTATAAGATTTTTTTGCAAGAAAACTTCTCTGCAAGTGGGAAGGACCTTACGTTATCGAGGAGGTCTATCGTTCCGATGCCATAAAAATCAACAACTTCGAAGGCACAAATCCGAAGGTGGTGAATGGTCAAAGAATCAAACATTATATCTCAGGTAATCCTATAAATGTTGAAACTAATGTTATTGAAACCGTAACCCCGGAGGAATACATAAGGGGCACTTTCCAGAACGATCCAGCCTCCGAAAAGGAAGAGGTACATGATACGGTAAGTAAACCGACTCCAAAACAGTTCTAAAGGCAATTTTTCTCCGTTTTGGAATATTTAGAAAAATAGAAAAATAAACCACAGTCCGGGAGAGACACGGGCCGTCCACGAGGGTGGAGGGCGTGCCCCCTGCCTCGTGGACACCCCGTGTGTCCCCCGGTCTCCGTTTTCTTGTGGGTTACTCCTTTTGGTCGGTAAAAATTCATTATATATACTCCCGAAGGTTTTGACCTATGTATCACGTAAAAATCCTCTGTTTTCGTTTCGAGCTGCTGTTTTTCACAGATCTAGATCATCATGGCGTCCTCCAACACCCCCAAGGACAAGTTCTTCGAGAAGGTCATCAACCCCTACCTCGCGGAGGTGCTGCACCACCCTAAAACCATGCAGTTGCATGAGGGGGTACTGCACATCAGTGATGTTGAGGGGCCAAGGAGGACCAAAAGCGTGGAGACAAGGCTCGAAGCAATGGAGCAGCAAGTTTTCAAGTGCCAAGGTATGGTGGAACGAGGACTCGACATCAACCACATGATGATCTCGGAGCTTGCCAACAACCTCAAGCTGGACTCAAGGATCTTTGGGGAAGCCATTTCCAATCTTCAAGAGAAGATCGATCACCTCCAAGCCTAGATCTGTGACCTACAAAACCAAAATTGTGAGTATGAATATATATTTAAGAAGATGAGTTTGGCTACAAATTTGACTATCCCGGAGACTCGATCATCCTTCTACGATGGTGAACCTATGCCTTAGAAGGTGGACAACAAGCCTACATCATCAACAACTCCATCATCACCGCCCCCAAAGAACGAGACATAATCATATGGGTATGGGCACTCCCCTTGGCAACTGCCAAGCTTGGGGGAGTGACCACGGTATCGTATCACCATCACTCATATCTTTACCGTTTTACTTAGTTCGATCCTTTTGGTAGTATTTTGATCTAGTAGAATAAAGTTAGCATGATCTAGTTGTGAGTTTTTGCTTTGTGAGCTTTATCCTTTGTAATCGAGTCTGTGAGCTATATAATAAAGATTAGTGTTGAGTCAAGGGCTTGATTTCCTCACTTGGGTCATGATAAAAAAGAACGAAAACAAAAAGAGAATCAAAGAGATCATATTGATCTTATGGGAAGTAATGACTTCACATATAAGAGTATGATAAATAAAAGTTGTTGGGAGGTGACAAACATAGTTTTGGTCATCATTGCAATTGATAGGAAGTAATAAAAGAAGAGTGGCTTCACATACAAATATACTATCTTGGACATCTTTTATGATTGTGAGCACTCATTAAAGTACGACATGCTATAGAGTTGATGTTGGACAAGGAAGACAACATAATGGGTTATGTCTTCTTATATCCGAAATAAAGTATATTGTCATGGATCATCCAACATGTTGAGATTGCCTTTCCCCCTCATGCTAGCCAAAACTCCTCGCACTAAGTACAGATACTACTTGTGCTTCCATATATCCTTAAGCCCAGTTTTGCCATGAGAGTCCACACCATACCTACCTATGGATTGAGAAAGATCCTTCCAAGTAAGTTGTCATGTTGCAAACTCGCTAAAATATGTATGATTTATTAGTGTGGGAGAAATTAGCTTTATACGATCTTGTGATATGGAAGTAATAAAAGTGATGGACTGCATAATAAAGGTTTATCACAAGTGGCAATATAAAGCGAAGTTCTTTTATGCTAGGAGTTTGTGCATCCAACCATAAAAACACATGACAACCTCTGCTTACCTCTGTGAAGGGCCTATCTATTATTCCTGTCTTACAAGTGTCAAGGTGAAATCCACCTTTCCTTTTTACATTTTATCCTTTGGCAAGCACATTGTGTTGGAAAGATCCTGACATATATACCCACTTGGATGTAAGTTTTCATGATCTATTACTGTTGACATTACCCTTGAGGTAAAAGGTTGGGAGGCAACACCATAATCCCCTATCTTTCTCTGTGTCCGATTAAAACTCCATAAACATAAGTATTGCGTGAGTGTGAGCAATTGTGAAAGATTATATGATAGTTGAGTATGTAGGCTTGCTGAAAAGCTCTTATATTTTCTCTGTCCGATATTACGATAAATTGCAACTGCTTCAATGACCGAGATCAAATTTTGTTAGTTTTCAATGAAGTTTATGATGCATACTTGATATTGTGGAAGAATTTTTACTTTAGCATAAGAATCATATGACTATATTTATATAAGTTGCTGTTATGAGAATGATCGTGATGCCCTCATGTCCGTAGTTTGTTTTTATCGACACCCCTATCTCTAAACATGTGGACATATTTTTCGATATCGGCTTTCGCTTGAGGACAAGCGAGGTCTAAGCTTGGGGGAGTTGATGCGTCCATTTTGCATCATGCTTATATGTTGATATTTATTGCATTATGGGTTGTTCTTACATGTTTTGTCACAATACTTATGCCTTTTTCTCTCTTATTTTACCAGGTTTACATGAAGAGGGAGAATGCCGGTAGCTGGAATTCTGGGCCGGAAAAGGAGCAAACTCTAGAAACCTATTCTGCACAACTCCAAAAGCCCTGAAACTCAACAGAACATCGTTTCGGAAAATATAAAAAATATCTGATGAAAGAAATCATCTAGGGGGGCCACCGGCTGTCCACGAGGGTGGGGGGCGCGCCCCCCTCTCCAAGGTGCGCCCCCCTGCCCCGTGGGCCAGCCGGCAGGCCCCTGATGCCCATCTTCTCCTATATGAGGTGTTTTGACCTGGAAAATATCATAAGGAGGCTTTCGGGACCATACGCCGCCGTCTCGAGGCGGAACCGAGGTGGAAACCAATCTAGGGCTCCGGCAGAGCTGTTATGCCAGAGATACTTCCCACCGGGAGGGGGAAATCGTCACCGCCGTCATCACCAACAACTCTCCCATCTTGGGGAGGGCTATCTTCATCAACATCTTCACCAGCACCATCTCCTCTCAAACCCTAGTTCATCTCTTGTATCCAATCTTTGTACCCAAACCTCAGATTGGTACCTGTGGGTTGCTAGTAGTGTTGATTACTCCTTGTAGTTGATGCTTGTTGGTTTATTTGGTGGAAGATCATATGTTCAGATCCATTATGCATATTAATAGCCCTCTGATCATGAACAATATTATGTCTTGTGAGTAGTTACTTTTGTTCCTGAGGACAGGGGAAAAGTCTTGCTATTAGTAGTCATGTGAGTTTGGCCTTCGTTCGATATTTTGATGAGATGTATGTTGTCTCTACTCTAGTGGTGTCATGTGAACGTCGACTACATGACACTTCACCATTATTTGGGCCTAGAGGAAGTCATTGGGAAGTAATAAGTAGATGATGGGTTGCTAGAGTGACAGAAGCTTAAACCCTAGTTTATGTGTTGCTTCGTAAGGGGCTGATTTGGATTCATATGTTTCAGGCTATGGTTAGGTTTACTTTAATACTTCTTTTGTAGTTGCGGATGCTTGCATTAGAGGTTAATCATAAGTGGGAGGCTTGTCCAAGTAAGGGCAGCACCCAAGTACTGGTCCACCCACATACCAAATTATCAAAGTACCGAACGCGAATCAGATGATCGTGATCAAAACTAGCTTGACGATAATTCCCATGTGTCCTCGGGAGCGCTTTCCTTTATATAAGAGTTTGCCCAAGCTTGTCCTTTGCTACAAAAAGGATTGGGCCACCTTGCAGCACCTTATTTACTTTTACCTTTTGTCACTTGCTACCAATTACCTTATCACAAAACTATCTGTTACCTATAATTTCAGTGCTTGCAGAAAATACCTTACTGAAAACTGCCTATCATTTCCTTCTGCTCCTCATTGGGTTCGACACTCTTACTTATCGAAAGGACTACAATAGATCCCCTACACTTCTAGGTCATCAAGGAGAAAGGCGTGGTGGGTCCTGGTGCGCCCCCACGCCGTAGGTGCTGCTGCGCAAAGGCCGTCATGGCAGCGGTGGTGGTGGCCGGATCTGGTGCTGATGGCCGTGCCCGGGGCCGTGACGACCGGATCCGGTTGCGGGGATCCAGCGTTTGGGTGGGGAGGCGATGAGTTGTGCGCAAGAGGCAGGAGGTGTGGGTTGCGGCCCGTGGTAGGGGTGGGATTTGGGGGCGGTCGGTGGGGAGCGGTGGGGCGGCCTTCAGGGAAAGGTGGGGAGGCAGGCGGTGTGGGCTGCGGCACGACGGTGGTGGTGGGCGGCGAGGCCGGGGGAAGATGATTGTGCCGTCGATCTGACCGAGGAAGGTGGAGTGGTGGTCGATGGCTAGCCGGGCCAGAGAAGGTGGGAGGATGGGGCGCCGGCTCGGGTGGGTGGGCCGCCCCGCTACGAAGAAGGTGGGAGGGTGGGGTTGCGGCTCGGGTGGGCCGCACCGCGCCGGAGAAGGTGGGCGCCGCGCCCGTCGGCGGTGTGCCCCATCGTGGTGGTTGATGGGGGAGGTGGGAAGGAGAGGGAGTGAGTGGGGGCGCGGGGTGGTGTGGAGGACGGGGGGGCTCGAATGGATAATGTGGGATGTAATCCAGCTGCAGTTCGTTTTCGCAGTCCGAGGCAGCATGAAACTATTAGCAGAATAAGAATGTGATGTGCAGAATAAGGTCTTAAGGGGTGTTATCATAATAGACCCACCCTATATATATACTGTTTTTGCATACTAATTTGAATCTAGCTATTATCATCCACATATATAGAATGGAAAGCATATATACACGCATTGAGACAAAACATATAAGAACGGAAAATAGAGTACACACATTGAAACAGAGGAATAAACAGAGCAATACTATGATTGCTGTGAATACATAGTTATCCATGTCGAAACGACTCAACCAAATAAAACGCGTCCATGAGACCATGACCAATAGCCCTTGCCTACGGTAGCTCTTGGCTCTGCCTGAACTCGTGCAGGCGTTCGTCCAGGCGGTCGACACACTTACGGTACATCTGGAGCGCGATCTCAAGCTCCAAGTTGTCTATTTCATCAGAGATCGCCAGCTCGAGGATGCGACGACCATGTTCCTCTACTGCGTCCAGGTGGACACCTGGGCCAAGGAGGGGGTCGAGCCTACGGACCAGCGCGTTGGCATCCAACGGGCCGTAGACAAGGTGAATGGCGCCACCCATGCGAACAGCGCGGCGGGCGTCCGGTGCAAGTACGGAGCGTCCTAGCGAGGAATGGGGGTACTGACGGGACGTGTACCCAGCTGCGACGCCGTGTCGACAGCAGGCAAGCGCCGATGGATCCACTCTTGCTGTGTGGCGGGCTGCGCCTCTCCCTCTATGGTGCTCCAACGGTCTCGCCGTGCGGCGAGCCACGGCCTATCAGCGCGGACACACCTAGCTTGCTCTACGGCGCGCCATCGATCATGTTGTGCGGCGAGCTGCAGCCTGTCGGCGCTGACATGCCTATCTTGATCCGCGGCGCTCTAGCACCATGCGCCAAAGGTCTGCTCAACCCTGGTGATGACACGCATCACGACATCATCCATCGCGTTGCCGGGGAGCGCCTCGGCCTCGACGGGCCGTGGTGTCTGCTCGTTTTCCTCGTCGATGAGGTTGATGGAAGAGCAACGCTTTGGTGGGTTGGCATGCTTGGGAAAGGTGGATGTGCTACATGCTGTGCTTGTTGCCTCCGTGCATCGCGCGCCATCTAGGTTTATGCGCAATATCACTGGGTGGTGGGAAACATGTGAGGAAATGGCGGCAAACGGTGGCGTTTTCATAAAACACCATCAATTAAAGGAAACTTGGCATAGAAGGAACATCGAGCTAGCACAAGAAGTAGATGATGATCTGATGAACACGGACCACACTAGGGAACCCGTCGGTGATGAATTCATCAATCGCAAACGGTTGAATACTAGCAAGCGTTTGCCCACAACACACATGGCTTATTCCATCACAAACAGGTCCGATGGATCAACTGTATGCCATGTATCGCACATTGTCAAAAAGTAATGCGGTAGACCTTCTTTAACATGTGTTTAAAAAAACAAGGACCTCGAGGTTAAATTAACTCATGGGATGGACCGTATCAGTCATTTAATTTGACAAATACGACCCATCCTATCAGTTAATTTAACATCAACACAACTTCCCATCCAGTCACCCATGTGATGGCTGCTCTAGCCGGAGCACACTTATGGTGTATCCGGATGACCGCCCGTCCCCCAATGGCCAATAGATGTTGTGTAGACAGAGCATATCACATATGTCTTATTAGAAGCAACTGTCTATGTTATTATTGGTCTTTGCACACATTTCTGATTATAGACATGTTTGCCGCGTATCACACACATCTTGTTATATTGAACCGTTTCCGTTCTCTAATCTCAATGCAAACAGTTCATCCGAGTGAACCGTATGCCGTATATCGCACACACCTTGATCTGGCGGACCGTTTCTTTTGTGTTGCCTAATCACAAACAGTTCATCCGAGTGAATCGTATGCTGTATATCGCACACGCCTTCATCTGGCTGCCTGTTTCTTTTGTTCCTCCTCATCGCAAATAGATAATTGAACTGAACCATATGCCCTGCATCGCACACGCAACTAAAGTATGTACCATGTTTGATGCATCCGTCATCGCAAACGTTTTGCACCTTTTTTCATGGTTTTTTTACACCACCGTTTGTGATTATTGCATCACACACAGTTTCGTCGAAGGGTCTCTGGTCGTAGTGTCGCGTTAGCAGCATCCTGTAGGAGTGTGTATTGACTTACAAAGGGTACGAGATAAATGGGAATACATTTTACACGATCGCCCAAGATCAAAAGAGCACCGACCAAAACAGTGGTTTCCATTTTGATGCAGGAACCGAGAGGGGAAATGACACATATTATGGTTACAAAGTGGACATATGGGAACTTGACTATGGACATATTTTAAGGTCCCTTTGTTTCAGTGCAAATGGGTCAATGTGTCAGGAGGCGGGGTACAGGTAGACCCACAGTACGGAATGACAACAGTGGATCTGAAAAATCTTGGGTACACAAACGAACCATTCCTCTTGGCCAATGATCTGGCGCAGGTTTTCTATGTGAAGGACAAGTTTACCAAACCGAGAAAAAGGAAATATAATGAAGCGAATACATCATACGATGAGTCAAAGCGCCGCATAGTTCTTTCAGGGAAAAGATACATCGTGGGAGTGGAGGGCAAGACAGACATGTGTGAAGATTATGAAAAGTTTCATGAAATTCCTGCCTTCAAAGTCAAGGCTGACCCAAGCACCCTGTTAAACGATGAAGACTATCCATGGTTGCCGCGCAATAAGCAAAGGACACAAGCGAAGAAAAAGTGAAGACTTTCTGTCCACAACTATTATGATGATGCCTTTGATCTAGAATATCACTGCAGTTACATGTGAAGAAATGAAATCCCTTTTGTAACAAATGAGTTTTCGTCCAAAACCCTGATATTTCGAAAGAGATTGTCCATTTTGTACACGAAGTGCATCCAGTTTTTGCCGTAACCCTCTCAACTTTTTAGCACGTGCTATGTGGGTGAAATGATAATACCATGCGAACTTTTGACCATTTCAGAGTTCATTTGTAGTGCTTTTCAATTTCAGGGTCATTTAGCTAAAAGCAATCAATAAATGCATGGAAAATACCAAATGAAGTCAGAAAGGGTTGAAAAATTATGATGTGGCTTTGAATGGTGCATTTTGAACACACACAAAAGTCTAGAATTCAAATAATTTCAAAAAAATGAAATCACTTTGTAACAGATGAGTTTTCGTCCGAAACCCAGATACTTCGAAAGAGATTTTCCATTTTGTACACGAAGTGCATCCAATTTTTGTCGTAACTCTCTTAACATTTTAGCACATGCTATGTGGGTGAAATGATGATACCATGCGAACTTTCAACCTTTTAAGAGTTCATTTGTAGTGCTTTTTAATTTTAGGGTCATTTAGCTCAAAGAATGAACTAAAACAAAACTATAATATTCTTCAATAGAAAAAAGAAAGAACTAAAAAGCTTTTATAAACTAAAAATAATCAAGAAAAAAATTAATGCAACTGAAATGATATAAAATTTATGCAACTAAAAATAATCAATTTTTTGTTATGATCAACTAAAACAAAACTATAATATTCTTCAACAGCAAAAAGAATCAACTAAAACAAACCTCTAGTATTTTTTAAACTAAAATTATATAAAAATTATGCAACTAAAATTATCAAAGTTTTTTTTGTTCAAATCATTAATAGCAAAAAGAATTTTCATAAAGTATTTTTTTGCTAGAAACTTTAATAGCAAACTAAAATCACGCAAAGATAAGCTAAGATTATTTTCATACAAAACTTTAATAGAAAACTAAACTCAAATGGTGAATTACATGAGCAAGGTTTGTCAAGCTCCCCATCATAAGGTGCACGAATAGCACAACAAAAAATCACGCAGAGATAAGCTAAGATTAGTTTCGTACAAAATGAATGACACTTGCGAATTTGGGGGATCATAATTATAATGAAAGTGCTACATGAAGTGATTTGATAGGTTTGCAAAAGCATCAAATTCTTCATTTATACTTATATGTGCCTTGAATGTTTCACATGGCCACTTAGCATATTTAACCTCTGCAAGACGAGGAAGATTAAAAGTGAAATGTCCATAAGCAGGCCTCATGGAATTAGTACTTGAGGAGGACCTTGTCTCCCTTGAACTTGACGGAGCCTTGAAGTGCAAAAACTTATTGAAGCCTTTCTTCATATTCTGATTTTTTCTCACAAGCTCATAAAATGTGAATATAACCCATAGAAATTTTGGGAAACCACTCTAGTGAACACAAGGCATATATATTTCTTAAAAATTTGTAAATTTGACATGCATGTTCACGTACTAAGTAACCAATAGCATAAAGAAAAACCAACTATAGTGCACTAAACAAAAAAACTAATTGGACCAATGGAGCAGTCACGTACCAAGGATGAATTCCTCCAAAAAAATCAAAAATAGAGCACCGAGCAAAGAGATAAAAAATGGTCACTAAGAGCAGCAAGAACACAAGGGAGAAAAATGGTGGTGAGGTTTTTAGGTAGGAGGAAGAGGATGGGGCCGAGCTCCACTCTGTGGGCTCCACGCAGCAAGTGACGAAGCCACGGGGCACATGTCCCTGCCGTATGGCCCCCCTATGGGCCCGGCTGACTACGCCCAGGTGCCATACTCATTTTTTGGGAAAATAAATTACACAAATTTCTGTATTTTTCAACAACTTTTAATTTTTAGTTATTATTTTTATTGCCCTGGTAGTTTGGCTGCTACGGTGGTAGTTTTCTTAGAAATTAACAAATGTCTAAACTTAACAACTAATAATAAAAGGTATAGAAAGAAGTGATCCAAAATTCACGATTTTGCACTTTTTGGAAAGAATTTGATAACCGGGGTGGTCATACCTAATTAAGAAGAATTTTTCAAACTTCCGCAAAACCAATAACCTTCAAATAACACTTATGTTACCTCAACTGGGATGGGTAGGGTTTCAAACAAAAGAGTTTGATACTTCCTTTTGGACAATATAATAAGTAATTCAAATTCTCCAATTATCACGGTCATAATTTTTACAACCTTTTGGAAACCATTTCTTTTATCAATATTCTTCATAAAATAAAAAATTTGTTCGTTCCACTAACATGAAAATTAATCTTGTGCTTGTTGCAATAAATGATATCCCCTTTAGAATTAAGAAAAGGTCTCCCAAGAATGAGAGATAGTCTATCATCCTTGCACATTTTAAGTACAAGAAAGTCATTAATATCGAAACATTAACAACCATTATGATCAGATTGGGTATGAATTTTTTTATCATCCATTTTAAAATATATATCAGTGTGTATGAGTGTATCAAAAATTCTTTTATAAATAGAAACAACATAACACTAAAACCTGCACCCATATCACATCAAATTACATAATAAATATTATTAATGGTCCGGGTATTGTGGTTATCCCTGGATCTATAAGTTTTCTAGGAATAATTTCTTGCATAGTAGATACTCATCATTTGAAATATTCCTTAGTCATAATATCTTGAATATACTCAGAATAAGGAGGAACTTTAATAGCATCAGGAAAAGGAATTTGGAAGTAGAGAGATATGAGAAAATGAAAAATCTAGTAAAGTGTTCATCATATTTAGTATAGAAAGCTCATTAGGAATAGGCATAGGCTTTTGAACCCATTGTTCTGTTTCATACCATGTTTCCTAGCTACTTTATCTCTCCTATCTCGTTTCTTAGTTGAACATTAATATCTTGCTCTATATCAGTACCTCTACTTCATTTTCCTTATCAGATTCAGTAATATCATCATATTGTTATTTTCATGTTGAATGGGTTCTTGTTCTTCCCCACTGTGAGTTTCAGCATAAGAAATTAGAGTTTAAAAAACCAAACCGACAATCGAACCGGTGAGCCCGGCAGTTCAGTTTTTATCTATCGGACACACGGTTCATTCGGTTCGATGTTGGTCCAGTTGTTACAAATTTCTAATAGAATAAAGGTCAAGTAGTGGACTTCTTTCATGTGTACAACATCAAATAGCCGAGTTGGTCACAACCCTAGTTATAGCCGCTCTGGCCCATAGCAAGGGGCTGCAAGTTCGAATCCAAACAGTTGCAAATATATTTTTCTATAGTCATAATTTTTCCGGTTCACCCAAATATGGGTTTATCATCCGATTTTCCCAAAAAACCGGGCAGTTCAACCGGTTTTTACCGGTCCAATTCCAGAATGGTTTGCATAGCTTTGAAAACCACTGAGTCCGCCGGTTCCTATTTTTTCCGGTTTGATAGACGGTCGTGTCCTGTTTTTTAAAGTATGTCAGAAATATAAAAAACATTAGTATTCACTTGAGTTTCATTCTCAACAATATAAGGCTCCCTAGAACTATCATAAGAAGATTCTAGATGCGTAGATTTATTTTTCTTTTTATGTGAACGAGCATTGCTATCGATATTTTGACAATCTTCTTCTATTCTTGTAGGATGTCCTTCAGGATATAAGGGTTCTTGAGTAGAAGCACATCCTCAATTATAAGTATAAGCATCATACTTTCTAGCATATTTAGAATATCATGAGGCAAATCTTGTTGAGCAATCATCACTTTGAAAATAAAAAGAACATACATAGTTTTAAAGCTTTTTTTTCTTACAGAAAGCAAACAAGAGTGCGAAAATAAGCGATTATATTTTTTTTGAAATTCTCACAATGTGGCAAACAAATAAAATTTATAGATTATTGAATAAGTAGTATTGGGGAGCCCAAAGTACAATGCTATGGTTAGATGCTATCAAACTATTCTCTTGTATTTGTGGATGCTTGCATGGAGAGTATAATCGCAAATATGCATTTTGTTCAAGTAAGAAAAATACATAAGTTTAGGCTCGACCATAGAACACTTCTCAGTGCGATGGAAGTAAATGTCAATAGAACTAGGTAAAACCCACCAGGTGAAATTCCCGCTGTCCTTGAGAATTGTTTGGTCCATATAAGTAAAACCACCGTCTTCTCCTTAGCATAATTAGGGATTGGGCCACTTGCTTCACCATAGGTGAAAACAAATAGGTGAATTTCCTGCCATCCTCGAGATCGGTTTGGTCCATGTATGTAAAATCACCGTCTTATCCTTAGCACAATTAAATATTACGCCACTTGCTTCACCATTATATTTTTATTGCAATTTACATTCTTATAATTATTATTGCGATCAAATAACCATACAAACAATCTTTGTAGCTTTTGCAGTGTTTCCTTACTAATTTGCACGAACTAATTCCTTATGCTCGTCATTGTGTTTGATAGTCTTACTTATCGAAAAGGGCTACAATAAAACCCGTACACTTGTGGGTTTAAAAGATAAGCCTCTTTGCCAATTATTCCCTCGATTATATAATTTGATTTTTTTTGTCAAAATGTTATTGTTGCTATAGTGTTTGCGAAGATTTTGATCGTATTAGATTCCATTCATATTTATATGGGGAAATTTGATAACGTGGAATAACTTACTGGACATGTGTAGTCAGGTCTCCTCCATCGATTGGCCTGGCAAATTTAAATGGTTGTAAACTATGCCATGTTAATTTCCTGTGAAATCTCTCTAGCATTATGTTATTGCGAAGAATGTTGTGTTTTTCTTTAAATTACCATGGAGGATGAAGATGCCTTAAAAGTGACAGCATTTGAATTAGTGATCAAAGTAGGACCCTAACCATGGATAATCTAAGTAAGAAAGGGTGGACAGGAATAAAGACTATGAATTGGCACTGAAGAAACTATAGATCATAATTTTTTTGCTTGCTCCTTTTCTAGATTTCAATGGAATGTGGTATCAGGGCCGTTTGGTAAACCAAAAACATCCATGTGATTTTATGATTTGGTTCAAAACTGGTTGCCTTATATTGGTAAAGATAGAACTATAGTATCTGTTGGATCTGTATATTTAATCTAGACCATTTGGAAAACAAGAAATACTTCTTGTTTTTAACGTGTTATTCCTACTGAACCTACTAATTCGGTCTTTATTTGTGTTCCTTGCTGAATTCGTGGATCATACTAGAAGAAAAGAGTGCAAAAAAGAAAAATGCTTAGCGAGGTATCTAAGAGACGTTGTGATGCTCTTGGGATCCAATGGCCAAATGATGATTTTGAGACTGTTACACGTTGGCAAGGAGGCTTGGAGCCGGCCTATGTTCACGGAGGTTTTTGCGGTAGCCGCTTGGGGGATTTGAAAAGAAAGAAATTATAAGCACTTCAGAGGGATTCAGCCTTCGCTTGGCTCTTGGAAGGTCAGATTCAGGCTGGACTTTGCTATGCTGGTCCATAGGTCCAAGCAGGATCTTGGCTCATACATTTTGTCTTTGGTTATCACGTTGTAATTTCCTTTTTCCTAGGTTGGGTAGCTGCCACCCCCTAGCTCCCCATGTAACTTATAACTGTTTGGACTTTTCTAACCCCCTAAACTAATTAATATAAAGTCGGTGGGAACCTTTCCCACTGTCGCTAGTTCTGAAAAAAAGGTAGCTAAGAAACCCAAGACTTCGGATTATGCTTGAGATAGTCTATGTTAAAACATCCCTATGCTGGATTCTGTTTTGCTTTGCTGAGTTATCCCTTAAATGTGGTCAGGTTCCCCTCTTTGCTTATCCGGACGCACGTGATGCATTGTTGGAGGGTTTTCTGTAAGGGGCTACCGATTGCTGTATGAAGACTCCATTTTTGTAATGGTCGTTTAGATTATTTTATTATAAATCCATAAAAAGCATTTCGTGGTGTATGCGGCCAAGAGAACAAAGAGCTTGTCGGTCCAAAACTAAGCAAACAGCCTGTCGGTCCCAAAACAAAACAAACAACGGAGGTCGACACGGCGAGCATATAATATAGTCGGCCCACTGCCATCCGAGTCACTCCACAACTCTACTGCACGACCGTACGTTCTTTTGTCGCATACTACTTTAGTGCATCGTACGGAGTGTCTCCTCGAATCACATGGGTGCAGTAATAACATATCTACTTTACCATATTAAGCAGCAGAGGGTATACTTGTTTGGTTCATCCATTAGAGTGCGCACATGAGCTTGAGACGCCAATAAATAAATAAATACTACAGCAGTACAAAATTAGAACCACCTATATATCAAGCGTCTGAAAGTATTGTACTGTAATTTTCAATGGATTTCCTCTCTCTGTCAACTGTTAGATTAAAAAAAATCAGTTGTCAGAGGAATAGCAAAATCGGACAACAAGAAGAACGGGAAGCAACAGGCACACTGATATTATTACGATCGATCGAGCCGTTATTACATGCGGTACGGTTGATGTACGAGGAATATTAACAATTATTTTATCACGAGATGAATATTAACGGGTGAAACCACAATCCGAGCAAGCTGCCTGCAATATCACGCAAGAACACAAATGTACCGAGAGCCGCGGACGTGGCGATACAAGTTCCATCACTGACACAGACGATTATATATGTTTGTTCCTTAATGTTTCCGTCGAAGACACCTACATAGAGATTCATCACAAAGTTGGTTAATTAAGCTAGGTTGGAGGATCTAATTAATTATTGCAATCAACAAAGAGATCGATAAGAGCAAGTAGTAGATGAATTCATTAGTGTCACCTGTGCAATATGAATGGCAGCAGCCGGCCCGGCGACGCTAGATAGCTAGAGATGCAGCTCGAGGTCCAGGTCCAGCGCCTCGCCGCCGCCGCTAGGGATGGAGGCCCTTGACCGGCCCATCACGCCGTCGCGGCCAGTGCACTCAGCGAAGCGTGGAGCGCGGCCGCCTCCCCACCTCTCTTGTCTGGAGTCATCGGTGGCTGGAGCCGACCCGGCGCCACCGCCGTGCGAGGCGATGTAACTGCCCATGGACCAGCCGGCAGCAGAATCGCACGACGGCCCGGTGGCAGCACCTCCCAACAGGCTGTCATTGTTGTAGGGGTCGCCGAGGACTCCGGCGAGGCGGTCCTTGCGGTGCGCGTTCTGGTGGCCGCCGAGCGCCTGCGACTTGAGGAACGTCTTGTCGCAGAAGAGGCACTGGAACAGCCGCACCGTCTTGCCGTCCACGCACACCGTCTGCGCTTGCTCGTCGTACCGGTCTATCCTTCTGCCCGCCGGCGTCAACGCCAGCAATAGGTCGTCCTCCGCCGCCGCCGCCGCCTGGGCATGGAACCACGTCGACGTGGCCCTCTCCATCGATGTTTATAATATTATGTATGTATGCCAAGGTAGCTGCTGCTGCTAGGATTGGTAGCTGGTGCTACTAAATTTGGTAGCAGCAACGATCCTATATATGGACTCTCGATGGGAATTGGGATTGGATGGGTGTACCACTGCTAAATCTTCCCAAGTGAGAAAACAGAGAGGTTCTACAGTAGTGCGGAGTGCAGATATTAATTTGAAGCGAGTCACCGGACCCCGGAGAGCAGCTCATTGTGGAGGAAGTGCTTGAAAGAAAACTCCAAACAACCGGTGTAGTACATGTGGGTCCTGCAATTATGCAAAATTGCATCTCCGATTTGCTAACTTTCTATTTGCATGAATCTGATTCCTCTAACTCAGAGTTTGTTGTCCACCGATTTTGTTTTTCAGAGTGGGTTATTTCCCAATTTAGCAACACAAAAACTAAAAAACGAAAGAAAGAAGCAACACTCTACATTTTTTCTTCCTCGATATAGTGCTTTTTTTGAACCATGAACCGTAGAACAATCGTTCTACATACACATTATAAATAAATAAACAATATATACAAATAATTACAAAAAGCTCAAAAGCTTAAAATGAACCAAACTTAACAAACACCAGTTCTAAAAAGCCTAAAATATGATCATGGGAGCTTAAGTAAGATAATGATCAATCCAGTTAAGCAAGGTCTCTTGATTCTTTCTCTTGATTATATGCTTGACCAGCAAGAGGTCATTCCTAAGTAGTCTCTTCCATGAGAAGATGTAAGGTGCCTCATGTTTGAAAATCTTAGAGTTTCTCCTCATCTAGATATTCCAGCAAGCCATACTAACAATTACCATGGCAAATTTAGGTGGAAACTCTTGCAATAGGAGCATGATCTCATCCATAGTTTATATGAATCTCTTCGTGTTGTTAATCAAGCAATCTCAACATTCCAAGGCAAAGGAACAATCCTAGAAAAGATGAAGGGTAGTCTCTTCAAAATCAGCAATGCATAACACACATGCATAGGATGGGAGGAAGAAGGATTTTCTTTGGAGCAAATTCCTAGTGTTGATTCTGTCATGCAAGATCAGCCAAAAGAAGATTTTATATCCGAGCATGGTGCCATTCTTGCAATGTTTCCTGAAAATGGGAGCAGTAGGTTGCCCATTGGAGTACCATTTATACATCTTGATGGAAGGAAAACATAAGCTATTGTAGTGGTATTTCCATTTGTCTTGAGCATCAGTCGATTGCATTGTGTTTTGCTGGTTCTGAAACTGCTAAAAAGATTGTTCTGGTACAAGTGTATGAAATTGTCCACATGGATCCTGGGAAACCATAAAATCTTTAATAGAAATGTGAGAGCATGGTTAATAATACAGCCAACAGTCAGCTATAAGGAGTTGCCATGTCATCTAGAGCCAACTTTGTAGCCGACATGTATAATAATAAGTTTTATATGTGTACTACTTCATTAGTAGTTGGCCCACTTTACAACCTCACAAAGTGTCTTAGATCTCGTGCTAGAGCCGGCTACTAACCAAGAGCCCGCTTCTCTTCTCTCTCCTCCTCTCTCTCCTCCAACTCATCCAAAATATAATATTTAAAGGCTTATAGCCCGCCCACGTCATCCTATTGTACTTGCTCTGATGGGTCAAGGTGAAAGAGTATAGTTCAGGATATAGCCCTTTAATGGAGCCAACCCTCCAATCATCCTGCCACAGCAAAGTTGAATTACCATTTTTAATAGTTTTCTTGTCCAACTGTCCAATCATCCTGCCACAGCCGACCCGCACCGCCGCAACCGGACGCTACTGCCCCATCTCCCATGCGCTCCTCCCCTCCCCGCATGTGTGCGCCTCCGCATCCTGTGGCACTTGATGACCGTTGTGCCCAAAGGTCACTGACATGCCTTCCCTGTCACAGTCGACACGGGGTATTGTAGACCGCCCTGCACCACGGCCCAATCCTTGTCCGCCGGCATGGCCTCCTCCCCACCGGTGCCCTATTGGCTGACTCTTGGAAGTGTTCGGTGAAATAGTTTCTTCATGTTTTATCAACATTTTTGGATTTTTTGGACCATATGTTACATTTGAATTTGAAATTGGAATGTAAAATATTATTTGAACATAGGCGATGGAAAATAAAATTTTGAAGTTTTGAGATGTCCGGTGCACAGAGTTGCACGCCCTTAAGACTGAGAGGCCTACAAAGAATTGTTTTTAGAGACCACTAGCAAAAGAGCCCGTGCGTTGCAACGGGAGAGAAAACATAACACACGATCTTAACCCAACAACCATCACTCAAGACCATAATAGGTCCATCTCCTTTATTTTTGTGAGGCATCATATTTGTGTTGCCGCTTATCCTCCTTCTCACCCTCACCGGCGATGTCCTCAATGTTTACACAAAACAAAGCAAAAAACTTGTTTAAATATGGTTAATCCTAAGGCGTCTCTCTCTCTCTCTATCTCTCTCTCTCTCTCTCTCTCTCTCTCTCTCTCTCTCTCTCTCTCTCTCTCTCTCTCTCTCTCTCTCGCTTTCTTTCACTCTCGCGATGAAAAATGTGTTGTTTTCCCCCGCGACATTTTCAGAGGTATGCATGTGTAGTTATCGATGTTTTCTTTTCCCTATATGATTATAGTGGAGTGCTTATTTGCAATCCGGATCACCATCGGTACGAAAGAAAAATCGGATCTTGCGCTATAAATTATAAGTTTGCTTCCAAAACAATATTTTTAAAATATTTAACAGGTAAAATTAACATCATATTCGGATTCTACACATTTTTTTAATAAAATTTCATATACAATATGTTAAAATCGAAGTTACGGTTTAAAAGATACGTATATTTTAGAAAATCATTTGTTTGACTTAAATATATTCCAAAATAATATTTAAAAATACTTAACAGGTAAATTAATCTCATATTCATATTCTACATATTTTTCTAATCAAATTTCATATATAACATGTTCAAATCGGAGTTACGGTTTAAAAGATATGAATGATTTAAAAAAATACGTATTTGACTTAAATATGATCCGCGGATAAATTACCTAAAACATCAGGGGGGTTTTCGAAAATTGTAAAATAACGGTTCGGGTATGACTTAAATCCGGACTACGGGTTGATTTCAAGAAAACACAGGGTCTTTTGTATAAAATACGAAAAAAACGATTCGTTTTGACTTAAAATAGGACTGCGGGTTGATTTCTCTGAAGTGGAGGGACTTTTCTAAAAAATGTCATGACGGACGATCTGAAACCCAATTTTCTTTATTATTAGGTAAAGATTTGTAATTTTCCGAAGATGCTTTTAATGAAAGCCACATAGAATTATTAGTATTCGCTACCCGGGCCTCTTTCTTCGGCTTGGGTGGGCCACGTGAGACAATGACAAGTGACAACGAACGACGAGGGGCCCTGACCTGGACCAATCACTAGTAGCTGATCAGCGATCGGTATCGATCCCCACACAGCGATCGGCAGTCGCGACGTCCACCTACACAGCCGGTAACCCACCCAGTAATAAGCGGCCAAAAGGCATCCCATCTTCGAGATCCATTTAAAAGTCAGCAAACTTAGCTACTGTATATAGCTAGCTGAAGCGTTTACTAGTCAAGACACTAGCGCTGTATGCAGTATGCCCATCTCGCCATCTGTGTAGGAAATAGGGACCGGACAAGTTGAGAGCAAGAGCATCTACAGGCGGCACCCAAACCCTCCTCAAATACCCGGACGGGCCGCCCAGTCACGAAATTCCAACCTAGTCGGACGTCTCAAGCATGCCTCAAACGACCGGGCTGACCGGCACGTTTCATATCCAGTCCAAATATGAGAGGGATATGGGGCGTCCGGGAGCACTCGCCAAGCCAGACCTGGCCCACACTAGCCCACCCTACCCCACATACATTGGTCCCTATCCGCTCGCCTGATCAAACCCTAGCCACTTCACACTCAACTCCCCTCCACTCCCTCCGCCACTCAAGCTGACCTCCGGCGATTTCCGGTTATCTTCGGCATGGCGGCCAGCGGATCCGAGTCTTTCATCTCTACATCCATCGACACCGAGCTCAACCCACGCGGTCCCGAGGAGGAGATGATCGTCCGGCATGTCCTCTGCCTCTCCCAGGAGGAGGCCCATGCTTGGTCGCGCTTGGACTCCTTCCATACGGAATCCATTGCGTCCGCCTAAATGGCGCATGTATCCGATGCTAGGTGTGCCCTCGGTGCCTCGCCGGAGGCGGAGTGGTCCATCTGTCGTACGAACGCGGCGGCGAACGCACAACCCGTCCGTTGGCGCGGCGAGCATCGGGACGCACCAAGGGCCTTGTCCGCCGAGAACATGGCACGGTGTGCCCACCGTGCGAGGTATAGCAGGCGCGGGAGGCGGCGGTAGCCCTCGTGGCGGTGGACATTGGCGAGGCGGAATCACATTCTCCGGCGCTTCCTACGGTGCAGCAGCCCGGGCGCCGCAGCCGCATCATGGTGGGAGTCACCGGCTCGTACCAGGACGGATCCATCTTTTATCTGACGTCCATCGTTCGGCTTTCGGGCTCCGACTAGGAAAAGTAGGGCACGTGAGACGGCGACGCCTTGAGTCCAGTGAGTCGGCTCGTGTCCCACGCCCTACTCTACCTTGCTGGTGACCAGACCAACAATCTAGGGAGCGCAGCTGGCCGCTGGCGTGGCCATGGTAGAACATGGCGAGCTCCGGTTACATTAGATTCCATGTTGCATGTAATGACATGGATTTGAGCTTTCTAATTTGAGTTGTCTGGTTGTAGAATTAAAATATTTGAGGCGTGACTGCTTAGAGTCCGCGGACGAGTCCGGCCGCGTCCGCAGGCATTTGAGGGACCGGATTTGCCCATCGCGGCTGTAAGAGCAACTCCAACGCGCCGACCCATTTCGTCCGCGCGTGTCCATTTCGGTAGCTGCAGACAGAAAATTCGTCCCAACGCGCCAAACCAAATGGATGCACGTCCACTTTTTATCCGTCTGCCGACCCATGGCCGGCCCAAATTTGAGCCTCATTTGCATCGGCGCCGACACAAAACAGACGCGTGCAATGCACGCCTACTCCCCCTGGCCCGCCAATCGGTGGCACTACGACCACCATTTCTCTCCATTTTCCTAAAACCCTCCCGCCAGCTCGCGCTCCTGGCCATGGACGACAACGCACCGACCATCGATGCCGTTGATGGCATCTCCGGCCCCGCCTCATCCGGCCTCACCTCAGCGAAAGGCAAGCCCCGCGTGCCCCGCAAGACCTCGGCACCGCCCAAGAAGAAGAAGCTAATGGCCGAGCAGCGGGTCGTGTAGTCGGCCAATCGGAAGGACCGGAGGCACGCGACGGACGCAAGGGACGAAGCAGGGGGCTATCCTGGCCCTCTCCGCTGCAACACACCAGGAGGAAACCAATGCCGAGTCGTCACGATAATGAGGGAGGCCCTGATCTATTTAGGTTTGAGCCCTAGCCAGCATGGGCTCGTCGGCATTTCCTCGGACGGTGCTACCATAGTCGCCGCGTGCGTCTGCCATGCATCATTTTACATGTTTCCACATCTATCCGCAAACCTCCAGCTTCTTCAGGGAATCCTCGCCGGAGGTTAGCGTGGTGGCACCGTCCACGCTGTGCCCGCGCCCGTGGCCATCGACCTCAATCCCACGCCGGTGGCCAGTGCATCATCCTCCGGCAGGACGAGGAAACACCCACGGGAGATGCCAGCCGACATGCTCCCCGGTGCAGGCAACCTATTCCACTGAATGTTCTCGGCCGTCGAGGATAACACATACAACCATTTCATCATGGAGAACCTCATCTTCGAAGATGGTGCCGCCGCAGTGGCTGGCTACAGTAGCAAGTGGACACAAAGACAAGATGGCCGAGCACCATTCATGCCGTCGGCCTATCATCAAGCTGGCTTGGACGATGCTTTAATGCATGATTAGGTCAGCGTGGGAAGCTTCCCGCTCGACCACGAGTTCACGGAGGACTATGGCTTCGAGGAGGAGGATGAATTGGAAATCGAGGATGAGCTCGTCAACCAAGCCGACACGAAGCAGAAGCACAAAAAAAACTAATGAAGGCATACATGCTGTCCGAGGACATGCTCCTTTGTGAGTGTTGGAGGGACATTGGGCAAGACCCAAAGGTTGGCGTCGAACAAAAGGCATCAACCTTTTGGCTTCTTGTTCATCGAGAGTACCATGAACGCAAGAAGTTTTCGTCGTACCAAATGCAAAGCAAGCGTGGGTGGGTGTCCCTCCCGAAGTGATGGAGGGTGATACAACAAGAGTGCAAATAGTTTTCTAGGCACCCTTGATACCATCAAGGCACGCCCCGCGAGCAGCATCGGCATGGAAGATATGGTATACATGTGCCCCTCTTCGTATCCGTTTTCATTCCCGTTTATGCTTGCATGTCCATTGCCCATATGCTTGGATGCTATTTTTTTGTAGGCATTCCATGTTTTGGAGGCCTTTAAGGCCCAACACGAGGACAAGTCCTTCAACCTCTCCCATAGTTGGATGTGATGGAAATATGCCCTAGAGGCAACAATAGTTGATACTATATTATATTTCCTTATTCATGATAAAGGTTTATTATTCATTCTAGAATTGTATTGACCGAAAACCTAAATACATGTGTGATTACGAAAACAAATACTGTGTCCCTAATAAGCCTCTACTTGACTAGCTCGTTAATCAAAGATAGTTAAGGTTTCATAACCATGGACATGAGTTGTCATTTGATAACAGGATCACATCATTATGAGAATGATGTGATAGACAGGACCCATCTGTTATAGTATTTGATCGTATAGTTTATTGCTACAGCTTTCATCTATGTCAAATACATGTTCCTATGACTATGAGATCATGCAACTCTTGGATACCGGAGGTGTGCCTTGTGTGCAATCAAATGTCACAACGTAACTGGATGATTATAAAGATGCTTTACAGGTATCTCCGAAGGTGTCTTGTTGGGTTGGCATGAATCTAGATTAGGATCTGTCACTCGGTGTATCGGAGAGGTATCTCTGGGCCCTCTCGGTAATACACATCATAATAAGCCTTGCAAGAAAATGACTAATGATTTAGTCATGGGATGATGCATTACGGAACGAGTAAAGAGACTTGCCATGGAATGTGAAAGTATGGTGGCAAAAGGAATACACTTTATTTTATGTTTAGGAACCGCGCGCCTATGATGTATTGGGAACTATTAGTCGTTCTCGTTGACGAGAAAAGCATGTCACCCAAAATAATTTTATCTCTCATTTAAGCTTTGAGCTCTGGCACCTCTATAAATCCCTACTTCCCTCTGCGAAGGGCCTATCTATTTACTTTATGCATTTTTTATTTTTTATTTGAGTCTCATCTTCTCTTGTAAAGCACCAACTATGGAACACTATTATCACACTTGAGCATTGGATGTAGCTAATATTTGGATGTGTTGCATGAATGGGTCAATGATTGAGCATAATGGGCTAGGGATAACTTCCTTTAGTGTTGCTATTTTGAAAGACATGGTTGCGTGTTGATATGCTTGAGTATTGAAATCTTTATGTGAAAACTAGACTATTGCTTTCAATCATATAAAATTCCAAATGTCCATGCTACAAAGAAAAGAATATGTGATGAACGTGATAGGTAGCATTCCACATCAAAAAAATTGTTTTTATCATTTACCTACTCGAGGACGAGTGGGAATTAAGCTTGGGGATGCTGATACCTCTCCAACGTATCTATAATTTTTGCTTGTTCCATGCTGTTATATGATCAATCTTGGATGTTTTACAATCATTTTATAGCAACTTTCTATCATTTTTGGGGACTAACCTATTGACATAGTGCCAAGTGCCGGTTGTTGCTTTTTGTTTTTTTGTCTACTTCGCAGAAAATTCTTATCAAACGGAGTCCAAACGTAGCGAAACTTTTCGGTGACTTTTTCTGGACCAGAAGACATCCAATGGGCCAAAGAAGCATCCAGGGGGTGGCCCGTGGGCACTACAACCCACCAGGGCGCGCCAAGGAGCCCAGGCGCGCCTTGATGGGTTGTGCCCCCGCGGTGACCTCCCGCATCGCCTCTCAACTATATAAATACCCAAATATTCTAGACACCCTAAGGGTGTCAACGAAATTTTGTTCCAGCCTCCGCAAGTTCCAGAACCACGAGGTCCAATATAGAGCCATTCTCCGGCACTCCCCCGAAGGGGAACACGATTACGGAGGGGTTCATGATCCTCATTGGTGCCTCTCTGATGATGCGTGAGTAGTTCATGACATACCTATGATGATGCGTGAGTAGTTCACGATAGACCTACGGGTCCGTCGATAGTATCTAAATGGATTCTTCTCTCTTTTTGATTCTCAATACAATGGTCTCTTGGATATCTATTTGATTTAGTGACTTTTACGGTGTGTTTGTTGGCATGCGATGAATTGTGAGTTTATGATCATATTTGTTTTCCTTAATATCCATACTTGATTATTATAGCATTGTATTTCTTCGCCGATATTTGGATTTTGTTTGGCCAACTTAATCTTTTTATCTTGCAATGGGAAGAGGTGCTTTGTGATGGTTCGATCTTGCAGTGTCCTTTCCCAGTGACAGAAGGGGCAGCAAGGCGCGCATGTATCGTTGCCATTAAGGATAAAAATGTGACGCCCCCGATTTGACGACCGTACACTAATCATGCACGCAAATGTGTACGATGAAGATCAAGGACTCACGGGAAGATATCACAACACAATTCTAGACACAAATTAAAATAATTCAAGCTTTATATTACAAGCTAGGGGCCTCGACATCTCAAATACACAAGATTCGGCGAAAGCAATAGTATCTGGGTATAGACATAGGTTAAACAAGTTTGCCTTAAGAAGGCTAGCACAAAAGTAGCAACAATCGAAAAGGCAAGGCCTCCTGCCTGGGACCTCCTAACTACTCCTCGAAGCCGAACTCCACGTAGAAACATCCACAGGATCCTCTGGCTCCCGGACTCCACCGATCTGGTTGCATCATCCGAGAAGAGAGGAAAAATGGGGAAAAGGGGGAGCAAAGCAACCGTGAGTACTCATCCAAAGTACACAAAAGCAAGGATCTACACTACATATGCATTGGTATCAATGAAAAGGACAATATCTATGGACTGAACTGCAGAAAGCCAGAGTAAGAGGGGGATAGCTAGGCCTATCGAAGACTACGCTTCAGGCAGCCTCCATCTTGAAGCATGTAGAAGAGAGTAGCTGGAATAGTAACAAGTATCATCATATAGCATAAACCTACCTGGCAATCCTCTCCTCGTCATCCTGTGAGAGAGCAATTACCGGGTTGTATCTGGCACTTGAAAGGGTGTGTTTTATTAAGTATCCGGTTCTAGTTGTCATGAGGTCGGAATACAACTCCGGGTCATCCTGTTACCATGGACACGACTATTCGAATAGATTACTTCCCTGCAGGGGTGCACCACATAACCCGACACGCTCGATCCCTCTGGTCGGACACACTTTCCTGGGTCATGCCTGGCCTCGGAAGATCAACACGTCGTAGCCCAACCTAGGCCCGACAGAGAGATCAGCATGCCAATCTAAATCCTATGCACGCAGGGGTCATGGGCCATCGCCCTTTTCTCTCCTGCACGTTGCGAATGCGGTCGGTGAGCAGACCTAGCCCCCTTATATAAGTGTGAGCGTTCCAGTCCAACCCGGCGCGTGCCGCTAAGTCGCTTACGTCCGAAAGGCTTTGGCTGATACCACGACGCCGGTTACCCATATCTTGTCTCGCGTGGCAGTTAGTGCCTATAAGGCAAACGACCCTACTCAGATCAAATATCCAAACTCGTTAAGCGTGTCATTATGAAATAACCACGGATAACGGCCAGGGACCAGGCCCACCTATCTCCTAGGTGGTCACAACCTGCCCTGCCGCTCCGCCACAAAGAATCAAGTGGGGGCCGTTGGGAACCCAGGCCCATCGCTACCTGGATGGAACCACCTGTACTGCCAGCCTCCACTCCGTAAGTCACCTGCGGGTACTCTACGAGCTGACCGACTTTAGTCACCATGGTTTTGTGGTAAGTCAAATTAACCGTGTGTCCAAACAGTAAGGGGTAATCCGAGGAATCATCCTCGATCGATTCCCACTCGATGTAACCGTCAAGGTGGACTTGGAGGAATCACCCTCGATTGTCCACACTAGAGGGGTTGCACGACAGAGTCGTTATCGGG
Source organism: Secale cereale (assembly GCA_902687465.1). NCBI lineage: Eukaryota > Viridiplantae > Streptophyta > Magnoliopsida > Poales > Poaceae > Secale > Secale cereale. The sequence goes on from LR738713.1 coordinate 836,343,225, forward strand.
AATTGTGAAGGAGGAATCACCCTCGATAACCATGACCGAATAATTACACTACAGGACTAACATCAGAAGTGCTGACGAGGTATCACCCTTGGCACTCGATAGTAACTCTACAGAGTCGTACAACTAAGGGGGTGATGTGCGTTCTTGGGCCCGGACATCGATCACGTTGATCAAATCATCAAACGTAAAGCGGGGCAACTGGTCCAAGGTGGGGGTCACTGATGGATCACTAACCAATCTATACTAAGCAGTTTAGAATAGCAGATAATGGTATCAACAGTTATAGCAATAATGACAGGCTATGCAGCAGAATAGAAGCAATTGAAACAACAAAAGTAGCAAACCTAACACTGGTACGCGTCGGTCCTAAACAAATGGTTTTTAACCCCTTTCCGCGACGACATTTGGAACCGTCGCGAAGTGAGCGTGGGCGATAGGGGGGTCATTCCCACGTGACCCAGAAACCGTCGGGAATATGCCCTCCTGGCACACACATTCGGCAAAATGAGGTCGTGTGCGACCGACGAGCGCTCAAATACGGAAATACATACAGTAGATCTAAAAAATACAATTATACGGTGAAATTGTTTTTGGTCGCAAGTACATCTCACACAGTCAGTCCCCGCTAAATGTTTCTGTTCGTATGTACATCCCACACAGTCGCTCCAAGGAAAACGTTTCCGTTCACAGCTACATCACACACATTTTTTCCCGTTAAATCGTTTGCGTTATTGAATGTATCACACACGGTCCGTAGAAGAAACTGTGTGGCAAAGGCTGTACATCACACACAATTTTTATGTGGTAAACGTTTGCGCAAGGTGGCCTAACGCAAATAGTTTTCAAGATAAAGTTGTGTCCAACACGGTTTATTCCTAAAAATTGTGTGCGTTGCCTGAGGTCATCGCCCATGGTATTTTTTCAATAACCATTTGCAATATCAAAACCCAATAAGCAGGCTAATTCGCCATTAGGAAGATAATTGCCCTATTATTAATAATCCATTTATTAATCTAATTGACATTCATATTAAGCACAAAATATATTTCATTTCCATATTAAGGAAGCAGAATTTCATAATTAAAACCCATCAGAGTACAACATGATATAGTTTCAGCACTCAGCTAACCCATTACACAACTGCACCAGCACCAAGTTCCACATGCAACATGTAGAACCTTTCGAAATTAGCATGACGGTATATATAAAGATGCATCTCATCTGGAAAACTGCTGAAGCGGAAGGAGAATATTGATCCTTCATTCATGTTGAAGATCTTTGCAACTTTAGGCCAGTGCATGTGGATGATTGACTGTCCGTCCTTCGTTCTCTTCAGGAACACCTTAATATTGAACCGTGTGTGTTGTATGAAAACCTTCCTCGCCTCCTGACCGTAGAGGTGGTTTGAGAGGTAATCATCAGTGAACTGCTTTGGAAAGGCCTGAAAATAAGGATGTGCATAAATATCTTCTCTATATTGGAAATGGGACAAAGGAATTAAAAAAGGCAAGGTATAATAGTTAGTAGCATCTTGTAGTGAACTGATGTCTTCTTCATTGTGCAGACAAAGATCTTGTTGTTTTTTGTCACTAATTCTTTATCCTAACAATCTTTCTGAGTTTCTTGATTTGATTGATATTCATGGACAACTCATTTCCCCATATGCAAAAAGGGTCGAACAGTGGGTCAAAACCTCTGACAGCAGGACCTACATGTGCAAGACCAAATTATTAAAACCAAAATATTAGAATGGTTCCTACAATTGCACAATAATGTGCTATTAGAGAACGGGTCATGCATGTGCTAACCTTGATTGTAAACCTCAGTGCTTCCCATTGTTTCCCTGCAACACATATAAGGTAGTTAGTCATCAGGTTAAGTAAGGGTCCGCATGCTATCAGTTAAATATGTTGATGAAAAATAAGCACATTGCAGATTCATCAGATTAATTCAAGTCACACGGAAAACCCATTTATCCAAACCAAGCAGAATTAAGAACTAGGAAATATAGAACTTCTATATGTTTCTCATGTATTAAGTGCGGCCAAATTCGATTTATTCCTCACATGCACAACAATACAAAATTCTACCCACGACAATTGGACATGGCATTGCAGAATTGAACCAAGCAATTAACTAAACACCACAACAAATGAACCAAACATTAACTGAGCACCACATTGCACAATATAACATACTCTTAATAAAAGATCAGACAGTTAACCAAACAGTTAACAACAGCCAATTGTAGCTATTGTATTTGTTTGTCATGTATTTAATACAGCCAAATTCAATTTATTCCTCACATGGTATACAATAACAGAATGCACCCATAACTATTGAACATCGCATTGCATAATTAAACCAAACAGTTAACTAAACACCACAACACAAATGAACCAAACGTTAACTGAGCACCACATTGCACAATGTATAACCAAACCAAGCATGCTTGACAACTTGGAAATATAGCAATTGTATTTGTTTCTCATTTATTTTGTAAAGATAAATTCGATTTATTTCTCACACGGAAGACAATACAAAATTGCAGCATGAAGAATTGAACATCACATTTGTAGAATTGTACCAAAACAGTTAACTGAAGACGACAACTAATTAACAAAATAGTTAATAAGTGAGCACCACACTCCACGACATATAGAAAATATACACTATAGCAACATATTGCATGGTAAAATTAGATAGCAAAGTTCACTAGAATTTGTGAAGGAAAGGCGTGAGCAGCTCACGCAACGGGTAAACCGAGGATGCTTAACCGGCGCAGCTAGCAAATGGCAAGGTGCTCCTCCAAGATCTGGGGGTTGGCACGAATGGCAGCCATCGTGACTTCATCCGCGCGTGCGGCCGCGATTTGCTTCTCCGCTGCCAAATGCTCCTCATGGCTTAGGGAGGCGCTTATTTGGTGGAGGGGTCGGTGATTTGGATGGAAGGTGTCGCGCTCACGCCGGTGGTCGGGGCATGTGGGAAGTGGAAGGAGGAGGAGGAGGATGGGGGTTGGGTGTGGATTATCTGCCTGGATAGACGAGGCCGAGCAGCGTGAAGGAGGGTCGCCGACGAGGAGGCGGTGCTGCAAGCAAGGAGCGAAGGTTCAACTTGGTAAGGAAGGCGGAAACAGGGGAAATGTGGCTTTTGGTAAGGGGAGGGGGCGGGGAGGTAGATATTTCCGTAGAAGCAGGAAAATTGGAATCGCTTGAGCGAAAAAACTGGCGCGCAAAGTGTCATCAGACACAGTCCCTTATTCAGAATTGTGTATGATATGTGAACATCACAAACGATTCAGATAGCTTCACCCGTGTGTGATGAGTTTGAAGTCAAAAATTTTGGTTCAAATTTCCAAGGTTACAGTGGTCATCCACGTCATTGCATAATTTGGGTACACAAAGGAGACTACAGCACACCCACACTTCTTAATCGAGCAAGTTCAGCAATGAAACAGAGCTAGATGACCTAAACATTACTCTAACAAATTAAAGACCGACGCTCTTAATTTAACAAAACAAACAGTACTACTACGGTTGGTGCTCGTCGATCTTCGCCGACGCCTCCATGTCCAGCTCGCGCCCGACAGTCTCTTGGGGAAGGGGCTCCATGGCATCCACCACACCATACTCGGCAAGCATCTCGCTGATAACCCACAAGTGTAGGGGATCGCAACAGCTTTCGAGGGTAAAGTATTCAACCCAAATTTATTGATTCGACGCAAGGGGAGCCAAAGAATACTCTTAAGTATTAGCAGCTGAGTTGTCAATTCAATCACACCTGGGAACTTAGTGTCTGGAGCAAGGTAATTTAGTAGCAAAGTACTCCCTCTGTAAACTAATATAAGAGCATTTAGATCACTAAAATAGTGATCTAAACGCTCTTATATTAGTTTACGGAGGGAGTAATATGGAAGTAACGGTAACAACAATAAAATTAACGGTAGTGTTTTGTAGTTTTTGTAATAGTAGCAGCGGAAAAGTAAATAAACAACAAGCAATATGTGAAAAGCTCGTTGGCATTGGATCAGTGATGGGAAATTATGTCGGATCCGATTCCTCATGTAGAAGTTATAACCTAGGGTGACACAGAACTAGCTCTAGTTCATCAATGGAATGTAGGCATGTATTCCGAATATAGTCATACGTGCTTATGAAAAAGAACTTGCATGACATCTTTTGTCCTACCCTCCCGTGGCAGCGGGGTCCTAGTGGAAACTAAGAGATATTGAGGCCTCCTTTTAATAGAGTACCGGACCAAGGCATTAACACATAGTGAATACATGAACTCCTCAAACTACGGTCATCACCGAGAGTGGTCCCGATTGTTGTCACTTCGGGGTTGTCGGATCATAATACAAAGTAGGTGACTATTGACTTGCAAGATAGGATCAAGAACACACATATATTCATGAAAACATAATAGGTTCAGATCTGAAATCATGGCACTCGGGCCCTAGTGACAAGCATTAAGCATGACAAAGTCATAGCAACATCAATCTTAGAACATAGTGGATACTAGGGATCAAACCCTAACAAAACTAACTCAATTACATGGTAAATCTCATCCAACCCATCACCGTCCAGCAAGCCTACGATGGGATTACTCACGCACGGCGGTGAGCACCATGGAATTAGTGATGGAGGAAGGTTGATGATGACGATGGCGACGATCTCCACTCTCCGGAACCCCGAACGGACTCTAGATAAGCCCTCCCGAGAGAAATTAGTGCTTAGCGACGGCTCCGTATCGTAAAACGCGATAATTCTTTCTCTCTGATTTTTCTCTCCCCGAAAGTGAATATATAAAGTCCGGGGGTACGTCCGTGGAGCAACAGGGGGCCCACGAGGCAGAGGGCACGCCCAGGGGGAGGGGGCGCGCCCCCCACCCTCGTGGACAGGGTGTGGTCCCCTGGCTTAGTTCTTTCCGCAGATATTTTTTATATATTCCAAAATAATTATCCGTTGAATTTCAGGTCATTCCGAGAACTTTTATTTCTGCACAAAAATAACACCATGGAAGTTTTGCTGAAAACAACGTCAGTCCGGTTTAGTTCCATTCAAATCATGCAAGTTAGAGTCCAAAACAAGGGCAAAAGTGTTCGGAAAAGTAGATACGTTGGAGACGTATCAACACCCCCAAGCTTAAGCCTTTGCTTGTCCTCAAGCAATTCAGTTGATAAACTGAAAGTGATAAAGAAAAACTTTGACAAACTCCGTTTGCTCTTGTTGTTGTAAATATGTAAATCTAGCATTCAAGTTTTCAGCAAAGATCATGAACTAACCACATTCACAATAATTTTCAGGTCTCATGTCTACTCATATCAATGGCATAATCAACTAGCGAGCAATAATAATAAACCTCGGATGACAACACTTTCTCAAAACAATCATAATATGATATAACAAGATGGTATCTCGCTAGCCCTTTCTGAGACCGCAAAACATAAATGCAGAGCACTTTCAAAGATCAAGGACTGACTAGACATTGTAATTTATGGTAAAAGAGATCCAGTCACAATCATAGTCAATGCAAATTAATAGCAATACATGCAAATGACAGAGGTGCTCTCCAACTGGTGCTCTTTGAATAAGAGGATGATGACTCGGCATAAAAGTAAATAGATAGGACCTTCGCAGAGGGCAGTAGGGATTTGTAGAGGTGCCAGAGCTCGATTTTTAAATAGAGATGAATAATATTTTGAGCGGTATACTCTCATTGTCAACATAACAACCAAGAATCTCGATATCTTCCAATCTGAGGTTTGGGTACAAAGATTGGATACAAGAGATGAACTCGGGTTTGAGAGGAGATGGTGCTGGTGAAGATGTTGATGAAGATAGCCCTCCCCAAGATGGGAGAGTTGTTGGTGATGACGGCGGTGATGATTTCCCCCTCCTGGAGGGAAGTATCCCCGGCAGAACAGCCCTGCCGGAGCCCTAGATTGGTTTCCGCCTTGGTTCCGCCTCGAGACGGCGGCGTCTGGTCCCGAAAGCCTCCATATGATTTTTTTTCCTGGTCAAAACACCTCATATAGGATAAGATGGGCATCGGGGGCCTGCCGGCTGGCCCACGAGGCAGGGGGCGCGCCATGGGAAGGGGGCCGCGCCCCCCACCCTCGTGGACAGCCAGTGGCCCCCCTCGAGGATTTCTTTCACCAGATATTTTTTATATTTTCCGAAACGATGTTTTGTTGAGTTTCAGGGCTTTTGGAGTTGTGCAGAATAGGTTTCCAGAGTTTGCTCCTTTTCCAGCCCAGAATTCCAGCTGCCGGCATTCTCCCTCTTCATGTAAACCTTGTAAAATAAGAGAGAAAAGGCATAAGTATTGTGACAAAACATGTAAGAACATCCCATAATGCAATAAATATCAACATATAAGCATGATGCAAAATGGACGTATCACTCCTCCATCGTGCAGGAGACGCGAAGGAGTGGCTCCCCTGAGTCCCCTGCCAACCGTCGCAGCCTGCGACTCCTCTCGCTTCAAACTCATCGGACCCCTCCCCTCCCTACTTCCTCTCCTCATCGGTCAGCCAATCTTCAAGTTGCGGCGATGCTCATGACAATTCTCTCTCTCCTTCTTGCAGCGCAGAATAGGCGGTGCTGCAGTTCACCTCTACACCGGTGGTACATTCCCTGATCCTCAGATCCGACCACCTCCCCCCTGGTTACTGGTGGACGCCGAGGACCATCGGTGAACCCACCCTGAGCTTCTCCCGTGATGCATGCTGCCAACTAACCCCACCACAATGGCGCTCTCTTATGGCCTCCAGGGCTCGTGCGTTGGCACAATGTTCGGTCAATGGCTAGCGGCTGCCCCTCCATCCACGGCTGAATCTCGCGGCCACATCCTCTTCTCCACCATCCTCTCCTGCTGCGTTGCAAAGCACCGTCGGCAGGTATGAACGAGGTCCATCGGTGACGAGGTTCTGGCGAGTACGGCCTGCAGCTCGGGCGAGTAAAACATGCAGCTCGGTTCTTTTTGTCTAGAGCCGTTCTATTTTAATATTGTTTGCAGTTCTCTAGATGTATGTTGCAGTGCACTGAATAAAAGGTTTTTGTATGGACATCTTGTAGTTCGCTACAGTTTATCACTCCAACGGGGATCTCACATGCAGTACACTTGGGTGACATTTGGATTGCATCCAGGATTTGCATTCAAATATGGTTCGAGCGGGCGGGCGGGCGTGCAGTTCACTAGCCTCTCCCTCGTAGTTCGTTTGGCACTGGCTGGGTCAATGGGATTGGACCTAGAACTAGGAATTTGATTCCACTTTTGTTTGAGGAGTTTTTATGTAAACGGGGAGGGTAAAATTTGTGTAACTATAAAAAAGAACTTTGCAGTTCTCTCGACTCCACCGTGCAGTACAGCTGCACTTGTTTGAAAAGTTTGACGGTTTTCTTTTCGGAAGTTCATTTATTTAGATGCAGTTTATTAGTCATGTCTAATGCAGTTCACTAGCCTTGACTATGTAGTACATGCATGTTTCTATAAAAAATTAGAGAAAGACGACAGGAGAAGTAAAATAGAGAAAGATAATAGGAGAAGTATGTACTTCACTTTAACTTCGTGCTGCACTTCATTTTTTTGTGAAGTGGACTGCACTCATCCCGCCCTGTGTTTCGGGAAGGCCTAAAAAAGTAAAGTGCATTGGGAGTTGCAGTGCACTTCATCATTGTCTGTGGTTCACTACACTCGGCCTCGTAGATTAGATGAAATTACAAAATGAAAAGTTAGCGAAAATTGCAATAGTACAGTTCCCTTTCTAGACATTGCAGTGCGGTTTTTAGTCTGATGTAGTAGGTGTTTTTTTCTGAAATAGTGCGTTCTTCTGTCTGATGCAGTACACTGGTCGATTTTGGTGTCGCGAAAAACAGACTGTCCGCATTTTGCTAATTTCAAAACTGCTCTTAAACCGTAATGAATTAGAGGGAGTGTTCTACATGAAAAAGTAGCGTCTCGACGATATCTTTCCAACCGTGTATCGTTTGGATCATTTCGACCAGCAATTTTTAAAAAATTCGCGAAAAAGGCCGCTGCCTCTCGTACTCAGCCGCACGATTTTCAAAATTAACTAAAAACCGTAAGGACTCTCAAAAATATTTTAGCATATGAAAGTTGCGCCTCGTTCGTAGCTTTCCAACGGCGTATCACACGCCTTGTTTCGACAAACGATTCAAAAACTGAAGCAAAAACAATATGGAAATTGAAAAAAATTCGAAAAAACAGAATTCCGCGATTTGCTAAATTTAAAACTGCTCTTAGACCGTAACAAATTAGAGAAAACAATAGATATGAAAAAGATGTGCATCGACGATATCAATCCAACGGTATATCATTTGATTCATTCCGGCGACCGGTTTAGAAGAAAACGCGAAAAAAACGTTTGTTGTCATTCGTTGTTAGCCGCACGATTTTCGAAACTGCTTTTAAACTATAATGAATTTTGAAAAGTGTTCAACATTGCGAAGTTGCGTCTACTCCATAGCTTCTCAACGGTATATTACACGCATAATTTCGATAAACGATTAAAAAACTAGAGCAAAAAAGGTACCCAAAAAACAACACGTACAGTTTTTTCGAGACGAAGTTCACTCGTCGTTGTGTTGCAGTACCTCGGCTACTGAGAGTGCAGTGCCCTCGCGTTATGCGTGTAGTGCGGATGTGTTATCAGAATAGTTATCCTAAAAGAAATACTGAAGCAACATACCTATAATATAACAAGATCCAACGGAGTGGTTGACAAATTACGATTGTATGTGTCGTGAACAAAAAAACAAATAGTTCAGTATATATGTCGCAATGAGCTGAAATGATTGTCTTTTTGCCGAGGACACATAAATGCATATTTTCACAATCACACCGTTGGATTATCTTGTTACATTATAGTGGTGCTCCACTATTTATTTCAAAAAAAAATCATAATATTTACACCATTAAAAAGCTTAGCGAGCCTTAACTATCTGTGGCAAGCTATATTCTCATAACACCCCTTAAGACCTTATTCTCATAACAAAAACACTTATTCTCATAACACCCTCATCTCCACGCCGCTTCCCCTCCCCTCCCCGCCTTCTACCGCGGGAGCGGCCGGGAGAGCCGCCGCACCTCCCCTCCCCGCCTTCTACCGCGGGAGCGGCCGGGAGAGCCGCCGCACCTTCCCTCCCCGCCTCCTTCTGCGGGAGCGGCCGACAACCCCCGCGCCGCACCAACTCCTCTCTCTCTCCCCCTATGCTCCGCCGCCGCACCAACTCCCACCCCCGCGCCACCACCCCCAACCCCGCCGGCCATGGCGCTACCTTTCCCAGTCCGGGGAGCCACGCAACCACGCAGCACCCGCGGCCAACCAGCGTCCTCTCTGCCCCCGGCCGGC
>LR738713.1:836354621-836519038 GCA_902687465.1 Secale cereale
GGGGGCGAGAGAGGGGGGATGTAGATGAGAATGCAGGCGGGACGACGTCAGCAATGTAGTATTTATTGGCAGCAGGAATCAAGATCGACAGGAACAATACACACGCCGGTCGCTAGAATTTACGAGTACTGTAGTTTGAATTACATAAATTGCCGCATTAGAATATGTGTGTGAACATAGCTGACGGTTTCCAATACAGAACCGTGTCTGGTTAATAACTCCCGTGATTCACCTTCCAAACCTTGAGGCGCGAAATAGAGTGCCAATCATGTGGGGGCCGGTTTGTTGGGGAACGTAGTATTTCAAAAAAAAAGTCCTACGATCACGCAAAATCTATCTACTAGAAGCATAGCAACAAGAGGGGAGAGTGTGTCTACGTACCCTCGTAGACCGAAAGCGGAAGCGTCTAGTGACGCGGTTGATGTAGTCGAATGTCTTCGCGATCCAACCGATCCTAGCACCGAACGTATGGCACCTCCGCGTTCAGCACACGTTCATCTTGATAACGTCTTACGAGCTCTTGATCCAGTTGAGCTTCACAGGAGAGTTTCGTCGGCATGACGGCATGGTGACAGTGATGATGAAGCAAGCGGCGCAGGCCTTCGCTTAAGCACTGCAACGATATGACCGAGGTGTGTAACTGTGGGGAGGGGCACCGCACACGGCTAGAATCAACTTGTGTGTCTATGGGGTGCCCCCTCCCCATGTATATAAAGAAGTGGATGAGGGGAGGGCCGACCCTCTACTATGGCGCACCCTAGGGGAGTCCTACTCCCATCGGGAGTAGGATTCCCCCTTCCATGTAGTAGGAGTAGGAGAGAAGGAAGGGGAGGAGAGGGGGAAGGAAAGAGTGGGGACCGGCCCCCTCCCAATTCAGATTGGGCTAGGGGGTGCGCCCTTCACCTTTTCCCTTCCTCTCCTCTATTCCAATAAGGCCCAATAAGGCATATACTCCCCGGCGGGTTCTGGTAGCCCCCAATACTTCGGTAAATGCCCGAACTCGTCTGGAACCATTCTGATGTCCATATATAGGCTTGCAATATATCGATCTTTATGTCTCGGACATTCCGAGACTCCTCGTCATGCCGGTGATCATATCCGGAACTCCGAACTACCTTCGGTACATCAAAACACATAAACTCATAATACCAATCGTCATCAAACATTAAGCGTGCGAACCCTACGGATTCGAGAACTATGTAGACATGACCGAGAATCATCTTCGGTCAATAACCAATAGCGGAACCTAGATGCTCATATTGGTTCCTACATATTCTACGAATATCTTTATCGGTCAAACCGCATAACAACATACGTTGTTCCCTTTGTCATCGGTATGTTACTTGCCCAAGATTCGATCGTCGGTATCATCATACCTAATTCAATCTTGTTACTGACAAGTCTCTTTACTCATTCCATAATACATCATCTCGTGACTAACTCATTAGTCGTTTGCTTGCAAGGTTTATTATGAAGTGTATTACCGAGAGGGCCCGGAGATACCTCTCCGACACTCGGAGTGACAAATCCTATTCTCGATCTATGCCAACACCACAAACACCTTCGGAGACACCTGTAGAGCATCTTTATAATCACCAAGTTACGGTGTGACGTTTGATAGTACACAAGATGTTCCTCCGGTATTCGGGAGTTGCATAATTTCATAGTCATAGGAACATGTATAAGTCATGAAGAAAGCAATAGGAGTAAAACTAAACGATCAAGTTGCTAAGCTAACGGATGGGTCTTGTACATCACATCATTCTCCTAATGATGTGACCCCGTTGATCAAATGACAACTCATGTCTATGGTTAGAAAACATAACCATCTTTGATTAACGAGCTAGTCTAGTAGAGGCATACTAGGGACACTCTGTTTTGGTCTACGTATTCACACATGTACTAAGTTTCCGGTTAATACAATTATAGCATGAATAATAAACATTTATCATGATATAAGAAAATATAAATAAGAACTTTATTATTGCCTCTAGGGCATATTTCCTTCAGTCTCCCACTTGCACTAGAGTCAATAATCTAGTTCACATCACCATGTGATTTAATATCGATAGTTCATATCATTATGTGAATAACACCCAAAGTTCACATCGCTATGTGACCAACACCCAAAGGGTTTACTAGAGTCAATAATCTAGTTCACATCGCCATGTGATTAACACCCAAAGAGTACTAAGGTGTGATCATGTTTTGCTTCGTGAGAGAAGTGCCAGTCCGAAGCTTATGGAGGACACCATGATGGAGATAGAACTGCATATAAGGTATTGCAATCTGGTTTTTACTGGCCTACTCTCTTCAAGGATGCCCGTAAGTTTGTCTTATCTTGTGATGAATGTCAAAGAATTGGTAATATCAGTAGACGTGAAGAAATGCCAATGAATTATTCACTTGTTATCGAACCATTTGATGTTTGGGGCTTTGATTATATGGGACCGTTTCCTTCCTCTAACGGGTATACACATATTTTAGTTGCTGTTGATTATGTTACTAAGTGGATAGAAGCTATTTCAACTAGTAGTGTTGATCACAACACCTCTATTAAGATGCTTAAAGAAGTTATTTTTCCCGAGGTTTGGAGTCCCTAGATACTTAATGACTGATGGTGGTTCACACTTTATTCATGGTGATTTCCGTAAAATGCTTGCTAAGTATGATGTTATGCATCCCCTTATCACCCACAGACTAGTGGTCAGGTAGAATTAAGTAATAGAGAGTTGAAATTAATTTTGCAAAAGACAGTTAATAGGTCTAGAAAGAATTGGTCCAAGAAAATAGATGATGCATTATGGGCCTATATAACTGCATTCAAAAATACAATGGGTATGTCTCCATATAAGATGGTTTATGGAGAAGCATGTCACTTACCTCTTGAGCTAGAACATAAGGCATATTGGGCTATTAAAGAGCTCAATTATGATTTCAAACTTGCCGGCGAGAAGAGGTTATTTGACATTAGCTCTCTTGATGAATGGAGAACCCAAGCCTATGAGAATGCCAAGCTGTTTAAAGAAAGAGTTAAAAGATGGCATGACAAAAGGATACAAAAGCGCGAGTTTAACGTAGGTGATTATGTCTTGCTATACAACTCTCGTTTAAGATTTTTTGCAGGAAAACTTCTCTCTAAATGGGAAGGACCTTACATTATCGAGGAGGTCTATCGTTCCGGTGCCTTAAAAATCAAAAACTTCAAAGGCACAAATCCGAAGGTGGTGAACGGTCAAAGAATCAAACATTATATCTCAGGTAATCATATAAATGTTGAAACCAATGTTATTGAAACCGTAACCCCGGAGGAATACATAAGGGACACTTTCCAGAATGATTTAGACTCCGAAAAGGAAGAGGTATGTGATACGGTAAGTAAACCGACTCCAAAACAGTTCTAATGTCAATTTTCACCATTTTGGAATATTTAGAAAAATATTAAAATAAGAGGCAGTCCGGAAGAGACACGAGCCGTCCACGGGGGTGGAGGGTGCGTCCCCTTCCCCTGGGCGCCCCCTGCCTCGTTGGCACCTCGTGTGCCTCCCGGACTCCGATTTCTGGTATGTTGCTCCTTTTGGTCGGTAAAAATTCATTATATATTCTCCCGAAGGTTTTGACCATCGTATCACGCTAAAATTCTCTGTTTTTGTTTCGAGCTGTTTTTGTCACAAATAAGAGCAAGATGTCTTCGTAGGAGTGAGTTGGAGAGAGCCGGGTGTCTCATCCAACACTTGGCCCAGGAGCAAACAGCGGTGATGACCGCTTTGGTCCATCAACGGAGGAAGAGATGGAGGCTGACTTGAAGAGGATAGATGCCATGGAAGAAGATCAAGAAGTTACTTCTCGGTTTCAAGATGGATTCACGATGGGGGAACTATAGAGCTCAGCTATTCAAACTCAGTCATCCCTACCAATGTCAGGTTTCTTTCTTATGAAAATATGAAAAAGAGTGTTAATTGTTCTCCCGTAGCTATGCAGCATCCTTGGGTGAAAGTAGCTTTGGCTGTCACAGGCAAGCTCCGCAAGGAAACTATGGACCTTAAGCAGCAAGTTAACAAGCTCGAGGAGGAGAATCGTATCCTGAGGGGTATCATCGCCAAGAATATCACATCACCAACCACGAAGAAGGAGACATAATCATATGGGTATGGGCACTCCCCTTGGAAACTGCCAAGCTTGGGGGAGATTCCCCGGTGTCGTATCACCATCACACTCCTATCTTTACCGGTTTTCCTTAGTTCGATCCTTTTGATAGTATCTTGATCTAGTAAAATAAATTTAGCATGATCTAGTTGTGAGCTTTTGCTTTATGATCTTTACCCCTTGTAATCGAGTCCGTGAGCTATATAATAAAGATTAGTGTTGAGTCAAGGGCTTGATTTCCTCACCTTGGTCATGATAGAATAAAAGAAAATATAAAAAGTATCAAAGAGATCATGTTGATCTTATGGGAAGTAATGACTTCACATATAAAGAGTTTGATGAATAAAAGTTGTTGAGAGTTGACAAACATAGTTTCGGTCATCGTTGCAATTAATAGGAAGTAATAAAGAAAGAGAGGTTTCACATACAAATATACTATCTTGGACATCTTTTATGATTGTGAGCACACATTAAAATATCACATGCTAAAGAATTGATGTTGGACAAGGAAGACAACATAATGGGTTATGTTTTCTTATATTCGAAATAAAGTATATTTTCATGGATCATCCAACATGTTGAGCTTCCCTTTCCCCTCATGCTAGCCAAAACTCCTCGCACCAAGTAGAGATACTACTTGTGCTTCCATACATCCTTAAACCCAGTTTTGCCATGAGTGTCCACCATACCTACCTATGGATTGAGTAAGATCCTTCAAGTAAGCTGTCGTGCTGCAAACTCGCTAAAATATGTATGATTTATTAGTGTGGAAGAAATAATCTTTATACGATCTTGTGATATGGAAGTAATAAAAGTGACGGACTGCATAATAAAGGTCCTTATCACAAGTGGCAATATAAAGTGACGTTCTTTTGCGCTAAGACTTTGTGCATCCAACCATAAAAGCACATGACAACCTCTGCTTCCCTCTGCGAAGGGCTTATCTATTATTCTTTCCTTATAAGAGTCAAGGTGAAAATCACCTTTCCTTTTTACATTTTATCCTTTGGCAAGCACACTGTGTTGGAAGGATCCTAACATATATACCCACTTGGATGTAAGTTATCATGGTCTATTACTGTTGGCATTACCCTTGAGGTAAAAGGTTGGGGGGCAACCCCATAAGCCCCTATCTTTCTCTGTGTCTGATTAAAACTCCATAACCATAAGTATTGCGTGAGTGTGAGAAATTGTGAAAGACTATAAGATAGTTGAGTATGTAGGCTTGCTGAAAAGCTCTTATGTTGACTCTTTCCGATGTTACGATAAATTGCAATTGCTTCAATGACCGAGATCATAGTTTTTTGGTTTTCAATAACGTTTCTGATTCATACTTGACATTGTGAATGAATTGTTACTTTAGCATAAGAATAATATGACAATATATATGTGTTGTTGTTATAAGAACAATCATGATGCCCTCATGTCCGTATTTTTTTATCGACACCTCTATCTCTAAACATGTGGACATATTTTTTGATATCGGCTTTCGCTTGAGGACAAGCGAGGTCTAAGCTTGGGGGAGTTGATACGTTCATTTTGCTTCATGCTTTTATGTTGATATTTATTGTACTATGGGTTGTTATTACACTTTATGTCACAATACTTATGCCTTTTCTCTCTTATTTTAGAAGGTTTACATGAAGAGGGAGAATGCTGGCAGCTGGAATTCTGGGCTGGAAAAGAAGCAAACTCTGGCAACCTATTCTGCACAACTCAAAAAGCGCCAAAACTCCACGGGGCACCATTTCAGAAAATATAAAAAATATCTGGCGAAAGAGAATCACCAGGGGGGCCACCACCTGTCCACGAAGGTGGGGGAGCGCCCCCCCCTCTCTGGGCACGCCCCTGTGCCTCGTGGGCCACACGATGGTCCCCCGATGCCCATCTTCTCCTATATGAAGTGTTTTAACCTGGAAAAAAATCAAAAGGAGGCTTTCGGGACCAGACGCCGCCGTCTCGAGGCGGAACCTTGGCGGAAACCAATCTAGGGCTCCGACAGAACTATTCTATCGGGGATACTTCCCTCCGGGAGGGGGAAATTGTCACCGCCATCATCACCAACAATTCTCCCATATTGGGGAGGGTTATCTTCATCAACATGTTCACCAGCACCATCTCCTCTCAAACCCTAGTTCATCTCTTGTATCCAGTCTTTGTACCCAAACCTCATACTGGTACCTGTGGGTTGCTAGTAGTGTTCATTACTCCTTATAGTTGATGCTAGTTGGTTTTCTTGGTGGAAGATCATATGTTCAGATCCATTATGCATATTAATACCCATCTGATCATTAACAATATTATGTCTTGTGAGTAGTTACTTTTGTTCCTGAGGACATGGGAGAAGTCTTGCTATAAGTAGTCATGTGAATTTGGTATTCATTCGATATTTTGATGAGATGTATGTTGTCACTCCTCTAGTGGTGTCATGTGAACATCGACTACATGACACTTCACCATTATTTGGGCCTAGAGGAAGGCAGTGGGAAGTAATATGTAGATGATGGCTTGCTAGAGTGACAGAAGCTTAAACCCTAGTTTATGCGTTGTTTGGTAAGGGGCTGATTTGGATCCACTTGTTTCATTCTATTGTTAGCTTTACCTTAATACTTCCTTTGTATTTGCGGATGCTTGCATTAGAGGTTAATCATAAGTGGGAGGCTTGTCCAAGTAAGGACAACACCCAAGCACCGGTCCACCCACATACCAAATTATCAAAGTACCGAACGCGAATCATATGAACGTGATGAAAAGTAGATTGACGGTAATTCACATGTCTCCTCGGGAGGGCTTTCCTCCATATAAGAGTTTGTCTAGGCTTGTCCTTTGCTACAAAAAGGATTGGGCCATCTTGCTGCGCCTTATTTACTATTACCTTTTGTTACTTGCTACCAATTACCTTATCACAAAACTATTTGTTACCTATAATTTCAGTGCTTGCAGAAAATACCTTACTGAAAACTACCTATCATTTCCTTCTACTCCTTGTTGGGTTCGACACTCTTACTTATCGAAATGACTATGATAGATCCCCTACAGTTGTGGGTCATCAGCGATCCAACCGATCCTAGCACCAAACGTACGGCACATCCGCGTTCAGCACACGTTCAGCTTGATGACATCCCACGAGCTCTTGATCCAGTTGAGCTTCATAGGAGAGTTTCGTCAGCACGACGGCGTGGTGATGGTGATGATGAAGCTACCGGGGCAGGGCTTCACCTAAGCACTGCAACGATATGATCGAGGTGTGTAATTGTGAGGAGGGGCACCGCACACGGTTAGAATCAACTTGTGTGTCTATGGGGTGCCCCCTCCCCCTGTATATAAAGGAGTGGAGGAGGGGAGGGCCGGCCCTCCACTACTAGGAAAAGGGCTATAGATGATATGGCCACTAATGGCGCACCAGACATGTGGTGCGCCATTAGTATATACTAATGGCGCACCATGTGTTGGTGCGCCATTAGTGTCCAAATACTAATGGCGCACCACATCCACGATGCGCCATTAGTAACAATATATTTTTTTCATATTTTTTTACAAACTAGTAATGGCGCACAAGTGGGTAGTGCGCCATTACTAGTTAAACTAGTAATGGCGCACCACATCCACGGTGCGCCACTAGTAAAAAAAATTCAATTTTTTTTTCAAAACTAGTAATGGCGCACCAGTGGATAGTGCGCCATTACTAGTTTAACTAGTAATGGTGCACCACATCCACGGTGCGCCATTAGTAACTTGGCCCAAAAATTTTGTTTTATTTTTTCAATTTTTTTATTCTATTTCAAAACTAGTAATGGCGCACTGTGTGTGTGGTGCGCCATTACTAGTTGAACTAGTAATGGCGCACCACTCCCACGGTGCGCCATTAGTAACTTGGCCCAAAAATTCCACCGAATGCACCCCCCCCCCGGACCGCCTTTTTAGTTTTTTTAAAAAAGAAAATGATGGAAATGTCCAAAAAAATAAAAAAAATAAGTTTCCCATGTGATATGTGGTCTACTTGTTGGGAAAATTTACAAATATGAATTTCGACTTTATTTCCAAAATATCTCTGGAATTTGTAAAATGGGCATAACTTTTGCATACGAACTCGGATGAAAAAGTTTTCAAAATCCCCAAAAACCAAAAGAAAAAAGTTACGGGGCTTTAAAGATCTAGAGGTAAAAAAACAAAAAAAAAATTCAAACTTACTAGTGGCGCACCGTTTGCTAGGTGCGCCACTAGTAACAGAAAATATAAATAACAACTTTATTATTGCCTCTAGGGCATATTTCCTTCACGGTTGTCTTGCCAGATCTTTACATTTTCTTTTTTGAACACCAGATATTTACATGGTCTGAAAAAAATTACTCGCACACAAGTACACAAACATATAATTTTTCAAACCGTTATGGTTAGCCGTTGCATGTAGATGTAGTTCAAATTTGAATTACGGTCATTAAATGGCTAGAAAATCACTTATATGTCTTTATAAGGTCAAATGACCCCTCAAATTTTCCAAATTTTCACATGACAGTTGAATTAGTGCACGTTAAACGTAGAAAAAATTTGAAGGCCATAAGGGGAAGCTATCTCCCGTTTGTCATCAAACAAGCATTTTTTCTCTTGGAACCACTAGCTAGCCTTCTAGTGAGTTGCTCAGGTTTGTTAGGGTGTGTGTCCATACTTGTATCAAGCAGGTCAATTTTTTTACCACATCATCTTGGTGGCATGACATTAAATCAAGCAAGGTTTCATGTTTTTCTGATCATTTTTTTATTTTTTGGAATTTAAATGCCATGGCACTCCATGCATGTACCCATGCCGTGAGACCAATCTGTTTGAAAATTCCTTCTAATTTACTGCACATTGAATTAACTCGCACACAAGTACACAAATATGATTTTTCAAACCGTTATGGTTAGGCGTTGCATGTAGATGTTGTTCAAATTTGAATTACAATCATTAGATGGCTAGAAAATCACTTAAATGTCTTTAAAAGATCAAATGACCGCTACAATTTTCCAAATTTTCACAATACAGTTGTAGTAGTGCACGTTAAACGTAGAATAAATTTTGAAGGCCGTAAGAGGTAGCTATCTCCCGTTCGTCATCAAACGTGCATTGTTCCCTCTCGGAACCACGAGCCTTCTAGTGAGTTGCTCCGGTTTGTGAGGGGTATGTGTCCAAACTTTCATCAAACATGCTAATTTTTTACCACATCATCTTGGTGGCATGACATTACATCAACCAAGGTTTCATGTGTTTCTGATATATTTTTAATGTTTTGGAATTTAAATGCCATGGCACTCCATGCATACATATGCATGCAGTGGTACGCGTCGGTCCTAAACAAACGGTTTAAAACCCCTTTCCGGGACGACATTTGGAACCATCGCCAAGTGAGTGTGGGTGATAGGGGGGTCCTTCCCACACGACCCAGAAACCGTCGGGGATAGGGAACCTTGATGCATACAGTTGTCCCTATAGGGTTCTTTCTTACCATCCTGCAGTTTACTGTTGTCAGGACCCCGATCCCAAGTCACATCGATCTAGCATGTAACACATCGTAACACTTTGCGGCCTCATACACGGTATCCCCACGGGTGCCACCTTACCTGGCCTAGGACCGTTTGCGCATTTTGGCACACGTATATGATAGCGTCGCTAGCATCCATATGACAGAGAACCCGGGCTGACATGGCTAGTTATAAACCAAAAGTGGCACTAAATTACAGAGACAGGCATCCATGACCTAGCAATGAACGTGTCGGTCATCAACGTATGAACCCAAGTCGTCGCAAGCTACATGGACTTAAAGGAACAACACGTGACATTTCCCCTAAGGGACAGACACAGGAACGAAGAAGGACACATGCCGGCCAGCCTACGTGTTCCGGAGCAGTGGCAAGCTACCAAGGCTCATTGGAAGCACTAGGAGGCATTTCCCTCAAGATAGGCTACCAAGGGTAAACAACTAGGTGTCGGATCCCACACATATCAGGCATTTCAATAACATACACACAATATGCTCAATATGTGCAAATACAACATTGCATCACAACAGAACTCTATGACTCAAAGTAATTTATTAAAGAGGCTCTGAAGAGCCATACATAACATATCCATACAGATAGGGGTCACATGACCCAATACTGAAGTCATACAAGCATACAAGCACAAGCGGAAGCTAACTTGTCTGAGTACAGACAACTTGGAAAGAAAGCAGGCTTGGTGTAGCCTGACTATCTACAAGGCCCTTCACAAGTCCAAGATCTCCGTCTAGGTAGCAAGCTACTCGTCGACGTCAAGGTCTATGTAGAACCCATCAGAGGGGGCAAGGTTCTCCTCTGCAACAGTTATTAAGCAAACATGAGTACAAAGGACTCAACAAGACTTACATCAGATCCTATCATACATGCATCATTATCAACAAGGGTAGTGGAGTTTATTGCAGCAAGCTAGCTCTGACTCTTGGATAACCTATACTAAAACTCTCAGCAGATTGCAAGATGATACTACGCACATGAGTCCACTACTCACCACAACAATACACTACCGTGGATCCTCTCCCGTCATCCTACGGAAGGGCCATCCACGGCACTCACACTTGTCTTGAGACTTTTAGTAGTAACCGTTAACTTGTCTATGAACTGTATAAGCAACCAAGTGGTCCTTAACCGTGAACAACGGCTATTCGAATAGATTGGTAACCCTGCAGGAGTGTACTTCTACACACACGCTTCCACCACTTATCGTTGTTTACTTGGCATGTACTCGGCAACCTTCAAGCGGAAGTCCAGCGAGGGTGTCGGCCACGACCTGACTAACCACACAAGTCCCTAGTCCAGGTTTATCGCCTATTTGGGTTCCTTCCGTGGGGAGATCCGGCCGGGGTGTCGCTCACGGCCCCAAACGATGTCTACAGGGTTCCCGAGTCACCAAACGGGCGACCGGTACACCCGGCCACGTACCTGCCGCATCACAGCCCACCCCGAGGGTCAGCGCTGTGCACGACCACCAGTAAACTACAAACACCAGAAACTAGTTGCAACTCCTGGACAGAGGACATGGGCAGCTAATAAGTCGGGAGGGTCCATTGGTTTCGGGCCCAATGCATGGTAGTACCTGATCTTAAATCACACATACAGATCTCAGGTCCTACGGACGGTTCCAATGAAACAACCCACCATGTACTCCTACATGGCCTTTCATCGATACCTTTACCAAGCATATTCCACACTCTACTCTCTTTACCAGACATGATCATTTCACTCTGATCCATCACCCAGATGAACCAGACCTGACACAACTCTAAGCATAGCAGGCAACATAAATAAATAGCATGGTAGGAAACACATCACAAGGCTCAATCAACTCCTACACATGCTAGTGGGTTTCAACTATTTACTGTGGCAATGACAGGTCATGCAAAGGAATGGGGTTCAACTACCGCAGCAAATAGCAGTTCACACGATGTTGCCTTAATGCAGTAAAAGAGAGCAGGACCGAGAAGATGGGTTTGTATCGGAATGATCAATGGGTTGCTTGCCGGACAGATTGGTTGTCGGGTACTGCTCTTCAGTTGGATACGCAGATGTATCCTCGGGAGCAGAACCTACCGCGGAGAACACCGGTAATACAATTAATACACAAACAAATGCAGCAATATGATGCATGCTCATGACATGGCAAGATGGATGTGTTTTGGGCTAATGCAACTATGAACAGAAAGGTTTGAGCTCATTTGAATCAAATATTCAAATCCATGCCCAAACTAATATTATTTAAAATGCATTATCATGTTTTGATGTGAACAGCAAAGTTAACTTGCTTAAACATGCACGAAACTAGTACCAATGGAAAGATTGGATTTTTCTGATCATTTTTCATATATAAAACTTTTTCATCTGAGCTAATGTTGATTTTATATGATTTTTATAAGTTAGGGAATATTCTGAAAATAAATAAATCATTTCTGATTTATTTAAATCACAGAAAACACTTACTGCGTCAGCATGACCTCATGCTGACGTCAGCAGGTCAATAGGCCTGGACCAGGTCAAACCTGACCAGTGGGACCCATTGGTCAGTGTCACAGTTAGTTAACTAACTACTTAGGATTAGATTAAGCGCTAACCTAGGTTTGACTAACAGGGAGGGCCCACATGTCAGTGACCTAGGGGAGTCAAACCCCTGGTTAAACTAGGTTGACTCGCCGGTGTTTAGCCACCGGCGACGTCCAGACGCCGCGGAGGCTGCGGGTTTCACCGTCCGGCGACCAAATGGACTACGGAGCACATCTACGGGCAGCTGGGAGTGCGCCGCGTCGAGTGGTGCACGACTTGGAGCTTAGGGTCGCTGGAAACGACGTCGGCGACAAGTCCAGCGGCTGCCGGAGTTCCAGCGGTGACAAACTCGGCGGTGTAGTGCTCGTGGACGCTCGTGGGGTGGTCCTATAGCATCTACGCGAAGCAGTGAAGCTAGTGGGCACGACGGCCGGGCCGTTAGCTGGTCGGAGCTACGTCGGTGACGAGCATGTGCGGCAGCTCGTGCGGGTGAGCCTGTTGCGGTGGCTGTGGTGCATGGCAGGGCAAACGGGAAGGACGGGGACGGCCATGAGGTCACAGCGGAGACGACAAGCTCGTCGGCGGGCTCGGGGACGAACTGGTGCGGTGGCAACGGCGAAGGGGATCTCCAGCGGCCGAGGTTGAAGACATGCTCATGGCGGTGGCTCCAGGGCGAGTGAGCGCTCGGGGCTCGGCCTGCTCAACGAAGCGGACGACAGCGAAGCTCTTTGACACGGTGAGGCGACAGTGCGGCGACGATGGCTGCAGCTACGACGGCAGGGAGCTCGCGGGTGCGTCGGCCATGGCGAGGAGAGGACGAGGGAGAGAGGCAGGGGAGAAGTGTGCTGTCGTGGCGGTCTGGGCGACGACGTGGAGGTCGTCCAGACGTCCTGGGGCGGCGAAGCTGCGGCCAGGCGGCAAGCAGCTGCCGCGGTGGCGCACGGCCTAGCGCCGACGTCACCTTCCTGCCTAGCAGGACGAAGCAGCTGGCTGACATGGGCCAGCACAGTGCTGGGCCGCCAGGTGGGCCGGTCTGGTAAGTCTCTCTCTCCTCTCTTTCCTATTTTGTTTCTGTTTTGTTTTCTTTTTCAACTGTGTTGAATTAATAAAAATGGTAGAACATTTTAATAAATCATGAAACTGACCATGTCCACTGTATATAATATGAACAGCATGGAACATTTTAGTTGTGATTATTTGGGCATTTAAAATATTCTATAGCATCTAAATGCCCAAATGCAAATACAATATGAATTAATCCAGTGACCTTAGGATGTCCTAGAAATTTGTGCACCATTTTTGCCAGAGGCTTAAGACCAAGGCAAAGATGATGAACATTTTTGAAGGGCATTTTGGGTACATTGGAAAAGATTTTACTAAACCCTAGTTGAAAGAAGAGGGGTGCTGGGGGTTTCTGTCATCCCCATTTCAAGTTTCTGGAAAAGTTAAACATGATGCACACTCTAGCTAGTCCTAATGCAAGCACTGACTAGGGATGTGACAACTGTTGTCTTGCATAAAGTGTAAACAAATAGTTCGATTGACATCTTTTGACCCATTTTAGTAACAATCTTAATCAGTTTCCTCACTTGATGCTGGTTCATGAATATCTCATTGCCCCATACGTAGAAAGGGTTGAAGTGTGGATCTTTGGCAATGATATATGTACCTAAAAGCACCAAGTTAATATTAGAAGTTAAACAACAATTGAAAAATGATGTAGTACAACACTCCATTCATCCCATTATATAAGATTTTATTACGTGTATATCTAGACATCATCAGAACATTAAGGTAACACTCTTCCTTGTTGCTATGTAGCCTGGGGTTGCATATTTAGTAATTCAGTACAATGCATGTTGCTAAACAATAATTGAAAAACGAAAAGGCATGTTAACTGCAATATCCTTAATAGCAACGAAATATCATAATTCATAGTGGTATTGTTGAAACTGTTATTGATGAAATTGAACTACACAGCAAATAGTTGCAAATATAGAGCATCACATTGTGAAGGACTAAGATAAACAAGTCATAAGGACATCTCTAGGCGATCCTTAAAAAGTTAAAGGATTAAAACCCTTAGTGGATATATATATATATATATATATATATATATATATATATATATATATATATATATATACTCCAGCAATTTTTGGCCTTTTCTAGTCGATCCCCCAAACTTAAGGTTGTAAACTTCAATTTGATCAAGTTCAAAGCAGGTTCAACCGAAAGTAGCATGCATTCTAGCATAAACATAGATAGTTTTGCATAACCGAACATAAAACATCAATTTAAACTAAGTTAAACTACTTTCGGTCGAAGTAGAGGGCGAGCCAATCCTTCGTCGTCATGTACGGTGTGCCGCGAGCCGGGTCCGGGCTAGTGCCATCATGATAACCCACAAGTGTAGGGGATCGCAACAGTTTTCGAGGGTAAAGTATTCAACCCAAATTTATTGATTTGACACAAGGGGAGCCAAAGAATACTCTTAAGTATTAGAAGCTGAGTTGTCAATTCAACCACACCTGGAAACTTAGTATCTCCAGCAAGGTAGTTTAGTAGCAAAGTAATATGATAGTAGCGGTAACAGCAATAAAAGTAACGATAGTATTTTTGTAGTTTTTGTGATAGTAAATAAGCAACAAGCAATATGGGAAAAGCTCATAGGCATTGGATCGATGATGGGGAATTATGTCGGATGCAGTTCATCATGGAAAAGTTATAACCTAGGGTGACACAGAACTAGTTCCAGTTCATCAATGTAATGTAGGCATGTATTCCGTATATAGTCATACGTGCTTATGGAAAAGAACTTGCATGACATCTTTTGTCCTACCCTCCCGTGGCAGCGGGGTCCTATTGGAAACTAAGGGATATTAAGGCCTCCTTATAATAGAGTACCAGACCAAAGCATTAAAACATAGTGAATACATGAACTCCTCAAACTACGGTCATCACCGGGAGTGGTCCCGTTTATTGTCACTTCGGGGTTGCCGGATCATAACACATAGTAGGTGACTATAGACTTGCAAGATAGGATCAAGAACACACATATATTCATGAAAACATAATAGGTTTCAGATCTGAAATCATGGCACTCGGGCCCTAGTGACAAGCATTAAGCATAGCAAAGTCATAGCAACATTATCTCAGAACATAGTGGATACTAGGGATCAAACCCTAACAAAACTAACTCGATTACATGGCAAATCTCATCCAACCCATCACCGTCCAGCAAGCCTATGATGGAATTACTCACGCCCGGCGGTGAGCATCATGAAATTGGTGATGAAGGAAGGTTGATGATGACGATGGCGACGATCTCCACTCTCCGGAGCCCCGAACGGACTCCAGATCAGCCCTCCCGAGAGCGATTAGGGCTTGGCGGTGGCTCCTTATCGTAAAACGCGATAATTCTTCATCTCTGATTTTTTTCTCCCCGAAAGTGAATATATAGGATCCGGGGATACGTTGGTGGAGCACTAGGGGAGCCACGAGGCAAGGGGGCGCGCCCCCCACCCTCGTGGACAAGGTGTGGGCCCCCTGGTTTGGATCTTTGTGCAGGTATTTTTTACATTTTCCAAAATAATTCTCCGTAAATTTTCAGGTCATTGTGAGAACTTTTTATTTCTGCACAAAAATAACACCATGGTAATTCTGCTGAAAACAGCGTCAGTCCGGGTTAGTTCCATTCAAATCATGCAAGTTAGAGTCCAAAACAAGGGCAAAAGTGTTTGGAAAAGTAGATACGTTGGAGACGTATCATCTCCCCCAAGCTTAATCCTTTGCTTGTCCTCAAGCAATTTAGTTGATAAACTGAAACTGATAAAGAAAAACTTTGACAAACTATGTTTGCTCTTGCTGATGTAAATATGTAAGCCAACATTCAGGTTTTTAGCAATGATCATGAACTAACCACATTCACAATAACTTTCAGATCTCAAATCTACGTATATCAATGGCATAAACAACTAGCGAGCAATAATAATAAACCTCGGATGACAACACTTTCTCAAAACAATCATGATATGATAAACAAGATGGTATCTCGCTAGCCCTTTCTGAAACCGCAAAACATAAATGCAGAGCACCTTTAAAGATCAAGGATTGACTAGACATTGTAATTCATGGTAAAAGAGATCCAATCATGATCATACTCAATGCAAATTAATAGTAATACATGCAAATGACAGAGGTGCTCTCCTACCGGTGCTCTTTTATAAGAGGATGATGACTCAGCGTAAAAATAAATAGATAGGCCCTTCACAGAGGGAAGCAGGGATTTGTAGAGGTGCCAGAGCTCGATTTTTAAATAGAGATGAATAACATTTTGAGCGGTATACTTTCATTGTCAACATATCAACCAAGAATCTCGATATCTCCCTGATACGCACATTATAGGCGGTTCCCACACAGAATGGTAAAGTTTATACACCCCCAACCACCAAGCACACTCCACGGCTGATCCGAAACAACGGGTACCGTCCAAACAAACAACAGCCCTGGGGGAGTTTTGTTTAATTATTATGATTTTGAGCATGGGACTGGGCATCCTTGTTACCAGCCATTTTCTCATGAATGATGAGCGGAGTCCACTCATCGTGAGAATAACCCACCTAGCATGGAAGATATAGACAGCCCTAGTTGATACATGAGCTGTTCAAGCATACAAAACAGAATTTCAATTGAAGGTTTAGAGTTTGTCACATACAAATTTACTTGGAACGGCAAGTAAATACCGCATTTAGGAAGGTATGGTGGACTCATTGGAATAACTTTGAGGTTTATGGAAGTGGATGCACAAGCAATATTCCCGCTTAGTACAGGTGAAGGCTAGAAAGAGACTAGGAAGCGACCAGCTAGAGAGCGACAATGGTCATGAACATGCATTAAAATTAATCAACAATGAATGCAAGCATGAGTAGGATATAAATCACCGTGAACATAAATATCATGGAGGCTGTGTTGATTTGTTTCAACTACATGCGTGAACATGTGCCAAGTCAGACCACTTGAATCGTTCAAAGGAGGATACCACCCCATCATACCACATCACAACCATTTTAATATCATGTTGGCACGCAAGATAGACCATTATAAACTCTTAGCTAATTAAGCATGGCATAAGCAACTATGATCTATAATTGTCATCGCAAGCATGTTTCATTCATAACAAGCTAAATCAGGAACGATGAACTATCATATTTACAAAAACAAGAGAGGTCGAGTTCATACCAGCTTTTCTCATCTCAATTAGTTCATCATATATCATCCTTATTGCCTTTCACCTGCACAACAGAACGGTGTGGATAATACTAATAGTGCACGTGCATTGGACTAAGCTGGAATCTGTGAGCATTTTAATACAAGAGAGAAGACAAGGTAATATGGCTCAAGGTTAAATCAACAATAAAGCATATGAGAGCCACTAAGCAATTTCAATCATGGTCTTCTACTCTTAACCCCCAAGGAAAAGAAAAGAAACTATTTACACGGGAAAGCTCCCAACAAGCAAAAGAAGAACGGGAAATCTTTTTGGGTTTTATTTTAATTACTACTACAGGCAAGGATAGTAAACTAGTTAGAAGCTACAACTAATTTTTTTTCTTAAGGTTTTTATAACACACAAGAAAAAGACTAAGAAAAAGAATTGAAACTAACATGGCTGGTACAATGAAAGAGTGTGAGCACCGACAACTAGAATAAGTGTGTGAACATGAATGTAATGTCGGTGAGAAACACGTACTCCCCCAAGCTTAGGCTTTTGGCCTAAGTTGGTCTATGGCCAGTATTGGACTGGCGGATATCCAAAGTCGTAGTTGAGGTTGTATTGAGATGCAGCAGCTACTGCCTGCTGAGCTGCAGCTCAAAGGCAGGCTGCTTCCGTCATATTATGATACTCATTTGCCTCCTCCCTGGTTATAGTGTATCTCCCTTTTGCCTGAAAGTCAAACAAGGTAGGGGCAGGAAGAATAATAGGGACGACATGACGCTTGTTAAAGATTAGTCGATATTTGAGGGATTGTTCATCCCTCTCTATAAACCGGTGACTAGTCATAGCATGGTAA
Source organism: Secale cereale (assembly GCA_902687465.1). Lineage (NCBI taxonomy): Eukaryota > Viridiplantae > Streptophyta > Magnoliopsida > Poales > Poaceae > Secale > Secale cereale. The sequence goes on from LR738713.1 coordinate 836,372,890, forward strand.
TCCAAATGAGCAGGCGGTAAAGGTTCATCATTTTCATGTACAGGCACACCAAGACGGTGGGCAATGCTAGTGGCATAAATCCCACCAAATAAATATCCATGCAAACCATTATGATGTAGCCTACGTGCAACAATGGCTCCCAAATTATATTGTCTATCACCTAGTACAACACTCTTGAGAACACTAAGATCAGGGACACACATGTGGCAAGCCTCGTCTTTGTCGTTTACGCATCTACCAATAAAGAGAGCAAAGTAATGAATAGCAGGAAAATGAATGCTCCCTATGGTAGCCTGTGTGATTTCTCTATATTCCCCCACTGTGATACTAGCAAGGAAATCTCTATATTCAGATTTGCGAGGATCACCCATACTGCCCCACTGCGGGAGCTTACAGGCATCATTAAAATCCTCTAAGTCCATGGTGTAAGATTTATCATAAAGGTCAAACAGGACAGTGTGAGAATTATGTGAAGATGAAAATTTGAACCTTCTCATAAAGGTATCAGTTAAGCCACAATATTGAGGGCACTTATCTTGTATGAAGCCCTCGAGGTCAGCGTTGCGCACATATGCGTAAAATCCGTCCTTGATGCCAACCTGATCCATAAAGTCATCTGATGGCTATTCACAAGGACGCACGTCAGCTTCCCTCGGTAGCTCATCATCCGGTCATGGAACGCGAGCCTTGGTTCTTACTTCCTTGAAGAACCACCTTGGAAGATTTTCCTATGCATTTTTCTGAAAATTTTAGTAACTGAAAATAAAAGTTAACCAAACTCAACAAGATTGATAGCAACAACTCCTACTGGTGCCTAGAGACTATATCATGCATTGGAACTACTTGGGACCAAAGAAATTTGACATGCAAGCTCAAGAACAAGGTCACCACAGCAGCAAAAATTTGCAATAACTTAAGCACTAGAACAAAAACTAATTGGACCAATGGAGGAGTCACATACCAAGGAACAATCTCCCCAAACAGTTTGGTGAATGGTGCTTTGAGTAAGGAGATCGAAATGGCAGCAAGATGAGCTAGAACTCGTGCTTTAGCTGGTTGGTGATTTTTTTGGGAGAAAGAAGAAGAGAATGGGTGCAGGAATAAGTGGAGGGGGGCCACGTGGGGCCCACGAGGCAGGGGGCGCGCCCTGTGAGGGTGGGCGCGCCCTGGACCCTCGTGGCCAGGTGTTGGCTCCCCTCACTGTGTGTTCTGTGCCACATATTCTCAAATATTCCAGAATAAATCCTATTAAATTTTCAGGGCATTTGGAGAACTTTTATTTTCGGGGTATTTTTTTATTGCACAGATAAGTCTGGAAACAGACAGAAAATACTATTTTTGCTTCATTTATCCTAATTAACATAAAGTAAAAAGAGGGTACATAAGGTGGTGCTGTCTAGATTCACCTATGTTATGCTCATCAAAAGGAATCAATTAACAAGGTTGATCAGGTCTTGTTAATAAACTCTTTCTGTCGGGGGAAACTGTCCACCACGAGCACCTATGGGACCGGAGCCCCTTGTTCGTGCGGTAAGAGGGCGGAGGGAGCACAAAGAGCAGATCGTAGTGAGCACGCGGGCAGTTTACCCAGGTTCGGGCCGCGATGGACGCGTAAAACCCTACTCCTGCTTAGTTTATATTGAGTTGGAGAGCTCGGGAGCTTGAAGAACTAGCTACACCGAGCGTATGAGCGATCTAGGTTCCGAACCCCCTCTACGTTGTACATGGGCCTCCTTTTATAGTGCAAGGGGTCACCGACAGGTGTCAACGTAGGAGAAGGGGTAAAAATGTAAAAGAGGTGGTAGTTGTAACAGTACGGGAATAGTGGAGCTACAGTGCGTGAACAGTGGTAGCTACCTACTTTGACAGTGGGGGACAAGAGCATTTAATGCCCGTCGCCGTCGACCCCAAAAGCGCCCGCCCTTGCGTCTCCGTTGCCACGGCGATGGCTTCACCACCGTGGAGTGCCACCGTGTCCCCCAGGCTGCACAGCCATCCACCACGCGTCCCTGGAATGGCCCCAGTGCGACGCGTGGTTCGATGAGCTGGAGCGCGGGCACACAGCACAACTCTCCCCGGCAAGCACCTTGCCGGGGTCTTGACCTTGACGGGCCCGGGAGCTTGTCGGGCTCTGAAGCTTGTCGCTCCCCGGGCCCTGCCGGGGCGCATATAGCGCCGAGGCATGTCTTCTGTAATGGAATCTTCTAGTCTTCCTGGCAAGCTCCTCTTGCCAGGGCCTTGCACGAGTGAGGTAATCTTGAGCCTAGAACGGCCTTCCCGGCAAGCTCCACTTGCCGGGGTCTCGATCTTCTGTCGTGTATACTTTGTTTTTGAATGGTTTTATATGGAGCAGGAAGGTCTCCGGCGAGCACGTGGTAGGCCCTGCCGCGGGAAGCTGCTACCGTCCGTGCACAAGTTGGGGTACTGAGGTACCCCTACCTTAGTACACCGACAGGAGCCCCCGGGCCTGGGCCACACACGGTGCCGAGCGCTGTTGGGCCAGGCCCAAAACAGTGCACGGACACGCGCGGCCCACGGCACGCCGAATCCACTTCCGCATCCGCCGCGTCCCCCCGTAACGGCACGCGTCGATTGCGGCGTCGTGGGATGGGACGTGGCCACGTTCTTTTAATGGAAAGAGCGAAACGCCCCCCACTTCCCCATAAAAGCAGAGGAAGCAGGAGCGGTTCCCCTCCTATGCCTTCATTGCATCTTCTTCCATCTCCAGAGATCCCCTCTTGCGCTCCGCCTCCACACCTCCTCCGCCGCCGTCCGCACCTGCGGTGCCGCCGGGCTCTTCGTTCCCCTCTTCCTCGCCGCCTCCGCCATGGCCTCGAAGACCGAGAAGGCGAAGGTGGAGAAGACCAAGAAGGAGAAATCGGAGCAAGCGGCGAGGCTTACCTTGTTGCGGAAGCGGAACCTCGTCTTCTCGCCGAGGCTCAGCGCGCGGGAGCTCTGGAACAAGTACTACTTGTTCTGGGCCAAGAAGACCAAGGCGCATCCCCGCACCCGAGCCTATCCGGCCGCCGCCAAGGACAACTACCCCGGCGGGTACTATTTCTTCGCAGCCTTCTTCCACTGCGGTCTCTGTCCTCCTTTTTCCGAATTTTTCTGCGACATCATGCACACCTACGGCCTCCATCTTCTTGACTTCACCCCCAACGCCATCCTCACGATGGCGGTTTTCGCACACATGTGCGAAAACTATATTGGGATATACCCAAACGTAGCGTTGTTTAGGCACTTCTTCACCCCTAGAGCAGAGGCCGGCGCCCCCCTCTCCGGAGGAATATCTTGGGTCTTTCGTCTGAACAAGAAGGAGTCCTACTTGCCGGGGGAGCTCCGCGGCAAGTGGGAGGAGTGGCGTGCTGACTGGTGTTGGATAGTCGAGGACCCGCCGCAATCTTTCACCGCGCCGCGCACAACACCTATCGTGCGCGGCAGGGACTGGAGCGAGCTGGATTCGGACGACAGCAAGCTCGACGTCGCCCTCATCAGGATTCTTCGTCTCCGGGTAGCAAGGCTGTCCGTCGGAGAAGTGGGCACATATTTCCTCCGCCGCCGCATCGCCCCCCTTCAAGATAGGAAGAGGCCAGCCTGGGAATACGGCAACTCGGCGGACATAATGAGGCTGCGCCCCGGGCTCAACTTCAACTTCACGTCGCTGGAGCTGAAGGGGATGGTCCGGGAACTATTTAAGCATGACCCGGCCCACCCAGAATGGTTCAGGGGTCCCCGGGGAGTGGTGCCTCTCTGCAACAGCATGGCCCGGGATTCCCTTCGCGCCATGATGCCCGCGTGCGACTCGCACGGCGTCGACCGCACGTGGATTCCGCCCAAGCCAGACGTCGTCTTGAACTTCTTCGACAACTTGACGGAGGTGGCGAAGAACAAGAACGAGGTCTGGGAGCTGACACGGGACACCACCGACCAGGAGATAGCGTACATAGCTTCTCGGGTTGAAGAGGCCGCTGCAGCCGCAGCGGCAGGAGAATTCGGCTTCTCGCCCGAGGAGGCAGAGGCTGCGGAAGCGTCCTGCCAAGCAGAGGAGGCGGAGATCCGCAGGCTGCTGAAGCTTCCTCCCGACGAGCTCGCCGGGGTCCCTTCCCTGAGGCACTCCGGGATCCAGGGAATCTTGACCGAGGCCACGGCGAGAGGCAACGCCGCCGGAGGAAACAAAGGCACCGCAGGGAGCGGAGGCGCCGGGGGGAGCGGAGGCGCCGGGGGGAAAGAGGCCATAGTGCAGGGCGCTGGGCCCAGCAAGCCTGCCGGGGAGGAGGAGGAGGAGGAGGACGCCGGGGCCGACGAAGACTCCGACGGATCCCTGGGGCTCTACGCCGACGACCTCTCCTCATCGTGGGAGACCTCCCCGCCCCGGGCAAGCCCTAGGCGTTCTCCGCTGAAGCGTCTCCGCAAGACGGCGACGGGGGCGAGGGCGCATGCGCCCCGGCAACAGCCAACTCGTCGGGCAGCGCGAGCTTCCTGGGGGAGTCAAGCTGCGACGGGGGCGCCCGGCGCACCAGCCACGGCGGAGGCGGCCCGCATGTAGGCCACGGCAGAGGCACCCCGCAAGCAGGCCACAGCAGAGGCGCCCCGCAAGCAGGCCACAGCAGAGGCGCCCCGCAAGTCAGCGCCGAGTGGAAGGGAGTCTTCACAGAGCGGAGCGGCGGCTCCGCCCGCTCCCCGGGCCCCGGCTACCACAGGGGCTGGGTCTTCGCAGCCCCCAGCCCCAGGGACCGCCAAGCGCCCGAGGGAGTCTTCGCCTCCTGCTCCCCGCGCGGACGCGCCTCAGGTGGAGTTTGACTTCTCCGCCTTGAGCGACGACGACGAGGATGAACAGGAGTAAGAACTTGAGATCTTGCATCTTCTTAAACACTATCTTGATTCTTGTTGATGCTAATCTTGCTTTTGCTTTGATTTCAGGACCTTGGCCCAGCGAGTGGCGAAGAAAGCCAAGGTGCCCGTGGTCGAGGTCACGGACGACTCGCCCATCGCGGCGACCGGGGACGTGCCGGAGCCAAGCCTGCCGGACCCGAGCGCTGCTCCGAGGAGCAGCCCCCAGCGCAGCCCCCAGCGTAAGTCTGGGTTCTGTACTTCCGCTCGTCGGGCGCGCTTTGAGGAATTGTCCTTGTGCTAATATCCTGATATTTTTGTCTTGTTTCGATTGTCTTGTGCAGAGGTGGAGCCGCAAGCTCAGGAGCATCCGGAGGTCGCTCCCGAGGTGCCGCGGGCCCCGCCGTCTCCGCCAAGGCCGAACTCCCCGGCAAGGGAGAGCACTCCGCCAAGGGCGGGTACTCCCCCAAGGGCGAGTACCCCGCCAAGGGCGAGCAGCCCGGCGAGGGCGGCCACTCCGCCAAGGCAGAGCTCCCCGGCGAGGGAGCCCGCCGCTGAGGACGTTCGCCAAGGTAAGCTCCGTAACTTTGTCTTTTTGGACTCGTCTCTTTTTGGATATTTGCTTGAGCTTCTTTTGCTTCTTCTTTTTCTTCTAGATCCTCCTCCCCCCGAGCAGATGGAGACAGAAGTCATCGTGATCGAGGAGGAGGGCGCGCAGGGCGGCGGCGGTGATGCCCCTGTCGCTGAGGACACGGCAGGAGCCGCCGAGCCGGCTGCGGAGGAGACTGCTCCGGCTGCAGACGCAGCGGCCGGGGAGGGGGACGGCGACCGCACTGCCGGCCCGGAGGCGGCAAGAGCATCAAGTGCTGCACCGGCCGCCGACCCCTCCGCCGAAAAGGAGCAGGCGGGCTACTATCTTGAAGCTCCCAACGGCGTCCTCATCCAGGTGCCGTGGGGTTCTTCTTAGCGAGCCCCCGCGGAGGGCGAGGCCTTTGATGGAGAGGTCCTCACCTCCGCGGGCCTGAAGATCGTCGAGGCGCCCGGCGGAAGCGAAGGGCCCGAGGAGGAGAAGCTGCTTCACCAGCTCCTGGCCCTTTACCGGGCCAGGCAGGCGAAGCTTGCTTCTCGGGAGGCCCTTGCCGCCAAGGCCGCCGTCGAGATGGAGAAACGCGCGGCGGAGCTCCGCGCCGCCAACCAGGCTGCCCTCCGCGACGTGGCGGAGGAGCGCGAAAGGCTCGCCGGGGAGTACCAGGAATGGTTGCTGGAGAAGGCCGAGGCCGAAGAGCAGCAGCGGCTCGCCGGGGAGGAGCTGTCTCGGCGAGAAGGAGAGCTGACCCAGCGGAAGGTCAACCTCGACTCCCACGAGGAGGACCTTGCCGCTCGGGAACAGGCCCTTGGCGGAGAGCTGAAGGAGGCGAAAGCCGCCGCGGCTGCCGCGAAGACCGCCAAGGAGGAGCTTGCCGCCAAGGTCGCGCAGCTGGAGGAGTCATTGAAGGCGAGCGTGGAGAGGGTCACCGCGCTCAACACAGAGCGCGAGAAGGACGCCCACACCAACTCCGAACTCCAGGTGCGTCTCTCTGAGAAGGGCGACGAGCTGAAGGCCGCCAAGGACTCCATCGAGGATCTGGAGCTGAAGGTTTCCATGCTGAAGGACTCGCTCGACGCCGTCCGGGACCGGGAAACCAAGCTGAAGGAGGAGCTCCGGAAGGAGCGAAGCTTGGTGGAGAGCGCCAATACTGCGGCCGAGAACTTCCGCCGGACCGTCGAGGTGTGGACCAAGGACCTGGTGTCTTCTACATCCAACATCGACCAGGAGCTGCTGGCGCTGAAGTTGGAGCACCTCATCTACTCTCCGGACCCAAACCTCCCTCACAGCGCCAAGCTCAGCCTCTTCTTCAGGGGGATCACGCCGGCCCTTGCAGATCTTCGGAAGAAGATCCCCGCACAACTGGCCGAGGAGTCGCGCCGGCTCTGCACGGGAACCTTGGAGCATGTGCTGACGAAGATTGTATACCGCAATCCCGGCATAAACCTCACCAACGTTCTCCGCAGCTTGCCGGCCGACGCGAACATGGAGGCGCTGAAGGAGCAGGTCGCCCACATCATTGCCAAAGTGAACAAGATCTCCAGGATTGAGGGCGACCGCGTAGACTAGGCCTCCTTTATCTTTATCTCTTTTTGTTGCTGCATAGGGTGTTATGCACTCATTAATCATTGCGACAAGTTATCCTTTGTAAGATATTTATCTTATTTTGATCAATCAGTGCAATGTTATCTTCCTTGTCTTGGTCATCTACCTTGTACGTTTTTCACCCTACGCTCCCGGGGAGCTTGCCGGCCAGGGTCCTTTGCCGCGAGCGCTGAGTGCTGGACTCTGAGCAGCCTGCTGGCCAAGGCCTCACCGGCAAGCAACCTTGCCGCTGCTAGTCGCAACGCACTTAGCTTGCTGAGCGAACTCGAAAACGAAGTAAGGGCGCGACACTTGTCGCAGCTCACTTAAATCGTTGAGCGTGCTCGGAAACAAGGCAAGGGTGCGGCTAGCTACGGGTAGGTTCCTCCGCGCACAGGTTTTCCATACAAAGTGCGATTGTTCAAGGAAGACAACTTAAAATTAAAAATTTGAACTGATCAAATTCTAATAACTTAGCTTTCATATATCGCTTGCTTCTCGGTAAGGCTTCTCTTTCTTGAATAGCACTTGACCCCTCCTCCATCTCCTTCCCCCCCGGCAAACTTGTGCGCGAGGAACATTCCATCTGCTTGAGAGGCAAGGAAAAAGAAGAGAGAAACAAGTATATGGCCTTTCGGCATGCTAATGCTCACCGGGTGTGTGTGTTGCACAATATGCCAAACAACACATGCAAATAGCAAAGAAAAGCATGCAAAAGGCAAATAGCGCAAAACACGGAGAACTTTACTGATGCACGGGGTCTGCGCCCGGCTTTGTACAAAGGGTTACATGCAACAGCGGCAAAGCTTGTATAAAAGGTGGTTGCCGGAGCGGACCACGGCAACCGCGCCTTATGGGTGAAACTTGCGAAGATGCTCTATGTTCCAGGAGTTGCTCACCGGTAAGCCTTCTTCTGTCTCAAGGCGGACAGCGCCGGGCCTTGTGACTTGTCTCACCCGATAAGGGCCTTCCCACTTCGGCGTCAACTTGTTGGAATTCTTGGCGGACTGAACACGCCGAAGAACAAGGTCGCCTTCCTCGAGACTCCTGGCCTTGACCTTGCGGCGATGGTAGCGAAGCAAGGCTTGCTGGTATCGAGCAGCTCGTACAGCAGCCTGGAGACGTTCCTCCTCGAGGAGCAATGCATCATCTTGCCGCAGTTGCTCTTGCTCGAGCTCATCATAAGCGAGCACTCGAGGAGATCCGTATACGAGTTCCGTGGGGAGAACTGCCTCTGCTCCATAGACTAGAGCAAAGGGTGTCTGTCCAGTGGCTCGACTTGGTGTCGTTCTGATTGACCAAAGAGCCGCCGGTAGCTCCTCTATCCAATTTCTTCCGCACTTGCGCAGCCTGTCAAAGGTCCTCGTCTTGAGTCCGCGCAGCACTTCAGCATTTGCCCTCTCCGCTTGACCGTTGCTCCTCGGGTGAGCAACAGAAGCGAAACAGACCTTGGCGCCAAGGTCTTGGACGTATTGCATGAAGGTGCGACTAGTAAATTGTGTACCGTTGTCGGTGATGATCCTATTAGGGATTCCAAAACGGCAAACAATCGACCTGAAGAACCTGACCGCTGACTGTGCTGTCACCTTTCTCACTGGTTCCACTTCTGGCCACTTTGTGAACTTGTCGATTGCAACGTACAAGTACTCAAAGCCCCCGACTGCACGGGGGAAAGGGCCGAGGATATCAAGCCCCCAGACCGAGAAGGGCCAGGACAAAGGGATTGTTTGGAGAGCTTGAGCTGGCTGATGAATCTGCTTTGCATGGAACTGGCACGCTTCACACTTGGTTACTAGTGCAGTTGCATCTTGGAGGGCTTCTTGCCAGAAGAACCCTTGCCGGAAAGCTTTCCCGGCAAGCGCCCTTGCGCCAATGTGGTGGCCGCATACGCCTCCATGTATTTCTGCCAACAGCTTCTGTCCATCTTCCCTGGAGATGCACTTCAATCTGACTCCGTTGAGTCTCCTTCTGTACAGCTCGTTATCCACGAACTGGTACATACTTGACTGCCTGGTTATCTTCTCTACTTCTTCTGGGTCGTCGGGAAGTTCTCCAGTTTGCAGAAAACGGACGATCTGCTGCGCCCATGCCGGAGCCCGAGGCTCAACGGCAAGGACTAAAGGCATGAGGGCCGCTGCGGGGACCTCAGCTTCTACGGCAAGAACCTCTGGTTCCGCCGGAGCTGATGGTCCCCCGGCAAGCTCGCCGGGGCGAGGCTTGTCGGGAACACTTGCTTCAACTGCACAGATCCTCGGATCTGCAGGAGCAGACTGTTCCTCAGCGTTCTGGTCGTTGATCTTGGGGACCTTGGCGGCAGTTTCAGGAAGATCCGCCGGCAAGTAGTCGCCGGAGACCAACTTTCTTTTCTTGGACTGCCCAATTGATGGTGTAACGGATGGTTGAGTCAGCTTGAGCAAGAAGGTCCCTGGTTCCACAGGTAACTTCATCGAAGCACACTTTGAAAGGCTATCTGCTATTTCATTCTGAGCTCTCGGGACGTGCTCCATCTGCAGACCTTCAAAGTGCTCTTCAAGCTTCCTCACTTCATCTACATAAGCTTCCATCAAAGGGCTCTGGTAGCTTTTGTTGACTTGTCGGACCACCAACTGAGAGTCTCCCCGCACAATCAGCTTTCTGATCCCAAGTTCGGCCGCAATCCTGAGGCCGGCAAGCAAGCCTTCATATTCAGCAGTGTTGTTTGTCGCTTGCTCCCTGGGAAAGTGCATCTGGATAACATACTTGAGGTGCTCTCCGGTGGGCGCGATGAGTACCACGCCGGCACCGGCGCCTTGCAGCGAGAAGGCACCATCAAAATACATTACCCATTCACTTGTCGCTTCTTGTACGGGCGCACTTGTTTCTTGGACTTCTTCATCGGGCGTTGGGGTCCATTCAGCTATGAATTCTGCCAAAGCTCGACTCTGTATGGTTGAGGTACTTTCAAACTTGAGTCCAAAGCTCGACAGCTCCAGTGCCCACTCAACGATCCTGCCTGTCGCTTCTGGGTTGTGTAATATCCTCTTCAGCGGAAAGCGAGTGACCACTGTTATCTCATGTGCCTGGAAGTAATGGCGCAGCTTTCTCGAGGCCATGAGGAGGCCGAAAAGCAACTTTTGCACACCAGAGTATCTTGATCTAGCCCCCTGGAGAAGGGAACTTACAAAATACACTGGGCGCTGCACCATCTTCTTCCGCACTTCTTCCTGTCCCTGCGCCGAGTCGTCCTTGTCGGGGCCAGAGCTTGCCGGAGCAGCCCCCTGCTTGTCGCTGGATTCGCTTGCCGGTGGCGCAGACTCCACATCGGCCTCCCTCTCCGCTACTAACGCAGCACTGACCACCTGGTTGGTTGCCGCTAGGTATAGCAACAACTTTTCCTGTGGTCTAGGTGCGACAAGTATTGGAGTGGAGGATAGGTACCGTTTCAAATCTTGCAGCGATGCCTCCGCTTCCGGAGTCCACTTCATGGGACCTGCCTTCTTCAATATTTTGAAGAAAGGTAGGGCGCGTTCTGCAGACTTCGAAATGAACCTACTGAGGGCAGCCACGCAACCTGCAAGCCTTCTGACATCCTTGACGCGCTTCGGGGCTTTGATCTGTTCAATGGCTTTAATCTTGTCGGGGTTAGCTTCAATCCGCCTCTGTGACACAAAGAACCCGAGAAGCTTGCCGGAGGGGACTCCAAAGACGCACTTCTCGGGGTTCAACTTGAGTTGTATCCTGCGTAGGTTCTGAAATGTTTCCTAAAAATCTTGGACCAGGGTATCCTTGCTCTTGCTCTTCACCACGATGTCATCCATGTAAGCCTCTACATTTCTGTGGATCTGTGGCTCGAAAGCAGTGTGCACTACCCTTGCAAATGTTGATCCTGCATTCTTCAGTCCAAATGGCATGCGTATGAAGCAATAAGTGCCACATGGAGTGATAAATGCAGTCTTCTCTTCGTCTTCCTTGGCCATAAAAATCTGATGGTAGCCTGAATATGCATCAAGAAAAGAGAGTAGCTCACATCCGGCAGTGGAGTCAACGATCTGGTCAATGCGCGGCAAAGGGAATGGATCCTTGGGACATGCTTTATTCACATCGGTGAAGTCTATACACAGTCTCCACTTCCCGTTGGCCTTGCGCACGACGACTGGGTTTGCTAACCACGTCAGATGGATCACACCTCTAACTAGGCCTGCTGCCTCTAGCTTCTTGATCTCTTCGTTGATGAATTCTTGGCGCTCCACGGCTTGCTTCCTCACCTTCTGCTTGACGGGCCGCGCATGAGGACAAACAGCAAGCTTGTGCTCAATTACCTTCCTGGGAACACCGGGGATGTCAGACGGTTGCCATGCAAACACATCGACATTCGCCCGCAGGAAGGCAACGAGCGCGCTTTCCTATTTGCTGTCAAGTGTGGCACTGATGGTGAAGGTACCACCAGTGCCGTCCTCCTTGGCGGACACCTTCTTGGTTGCCGGAGGAGCGGCCATCCCCTTCTTACACTTGCCGGTGGACTCGATGGGACGTCCTCGACGGCAGCGCAGCACTCCGAAGAGGTGCGGTTGCCGGAGTGGGCCCCAGAGCACTTGCCGGACTTGGTCTTCGTCTTCTTCCCCCCGGGAGCTTCAGCGGCAAGTGTGTCCTTTTCTGCTGCGGCTGCTGCATCCCGGTAGATCTTGTCGGCGCAGACAAGCGCATCTTTCTTGTCGCCATGGACAGTGATGACGCTTATTGGCCCCGGCATCTTGATTACGTTGTAAGCGTAGTGGGAAGCTGCCATGAACTTGGCGAGGGCGGGACGGCCGAGTATTCCATTGTATGGCAATGGAATATCAGCGACGTCAAAAGTGATGCGCTCAGTTCTGAAGTTGAGCTCCCCGCCAAAGGTCACCGGCAGTGTGATCTTCCCCTTGGGCTTGCTCCTTCCCGGGTTGATTCCTTGGAAAGAACCGGTCTTTTCGAGCTCGCCATCTGGGATTTGGAGTTTCTTGATCACAGCAGAGGAGGTCAAGTTCAGCCCGGCCCCGCCGTCAACCAACATTTTGGTGACCTTGAGGTTGCGGATGGTGGGTGAGACCAGCATCGGCAAGCACCCGACCGCAGTGGTGCGGTCAGGGTGATCCTCAAGATCAAAAATGATGGGCGTGCTGGACCATTTGAGGAGCCTGCGCGACTCCACGGGCGGTTCTGCTGCATTCACCTCGCGCACCCACTGCTTGAGCTGGCGGTGGGAGGTGTGCAGAGAGGCGCCACCGTCGACGCACAGGACCTCCGTGGCCTTCTGGAACTCCTGCTCGCTGTTATCCTCATCCTCCATATCTTCGTCGTCGTCCTCTTCATCCTTGTCGCGGCCCCGGGGAGGTCGATCACCTTGCCACTGCTTGGCCTTGCCGCGGCGTCCTCCCCGGCCATTGAATGGCCGCTTCTTGCTTGGTTCTCCCCCGCCACCTTGGGCCTTCTCCTTGTCGCGCCTCTCATACTCAGCTTTCTGCTGCTCGACGAGGTACTCGACGCGTTTGCAGTTGGAGAGGTCGTGGCCCTTGGTGCGGTGGATTTTGCAGTATTGCTTGTCGGAGCCGTCCTGCTTGTCGGCCGCCGCTACAGGGGCAGGCTCCTTGCCGGAGCCGCCAGCCTGTGTTTGCTTGGCGGGAGCCTCCTTGCCGGACTTCTCGACGGCAAGCACTTCCTTCTTGTTCTTCCTTCTGTTATTCCGCCGCCGGCTCTTCTTTGCCGGGGCGGCGGCGTCGCTGTCGCTTCCTCCTGCGCCAGCATCCTCCTCGGGGAGTCTCCTCCCCTCTTCTGCGCGTGCGCACTTATCAGCCAGAGCATAGAGCTCGCTGACATCCCGAATCTTGGTCATGGCCATTTCTTCACGCATGCGGCGGTTACGCACGTTCTGGTGGAACGCGCTGATAACCGCGGCAGGGTGGACGTCGGGGATGTTGTGCTGCACTCGACTGAAGCGTTGGATGTACTTGCGCAGGGATTCTCCTTCCTTCTGGGCCAGAATGTGGAGATCGCTCTCCTGGCCATGGGGTTTGTGGCCGCCCGTGAAGGCGCCAACAAACTGGTGGCAAAGGTCCGCCCAAGAAGAAATGGAACCTTCCGGCAAATGCATAAGCCAAGAACGGACGTTTGGCTTAAGCACTAGCGGGAAGTAGTTCGCCAAAATCTTCTCGTCGCGCCCCCCGGCAGCCTGCACCGCGATGGTGTAAATGCTGAGGAATTCCGAGGGGTGCGTCTTGCCGTCGTACTTCTCCGGTACGTCGGGCTTGAAATTCTTCATGCTGGGCCACTGGACGCGCCGCAGCTCGCGGGTGAACGCAGGGCAGCCTGCCGCGTACGGCAAGTCGCCTGGTTCACCGGGCGCGCGCGCGTCGACAGCGTTCCCAGCTCTCTGGTCTGATTGTCGCCGGGCTTCTCGGCGGCGCTCGATTGTTGTCCGAGCGTCTTCTTGTCGCCTGTCGTCAAGGACCTGGCGCTGATCCCGACGAGCCCGCGGATCCGACGACGCGGTGGAGCCGTCGTTGGCGTTGTTCCGGCGGGGTGGCGTCTTCTGCTTCCGCGGCGGGGAGTGCACGGTGGTTGCACCCCCGGCGGTCTTGTCGCCGTCGGCCTTCGTCTTCTCGGCTTGCCGCAGCCGCGAGGTCGCCGGCTGCTGTGGAGAGTCGTCGTTGGCGAAGGCGATCAGGCTCTGGATGGTGGCCCTCCAGTCTTCAGCCTTGTCTGCCGCTGGAGGGAAGTCGAGGAGCAGTTGCGCCCTTGCGAGCGCTTCCGCTGGAGTGGAGGGGAGCGGGGGCGAGCGGTGCGAGGAGCGGGATATGCTCGGACTTCTAACAGCGTTAGAAGGAGCAGGGTCCCGCCCCGGCGACCGCGCCTTGCTCGTGCCTGGACGATGGCCCGGAGCGTCCCGCGAACCTCCAGTTTGCCCTTGGCCCAGCAAGCGGATGCCACCTCCTGTGGCATGGCGCTGCTGGGTTGTCGTTTGCTGGGACGGACGCGGCGCGTCCACGGAGACCGAGGCTCGGTCGTCCGTCCTGTCCTTGGATTTGGTGGCGCCGCGAGTGTCCTCGCCGGCGACCACCCTTCCGACGGCGTCTCCCCCGCCCACCGTCGGTTCCGGTGCCGGCGGATGAGACGCAGACGGGCCTCCGACCTCCGAAGCCTTCTTCTTCGGGGCCATGGTGTTGTTGTTGATGAAGCTGACGAATTCGGAGAGGTTGATGAAGAATGCGCCCGCGTGAACGCCGGATCAGGTTCGCACAACCTCGACGCCCCCTACCTGGCGCGCCAAAGATGTCGGGAGAAACTGTCCACCACGAGCACCTATGGGACCGGAGCCCCTTGTTCGTGCGGTAAGAGGGCGGAGGGAGCACAAAGAGCAGATCGTAGTGAGCACGCGGGCAGTTTACCCAGGTTCGGGCCGCGATGGACGCGTAAAACCCTACTCCTGCTTAGTTTATATTGAGTTGGAGAGCTCGGGAGCTTGAAGAACTAGCTACACCGAGCGTATGAGCGATCTAGGTTCCGAACCCCCTCTACGTTGTACATGGGCCTCCTTTTATAGTGCAAGGGGTCACCGACAGGTGTCAACGTAGGAGAAGGGGTAAAAATGTAAAAGAGGTGGTAGTTGTAACAGTACGGGAATAGTGGAGCTACAGTGCGTGAACAGTGGTAGCTACCTACTTTGACAGTGGGGACAAGAGCATTTAATGCCCGTCGCCGTCGACCCCAAAAGCGCCCGCCCTTGCGTCTCCGTTTGCCACGGCGATGTCTTCACCACCGTGGAGTGCCACCGTGTCCCCCAGGCTGCACAGCCATCCACCACGCGTCCCTGGAATGGCCCCAGTGCGACGCGTGGTTCGATGAGCTGGAGCGCGGGCACACAGCACAACTCTCCCCGGCAAGCACCTTGCCGGGGTCTTGACCTTGCCGGGCCCGGGAGCTTGTCGGGCTCTGAAGCTTGTCGCTCCCCGGGCCCTGCCGGGGCGCATATAGCGCCGAGGCATGTCATCTGTAATGGAATCTTCTAGTCTTCCTGGCAAGCTCCTCTTGCCAGGGCCTTGCGCGAGTGAGGTAATCTTGAGCCTGGAACGGCCTTCCCGGCAAGCTCCACTTGCCGGGGTCTCGATCTTCTGTCTTGTATACTTTGTTTTTGAATGGTTTTATATGGAGCAGGAAGGTCTCCGGCGAGCACGTGGTAGGCCCTGCCGCGGGAAGCTGCTACCGTCCGTGCACAAGTTGTGGTACTGAGGTACCCCTACCTTAGTACACCGACACTTTCCAAATAACATGAAACCGGAGAATTTTCGTATAACACTAGGTTACCTAAATGGGGATATGTTTGTCCCCAACAATAAGAATATCATATGTCCTCTTGACAGTAGGAAGAGGAAATTCAAAACCTTCAATAGTGATAGTTGAATTTTTTCCAATATAATTGATACTATGGACCTGAGGTTGTTTCCTCGGAAAATGTACAGTATGCTCATTACCATTGACATGAAAAGTGACATTGCCTTTGTTGCAATCAATAATAGCCCCTGTAGTTTTCAAAAAGGGTCTACCAATGATAATAGACATACTATCGTCCTCGTGAATATCAAGTATAACAAAGTCCGTTAGAATAGTAACTTTTGCAACTACAACAGGCACATCCTCACAAATACCGACAGGTATAGCAGTTGATTTATCAGCCATTTGTAAAGATATTTCAGTAGGTGTCAACTTACTCAAGTCAAGTCTAAGATATAAAGAGAGAGGCATAACACTAACACCGGCTCCAAGATCACATAATGCAGGTTTAACATAGTTTCGTTTAATGGAGCAAGGTATAGTGGGTACTCCTGGATCTCCTAATTTCTTAGGTATTCCACCCTTAAAAGTGTAGTTGGCAAGCATGGTGGAAATTTCTACTTCAGGTATCTTTCTTTTATTGGTAATAATATCTTTCATATACTTAGCATAAGGATTTGTTTTAAGCACATCAGTCAAACGCATACGCAAAAAGATAGGTCTAATCATTTCAGCAAAGCGCTCAAAATCCTCAGCATCCTTTTTCTTGGATGGTTTCAGAGGAAAAGGCATGGGTTTCTGAACCCATGGTTCTCTTTCCCTGCCGTGCTTCCTAGCAACAAAGCCTCTCTTATCATAACGTTGATTCTTTGATTGTGGGTTATCAAGATCAACAGCAGGCTCAATCTCTACATCATTATCATTGCTAGGTTGAGCATCATCATGAACATCATCATTAATATTATCACTAGGTTCATGTTCATTACCAGATTGTGTCTCAGCATCAGAAATAGATATATCATTGACATTCTCAAGTGTGTCGGCTACAGGTTCACTAGAGGCATCCAAAGTCCTATCATTTTTCTTTTTCTTCTTCTTAGAAGAACTAGGTGCATCTAAATTAGCTCTCTGAGAATCTTGCTAAATTCTCTTCGGATGGCCCTCAGGATACAGAGGTTCCTGAGTCATTCTGCCACCTCTAGTCACAACTCTAATGGCATTATCATTATTCTTACTATTTAATTCATTGAGAAAATCATTCTAAGCTTTAAGTACTTGTTCTACTTGAGTGGTAACCATAGAAGCATGTATACTAATGAGTTTCAGTTCACCTTTAACTCAAGACAGATAATCACTCAAGCGTTCAATCATATAAGCATTGTGTTGCAATTGTCTACCAACATAAGCATTGAAGTTTTCTTGTTTCACAATGAAATTGTCAAACTCATCTATGCATTGGCTAGCAGACTTATAACGAGGGATATCACCTTCATCAAATCTATAAAGAGAATTTACCTTTATTACCTGTGTTGGGTTATCAAGACCATGTATTTCTTCAATAGGTGGGAAATTCTTAACATCTTCAGCTTTAATACCTTTTTCTTTCGTAGATTTCTTTGCCTCTTGCATATCTTCAGGACTGAGAAATAGAACACCTCTTTTCTTCGGAGTTGTCTTAGGGGCTGATTCAGGAAGTGTCCAATTATTTTCATTGGCCAGCATATTATTCAATAGTAATTCAGCTTGATCAACTATTCTTTCCCTGGAAACACAACCAGCACAACTATCCACGTGGTCTTTGGAAGCATCGGTTAGTCCATTATAAAAGACATCAAGTATAGCATTCCTCTCAAGAGTATGATCAGGCAAAGCATTAAGTAATTGGAGAAGACTCCCCCAAGCTTGTGGGAGACTCTCTTCTTCAATTTGCACAAAGTTATATATTTCCCGTAAGTCAGCTTGTTTCTTATGAGCGGGAAAATATTTAGCAGAGAAGTAGTACATCATATCCTGGGGACTACGCACACAACCAGGATCAAGAGAATTAAACCAAGTCTTAGCATCACCCTTTAACGAGAAAGGAAACAACTTAAGGATATAGTAATAACGAATCTTTTCATCATTGGTAAAAAGGGTGGCTATATCATTTAACTTAGTAAGATGTGCCACAACAATTTCAGGCTCATAGCCATGGAAAGGACCAGATTCAACCAAAGTAATTAACTCAGGATCAACAAAGAATTCATAATCCTTATCAGTAACACAGATAGGTGAAGTAGCAAAAGCAGGGTCATGTTTCATTCTAGCATTCAAGGACTTTTCTTTTAGCTTAACTAATAATTTCTTAAGATCATATCTATCGTTGCAAGCAAGAAAGTCTCTAGCAGTTTCTTCATCCATAACATATCCCTCGGGAACAACAGGCAATTCATATCTATTAGGAGAAGCTTCATCATCACTTTCATAAATATCATCAGTTTTAATATTTGCATCCTCCCTAACCTTAGCAATTTGTAAATCTAGAAATTCACCTAGTGGTACAGTATTATCAGGCATAGAAGTAGTTTCATCATACATAGCAGAAGTGGCATCATCAAGGACATACGACATATCAGATTCAATAGCAGGAGTAGGTGTCGCAAATTTACCCATAACAGATGGTGAATCAAGTGCAGAGCTAGATGGCAGTTCCTTACCTCCCCTCGTAGTTGAGGGATAGATCTTGGTTTTTGAGTCCTTCAAATTCTTCATAGTGATCAACAGATATAAATCCCAATTGACTTAAAGAATAGAGCTATGCTCCCCGGCAACGGCACCAGAAAATAGTCTTGATAACCCACAAGTGTAGGGGATTGCAACAGTTTTCGACACTAGTAGAAAACCGGGCTTTTGTTCGGGCCTGGCGAGCCCATTAGTCTCGGTTCATCCACGAACCGGGACCCATGGGGGCATACGTCCCGGTTCGTGCGGCCAGGGGGGCGGCCGGGCCTCGTTGGGCATCTGTCCCGGTTGGTCTGGGCCCATTTGTCCCGGTTCCAGGCACGAACTGGGACCAATGGGCCTCGCTCCTTGCCCACACCCATTGGTCCCGGTTCGTGCATGGAACCGGGACAAATGGGTGGCCTTTAGACCCGGTTCCTGGTACGAACCGGGACCAATGAGTTTCCTATATATAACCCATCGCCCACCACTTCCACTTCTCTGTTTTTTCTGGCCGGCCGGGGGGACCTGTGCTCTAGCTAGCTCACCTCCTATGCACATGAGGTGTTCGATAAAATGCCCGAGTCACACTAGTTAAGCTTTTCTCCTCTCGAAGCTCGAACTACAAGCTCCATTTTCTCCGAGATTTGTCTAGGTTTAGCGGTCCGTCACGTCCCGTCCCCGTCTTCACCGCCGTATGTATATGTAATTGCAGATGTATGTATATGATGCATGGATATATGGATGTATTGATGTATGATTTTTTTGTCAATTTATGTATATGTTCATATATATATATATATGTGCATATTTAGAAAAAAATTGTGTTGCAAAAGTTACATTTAAGGTTAGTTGATTTAGTGCAAATGTTAGATGAATTTTCTGTTTTTATAGTTTTTATATTTTTTTATAGTTTTACTTATATATACAAATGTTAGATGAATTTTCTGTTTTTATAGTTTTTTTATAGTTTTAGTGATAGAATGTAGTTTTTTTAGTAAGAACTAGTTCATTTTTATTTATATTAAGTGCTTATTAGTTGAACTAGTTGAATTAATAGAACTAGTTTATTTTTAGTAAACCTATTTTAATTTTAGTGAAACTAGTTTATTTTTAGTAAGAACTAGTTCATTTTTATTTATAGTAAGTGCTTATTAGTTGAACTAGTTAAATTAATAGAATTATAGTTTATTCTTAGTAAAACTAGTTTAATTTTAGTAAAACTAGTTTATTTTTAGAAAGAACTAGTTCATTTTTATTTATAGTAAGTGCTTATTAGTTGAACTAGTTGAATTAATAGAACTAGTTTATTCTTAGTAAAAACTAGTTTAATTTTAGTAAAACTAGATTATTTTTAGTAAGAACTAGTTCATTTTTATTTATAGTAAGTGCTTATTAGTTGAACTAGTTGAATTAATAGAACTAGTTTATTATTTTAGTTCAAGCAATTATTCCCGCATCGACGTCGACGATGCCTATCCCGCATCCTCGTCGTCGACTTAATGGAGGCCTGCTTGATCAGAGGGGTCATGTTCGGGACTGGGCTCCGCCGGGCTGGTATTGGGAGGTGCTTCCTTCTGGTGTGCGCAACTTGATGAGGAGCCAACCCGTTGTTGACCCTAACCTTCTTGGGTGGCAGGCGCGCCGGCCAGTGACGGTGCACAGGCTTGAGGACCCTGCGGAGGTTGTACGTCACCGTGTCAATGAGGAGGATGAACACGTCCGTCGCTACATGGTTGCGTTGGAGGGCAGGTTTGACAATACATGGCAGGTTCTTTAGGGATCTCACTGGAGCTATGATCCTCTGATGGTTCCTTCTCTTTGGGTGTCCACCGCCCGCACCGATAGCCATCGTTCGCTAGGATTTTAGCTGTATTAGTTAATTAGTGATGATATATGTATGATACTATTCGAGATGTATTAGTGATAATATTCGACGATGTACGGACGCAAGAGATGATTTAGTTTTGCTTATTGAATGCTCAAACTGGAGTCCAACCAAATCTCCATGTCAATATATATGAGTCCTATAATTAAGATATTTTGAAATGTTTTTGTTTATATTTTCAACCACTGAATTTTGGCATGACTTGTGCTACAATATGTAGGAAATGTCGTCGTCTGACGATGATGATAGGATCCCAGCGTGCGACTGGTGTGGCGACGATCGGGGTCAGTGCGATAGGCCACACCTGGTAGACGATCGATGCTTAAGTGTTAAGCTCGATGAGGCCTTCGATTTTGAGACGGTATGCAACACGACAAGTCTTGTTTGGTAATTAAGCATGACTTATGCCTTCTTTTCAACGTGTAATTTTCGTCTTTTACAATTCGACTAGCTTATCCCATGCCATTTAAGACGCTATGTCTTGGAGCATCTGGATTTCGAAGATCATCAAAGTATGGAAACAAAGAAAATTCATCTCAGGACCCATCATGATTATGATTTTCTTGTAAAGCTATACAATTCGGAGAGCGTAACCCATTTTGGTTGCTCGAACTGGAGAGCACTATGCAAGCCATATGATTTTCAGGGGGGTATGTATGTCACCTTTGACCTTAGTGATGATGACGATGGCATGTGGGTCCTTGTTGATACGCTTCCAGTTCTACCTCTATGTGAGTTTCTCAAACATATTTATTAAGTAATTTATGTTGTGTCTTTCAAAATAATTGATAGCTTATTTCCATTAACAGCTTATTTCCATTCTTCAAGAAATGTACGGAAGATGGTAGACAGAACCCACTACACTGATGGTGCGGAATTAACTTGTCAGAAGAAAAATCATCTTGTCTCGTTACTTTCTTATTTTGAGCGTTACAATACCTATGCTAGAACTCCTGCACATTATGGTCAATACGTGCCACTAGTGCACGTGTTGAACTACGGTAACATCCATGGAAATGTCATGGTAAGATTTGTGGCCGATCATCTTTTGCATAAATTCTTCTAAAACTAAACTACATTACTAACTATGAAGTTATTACTATGTTTTTCAACAGAAAATCCCTTCGGATTGTGTGCCTCATCCGATGTTTCAGAAAGGTCACCTCAATGTTATGAGCTTATTACCGTACTCGTCAGGTCATCATCCTACACATAACTGTCCATACAGGATTTCTAAATCCAATGAAGACTTGACAATCAAAGATTGGAAGAAATGTATGGTCAGTCGTAGGGAGCTACATGGAAGTGACATTGTGCGAAAGCCAAGAATTGGAGACATGATAATCTGCATTCTCCATAATGGAGAGTCAGGGCCTATCTTATTTTATGCTATTTCACCTTAGAGAGGGTATACTTAATTAAGTCTGGCTACTTATGATCATGTGTTAAGAAGTTGTTAGATGACTACGATGATGATGATGAGCAGGACTTGTTATTATGACAACGAGTAGAAGTTGTGAGATGACGATGATGTTGGGTATGACTTTTTTATTATGACAACGACGATGATGATGATTTATTATTAATTATGATGATGCATTGTTATATGAGCATGCACGGAGATAAGAGAGGACACTTCTCTCTATTAGCTAGTTAACACAATATATGAAACCCTTAATTAACCATACAACACCCACAAACCCCCCCCCCCCCTTCAAAAAAAACAAAAACCATAGCCCCTGAAGTGCTGACGCGTGGAAGCTTATTTGTCCCGGTTGGTGCAACCAACCGGGACAAAAGGCCCCCCTGCCAGCGCAAGCCGCAACTGCCACGTGGAGGGCCAATTGTCCCGGTTGGTATAAGAACCGGGACTAATGGTCTAGGGCATTTGTATCGACCGTTTAGTCCCGGTTCCCCAACCGGGACAAATGGTCCTGACTAACCGGGACAAATGGCCCTTTTTGCACTAGTGCGAGGGTAAAGTATTCAACCCAAATTTATTGATTTGACACAAGGGGAGCAAAAGAATACTCTTAAGTATTAGCAGCTGAGTTGTCAATTCAACCACACCTGGAAACTTAGTATCTGCAGCAAGGTAGTTTAGTAGCAAAGTAATATGATAGTAGCGGTAACAGCAATAAAAGTAACGATAGTATTTTTGTCGTTTTTTTGATAGTAGCAACGGAAAAGTAATAAGCAACAAGCAATATGGGAAAAGCTCGTAGGCATTGGATCGGTGATGGGGAATTATGTCGGATGCAACTCATCATGTAAAAGTTATAACCTAGGGTGACACAGAACTAGCTCCAATTCATCAATGTAATGTAGGCATGTAATCCGAATATAGTCATACGTGCTTATGGAAAAGAACTTGCATGACATCTTTTGTCCTACCCTACCGTGGCAGCGGGGTCCTATTGGAAACTAAGGGATATTAAGGCCTCCTTTTAATACAGTACCGGACCAAAGCATTAACACATAGTGAATACATGTACACCTCAAACTACGGTCATCATCGGGAGTGGTCCCGATTATTGTCACTTCGGGGTTGCCAGATCATAACACATAGTAGGTGACTATAGACTTGCCAGATAGGATCGAGAACACACATATATTCATGAAAACATAATAGGTTCAGATCCGAAATCATGGCACTCGGGCCCTAGTGACAAGCATTAAGCATAGCAAAGTCATAGCAACATCAATCTCAGAACATAGTGGATACTATGGATCAAACCCTATCAAAACTAACTCGATTACATGGCAAATCTCATCCAACCCATCACCGTCCAGCAAGCCTACGATGGAATTACTCACGCACGGCGGTGAGCATCATGGAATTGGTGATGGAGGAAGGTTGATGATGACGATGGCGATGATCTCCACTCTCCGGAGCCCCGAACGGACTCCAGATGAGCCCTCCCAAGAGAGATTTGGGCTTGGCGGCGGCTCCGTATCGTAAAATGCGATAATTCTTCCACTCTGATTTTTTTTTCTCCCCAAAACTGAATATATATATAGGATCCGAGGATACGTCGGCGGAGCACCAGGGGGCCCAAGAGGCAGGGGGCGCGCCCTTGGGGAGGGGCGCGCCCCCCACCCTCGTGGACAGGGGGTGGGCCCCCTGGTCTGGATCTTCCCGCAGGTATTTTTTATATTTTCCAAAATAATTCTCGGTAAATTTTCAGGTCATTCTGAGAACTTTTTATTTCTGCACAAAAACAAGACCATGGCAATTCTGCTGAAAACAGCGTCGGTCCGGGTTAGTTCCATTCAAATCATGCAAGTTTGAGTCCAAAACAAGGGCAAAAGTGTTTGCAAAAGTAGATACGTTGGAGACGTATCACATCGTCGGGGTCATTGGGGGAGGAACTCCTCCACTCGTCGACGACGATCTCCTCTCCCTCGGGGCCCACCTCGACGCCCTCCGTGCCGCCATCGCTGCCGCCTTCGACCTCGTCATCAGAGGATAGCGCGATAACCTCGCCGCCCTCCGCGCCGCCATCCTCGCCGCCTTCGGCCTCATCATCGGAGGAGAGCGCGATGACATCGCCGCCCTTAGCGCCGGCAAAGATCGCCCACTCCACCTCCACGAGCTCCGGGTGCTGGCAGCGGAGCTCTTGCATGTAGGCCTCGTCGGCAGCCTTGGCCTTGAGGCGCTCCCACGCCTCACGGTCCTCCCTCGCCCTAGCCGAGCTCACCACCCCTGGCTCCGGCGGAACGAGGTGGACCGGACGTGTGCCGAAGGGGAAACTGAGCCTAGCAGCCGCACCGTGGTAGCGAACCTGCCAGCGGTCGTACTCCATGGCCGCGAGCTCGGCCGTGTGGAAGCTACCAAGCCACCGGCGGGTGTGGGTCTCTTGATCTGTAAGCTCAGCGACCCACGTCCCTACCGTCGCTGCCGGACCCCGAGGTAGGACTTCGTCGGTTGCCGGGTCTGAGGGAGGACGAGGAAGTCCTCGAACCGGCATAGGGGCACGGCGGCGGGCGGATCGGGGGAGCGGCGACGGTGGATCGGGCCTGCAGTGGACGACTAGGACACCTCAGAGGCCACCTCGCCGGCGTCGGGCGAAAAGGCCGCGATAAACCTCTTTTAAGACATTGCCTCCTCAAGCTCCCCGACACAGAGGCAGAGGTTCAGTATGGAGGCGCCGGCGATGGCAGCGACCTACCAATGGTTTCGAAGGTTGTGTGTGTCTGTGTGAGCGGAGGTTTTGGGGTGTGTGTGGAGGGGGGCAAGGTTGTGTTTGAGGAAATACTGCGGCAACTGAAAATTTTACTAGGCGGGAGTAACAAGGCGGGGCTACTAAAAATTTGGATCAAGGGCGAGCAGATATTTTTGAGATTGCGAGGGATGCAGAGGCGGGAGTAAAATATCGGGGCTACTGAACATTTGAATCAAGGGACTGAAGCAGAGCGGGAGTAACAGACATCGCACACGGTCCGCACATAACAATCGGGTGCTATCAAACATTAAAACCTTCCACGCGGTACATATTTTCAAGATTGGGAGGGATGCAGAGGCGGGAGTTTTTGGGGAGTGAGCAAGTGTGCTTGACAGGCCGGCAATGGATTGTAGCCGACGCACCTTCTCGCGTACTATACACTGACGGTGCTGCAAGATATTTTTGTACTACATGTCACACGGTTTGTGATAATAAACTGTGTGGGATCTACTTGATTTGAATTAAAAAATGGGGTCACAGTGGTAATGGACGATGTTTAATTGCTAGACCATTTATCTGCAGTGAACATGCTATGGTGCATACAAATTGGTTGAAAAATCAAATATGTGTCCTTCAGTGCATGCTTAGGTCCCATGCAATAAATGGGAATGAATTTTTCGGGTTTCGTTTGGCCTTTTGTATACATTAACTTGGTTTACTAGGCATTTTATGTGCATAATTCAAATTTGAACTACAAGCACATGCATGCTCCAATTCACCAAAGTTGGTAGAAAAATAACATGCCTGTCCTTGGGTGAATTTATAGGTCCCATGCAAGAGATGGGAATGAAATTCAAACAAAGTTTTTCAATTTCATGGTCATTTAACTCTAAAAAATCAGTAAATGCATGAAAAATACCAAATGAACTCGGAAAGGGTTGATAATTGATTATGTGGATTTGAATGGTTCATTTTGAACACACAAAAAGTCTAGACTTCAAATAAGTTCAAAAACTGAAATGCCTTTGTAACAGATGAGTTTCCGTCCGAAACCCTGATACTTCGAAAGAGAATGACCATTTTGTACACGAAGTGCATCTAGTTTTTTCCGTAAACCTCTCTACTTTTTTGCACATGCTATGTGTGGGTCAAATGATGATACCAAGCCAGCTTTCAACCTTTTCAAAGTTCATTTGAAGTGTTTTTCAATTTCAGGGTCATTTAGCTCTAAAAACATCAGTAAATGCATGAAAAATATCAAATGAACTCAGAAAGGGTTGATAATTGATGATGTGAATTTCAATAGTGCATTTTAAACACACACAAAAGTACGGACTTTAAATAAGTTCAAAAATGAAATGCCTTTGTAACAGATGAGTTTTCATCCGAAACCCTGATACTTCGAAAGAGGTTGTCCGTTTTGTACACGAAGTGCATCCAGTTTTTGCCGTAAACCTATCTACTTTTTTGCACATGCTATGTGTGGGTGAAATGGTGATACCATGCCAACTTTCAACCTTTTCAAAGTTCATTTGAAGTGTTTTTCAATTTCAGGGTCATTTAGCTTTATAAAATATCAGTAAATGCATGAAAAATACCAAATAAATTCAGACAGGGTTGATAATTGATGGTGTGGATTTGAATGGTGCATTTTGAACACACAAAAAGTCTGGACTTCAAATAAGTTCAAAAAATGAAGTGCCTTTTTAACAGATGAGTTTTCGTCCGAAACATTGATACTTCGAAAGAGATTGTCCATTTTGTGCACAAAGTGCATCCATTTTTTGCCGTAACCCTGTCTACTTTTTTTCACATGCTATGTGGGTGAAATGATGATACCATGCCAACTTTCAACCTTTTCAGAGTTCATTCGAAGTGTTTTTCAATTTCAGGGTCATTTAGCTCTAAAAAAAATCAGTAAATGCATGAAAAATACCAAATGAACTCAGAAAGGGTTGATAATTGATGATGTGGATTTGAATGGTGCATTTTGAACACAAAAAAGTCTAGACTTCAAATAAGTTCAAGAAATGAAATGCCTTTGTAACAAATGAGTTTTCCTCCGAAACCCTAATACTTCGAAAGAGAATGTCCATTTTGTACACGAAGTGCATCCAATTTTTGTTGTAAACCTCTCTACTTTTTTGCAAATACTATGTGGGTGAAATGATGATACCATGCCAACTTTCAACCTTTTCAAAGTTCATTTGAAGTGTTTTTCAATTTCAGGGTCATTTAGCTCTAAAAAATCAGTAAATGCATGAAAAATACCAAATGAATTCAGAAAGGTTGATAATTGATGATGTGGATTAGATTGGTGCGTTTTGAACACACAAAAAGTCCGGACTTCAAATAAGTTCAAAAAAATGAAATGCCTTTGTAACAGATGAGTTTTCGTCCCAAGCCCCGATACTTCGAAAGAGATTGTCCATTTTGTACATGAAGTGCATCCAGTTTTTTCTGTAACCCTCTCTACTTTTTTGCACATGCTATGTGGGTGAAATGATGATACCATGCCAACTTTCAGCCTTTTCAGAGTTCATTTGAAGTGTTTGGACATTTTTATGCATTAATTGGGTTTTCAATGCATTTTTGTGCATAATTCAAATTTGAACTACATGCACATGCTCCAGTGCATATAAATTGGTTGAAAAATCAAATATGTGTCCTTGGGTGCATTCTTAGGCCCCATGCAAGAAATGGGAATGAATTTCAAACACCACGGCACCATTGATTGCCGGCAAAACATTGAGATGCCTGATTTTTAGATTCTAGTAAATCCAAAACTTGTCTGAAATTCATGAAACTTGGCATGCTATCATGGAATGGCGCCTGACATGCTGTGGAATTTTTTGTGTCCATTTTGAGAGAAGGCGCACTCGAATAATGATAGTCAATGGAGGCATTTAAAAAAATAGATGCCACTTTAATATCTAAAACGTTTGTAGGATTCAAACCGTGTGCGTTCTGTTAACCATTCATGTGATACCACGTGCCTTCGTTTTAATGGCTGTAGGAGGTGTCGTGAAGACAGCTGCTTGACCTTGACTGAACGGGAGGCGTGCGAGCGCAGTCTGGTGCACAGGCTGACCGAGAACTGTGCAAGCTGTCCTCCAATGTGCAGGCTCACCGGGAAGCGTGCGAGCTGTATGCTGCAGGCTTACTAGGAAGCGAGCCCTTGGACTTCCATGGCCGCCCGCCTTCCTCTCCATTAATGGCGCCCGAGCCGCTGTTTAATACGGGCGGCCTTACTGTTCGCCTCCCATTCCCCTCCCTCCCGTAGACCTCCACCAACGCCATGCCGCAGAACGATCATCTGCCACTAGTCTTCAAGCTTGGTGAAGTCGACTCCGAGGCGAAGGAGATAGAAAATAAGGAGGAATGGGGCCTCATGGGCATGGCCAAGAATGAGCTGGCCGCGACGGTTGCTGCCCCCACTCCCGTCCCAGCTCCCTTCCCCGCGCCCGCGCCAGCGACCATCCCCGTAGCATTGACGGGCTGGTCGCCGAGCACTATCGCAGAGCTGGAAGCCGCGAGCGTCAGCGAGGTCTCCGCGGACCCGCGCGAGCTAGTGTTCATGCCAGCACCAGCGCCCGTGCTCGTGCCCGTGCGCGCCCCTCCACCCACCGTGGCGCCGTCCCCCGTGTGTTTGGCTGCACCCGTCGCACCCGTACCCCTGCTCGTGCGCGCGCCCCCCTTAGCAGCATGGGACGCTGCCATCGACCGCTACATATCAGCGGCGCCAGTTGCCGTCCTCCCGCGCCCCGCCCGTCGATCACGCGACGATATGATGTTTGATTTACAAGTGAAGAACATTTTGTGTTGCCTTGGAGACTTCAACAACAGCGTCCCGGAGGACGACAACGACAACGACGGCGCGGCACGCCGCCTCCGCCGCAGCCATAAATAGTTGTTTTGGGGTTTAATATTGTATCTTGAATTTTTGATCATATGAATATAAATTTGCAGTGTGACTGAATGAAAGATATGGTTTGAACGAATTTGTGTTTTTCTCTCTTAATGTACAGACTTATCAAACGATTTTCTTTTTAAAAAACGTCAATGGTTTCCAAATATATAACACTCATCGCAAACATTTTAGTTAGAACACCCGGATGCAAACCGACAGCTTCCCCAGGAAGCCAAGGGAAAATGAGCCGAGCAGGATTTCTTCACCCCTACAACACAAACGGTTGTTTTGCATGACCCGTGTGCAACCACGTACAAACAATTGGGTAAGATTTGCATATCTGCCATTTTCGGTATGTTACCATTTGTCAAACTGGAATGATTGACATTTGTTTATCTAGTAACATTGCCATTTCTCAACCTTGTAACACTGCGATCTGTCAAAATATGCAGCTAAAAATCACTAGCACTATCTAATTTTGCAACTAAAATCACTAGCACTGTTCATATGGACACCAATACAAAGTGGCATTGTACTTTTTTTGTCATCCAAATAGAAAAAAAATATGTGTGCCGCCACGCGACCCGTGTGACGTGCGAGCATGCGTGAGTTGATGGGACGCATATGCAAATGTACCATTCATTACATACAACAAGTCATCAATACACAACAATAACAAGGATACATGTTGGATTATAGATTATTTCCAACTAAACATTCTAGTAAAGTAAAGTTTTTCTCACACAACAAATAACAAAGCGATGAAATGAACTTCAGCTCAACCAATCCTCGGCGTTGGAAACGCTTGCTTTGAACCATAACTGATTCTCTGGGAAGGGCCAGCTATTGTCAATCTCAAGACAAACGCAGGACTGATAATTCAGGCTGAAGCGGCCTATATCAGGACGCATATTGTGATAGACGGGGTAGGGAACCATAGCAATGTCCAAGGTATAGATACAATTGCTTCTCATAAATGGTAGTAACATTGTGTCAACAGTAGTTGGATCGCCTTTCACCATCATTGGATAGTTTTGTCCAAGGAAGAGCTAGTTTTCTCCAAGACTATCAATACTGAACCAGGGAGAAGGAGGTGTTGGCGCTAGTACACTAGTATCCATCCGGAATACCCTGCAACGGATGTTGGAATAGGTTCGGATGGTGCGACCATGGGAGACAACACCTGCTTCGTTAGTAACATCAGCAGTGCCCTATATACATACAAGAGGTGATCCATCAGAATAAGTTGCCAAGCGCCATTCAGTATATGGGTCCTGCTCGTCCTCATGCTCGTGATCATCACCATCGTCATCTCCCCCTTGGTTATAAAATTTGTCAAGTATAGGTGGTGGAATGTTTACAGGACCTTGGAAACACAAGAAGGTTAATGAGTACGGTGATACTAACTAGCATGCATGTGGATGAAACAATTCTAATTACGATGGAAGACAAACATATCGAAACAATAAGGATCCCATGCAAAAACAGTGCCACGAGTGGTGGCAGCCAACACAACACGCTCGTATTGAATTGCATCACAGTACTCATCCGTGTACAGAAATTTATTTTTGAGCAATATCCATCCATCAATGGAAGAAGTGACGTCAACAAGCTTGTCGAAGATAACAACAACATCATAGTTCTTGTATTCACAAGAGCGGTTGGGAACTCGAGAAATTACTATCTTCCGTAGACGAATGTCATGATGATCGTATCTGAACGTACGTAGACTATCTGTGTGCTGAACCTCATGGGAGTCTGAGATTTTTGGAAGTGGAACCTGGTGACGAGTGCACACATTCACAAGTTCCCACTCGTAGTTGTTCCCAATATAAACAGCCCAATCTCCATTTGCGCCTGCCCAGGCCTTACCCTTAATAGAGGGCATCTTAACATCACATGTATCATTATCAAGCGCCAACAACTTGCACAAGCCAAGGCTTCCGTCGTCCTCGCGACAGCGAGTAGGGTGGCGAAGAAGATAGGGGAGATCAAACCGCTCCTGAACTTGGGTTCTTTGTAATGATCCTATTTGTTGATTCGAGAATGGTCTTGTACGAACCTACCATGCTAGCCGAGGTGATGACATCACACCGATCAATGAATTCCTCCACCACGTCATCTTTCAGATTGGGGCAAGAATAACGGGGTCGTTTCCGGCATGTTCCCTCCATGGAGAAGACGATCGATCGAACAATGGCAGAAGGAAGGGTGACGACAAATAGAGGGAGGAAGAGCATGTGAAAGTAGTTCCAAATCGAGTGGGAAAGACGAAGAGGCGGTGGACGGTTGCCACGGTACAAGAAGACGCTAGTGGGGAGCGAACGGTTGCCACAGAGGTCACACACTGACGACAAGGCCAAGTGAACCACATGTCGTATATCGCACACACCTTGATCTGGCTGACCGTTTCTTTTGTGTTGCCTAATCAGAAATAGTTCATCCGAGTGAACCGTATGTTGTATATCGCACACACCTTCATCTAGCTGCCCGTTTGTTTTGTGTTGCCTAATAACAAACAGTTCATTCGAGTGAACCGTATGCTGTGTATCGCACACGCCTTCATCTGGCTGCCTGTTTATTTTGTTCCTCCTCATCGCAAATAGTTAACTGAACTTAACCGTATGCCCTCCATCGCACACGCAACAAAAATCAGAACCGTGTTTGATGCATCCGTTTTCGCAAACGTTTTACACATTTCTGACGGTTTTCATGCACCACCGTTTGCGATGATTGCATCGCACACAGTTTCTCGACGGGTCTCTAATCGTAGTGTCGCGTTAGCAGCATCCTGCAGTAC
Source organism: Secale cereale (assembly GCA_902687465.1). Taxonomy (NCBI): domain Eukaryota; kingdom Viridiplantae; phylum Streptophyta; class Magnoliopsida; order Poales; family Poaceae; genus Secale; species Secale cereale. The sequence goes on from LR738713.1 coordinate 836,403,637, forward strand.
TGATGTGTCCATGTCGTGAGACCAATATGTTTGAAAATTCCTTCTAATTTACTGCACATGGAATTAAATCACACGCAAGTACACAAATATGATTTTTCAAACCGTTATGGTTAGGCGTTGCATGCAGATGTATTTCAAATTTGAATTACGGTCACTAAATGGCTAGAAAATCACTAAAATGTCTTTATAAGGTCAAATGACCCCTAGAATTTTCCAAAATTTCGCATCACAGCTGTAGTAGTGCACGTTAAACGTAGACACAAATTGAAGGTAGTAAGAGGAAGCTATCTCCCGTTCGTCATCAAACATGCATTGTTCCCTCTCGGAACCACGAGCCTTCTAGTGAGGTGCTCCTGTTTGTGAGGGGTTTGTGTCCAAACTTTCGTCAAACATGTCAATTTTTTTACCACATCATCTTGGTGGCATGACATTACATCAACCAAGGTTTCATGTGCTTCTGATATTTTTTTAATTTTTTGGAATTTAAATGCCATGGCACTCCATGCCTACATATGCATGTGTCCATGTCGTCACACAAATATGTTTGAAAATTCCTTCTAATTTACTACACATGGAATTAACTCGCACACAAGTACACAAATATGATTTTTTTTTCAAACCGTTAGGTTAGCCGTTGCATGCAGATGTAGTTCAAATATGAATTGCGGTCATTAAATAGCTAGAAATCACTTAAATGTCTTTAAAAGGTCAAATGACCCTTAGAATTTTCAAAAAAAAAATTACACGATAGTTGTAGTAGTGCACCTTAAACGTAGAAAAAAATTGAAGGCTGTAAGAGGAATCTATCTCCCGTTCGTCATCAAACATGCATTGTTCCCTCTCGGAACCACGAGCCTTCTAGTGAGTTGCTCCGGTTTGTGAGGGTTGTGTGTCCAAACTTTCATCAAACATGCCAATTTTTACCATATCATCTTGGTGGCATGACATTACATCAACCAAGGTTTCATGTGTTCCTGATATTTTTCTAAAAAATTTGGAATTTAAATGACATGGCACTCCATGCATACGTATGCATGTGTCCATGTCGTGTGACAAATATGTTGGAAAATTTCCTTCTAATTTACTGCACATGGAATTAACTTGCACACAAGTACACAAATGTGATTTTCAAACCGTTATGGTTTGGCCTTGTATGTAGATGTAGTTCAAATTTGAATAACAGTCACTAAATGGCTAGAAAATCACATAAATGTCTTTAAAAGGTCAAATGACCCCTAAAATTTTCCAAAATTTCATATGACAGTTGTATCAGGGCACGTTAAACATAGAAACAATTGAAGGATATAAGAGGAAGATATCTCCCGTTCGTAATCAAGCATGCATTGTTCCCTCTCGGAACCACGAGCCTTCTAGTGAGTTGTTTCGGTTTGTGAGGGTTGTGTGTCCATACTTTCGTCAGACATGACAATTTTTTTACCACATCATCTTGGTTGCTTGACATTACATCAACCAAGGTTTCATGTGTTTCTGATATTTTTCAAATTTTTGGAATTTAAATGACATGGCACTCCATGCATACATATGCATGTGTCCATGTCGTGAGCCAAATATGTTTGAAAATTTCCTTATAATTTACTGCACATGGAATTAACTCGCACACAAGTACATAAATATGATTTTTGAAACCATTATGGTTGGTCTTTGCATGCAGATGTAGTTCAAATTTAAATTATGGTCATTAAATGGCTAAAAAAAACTTCAATGTCTTTAAAAGGTCAAATGACCCGTAGAATTTTCGAAAAAAATTACATGACAGTTGTAGTACTGCACCTTAAACGTAGAAAAAAATTGAAGGATGTAAGAGGAAGCTATCTCCCGTTCATCATCAAACATGCATTGTTCCCTCTCGGAACCACGAACCTTCTAGCGAGTTGCTCCGGTTTGTGAGGGGTATGTGTCCAAACTTTCGTCATACATGCCAATTTTTTCACCACATCATCTTGGTGGCATGACATTACATCAACCAAGGTCTCATGTGTTTCTGATATATTTTTAATTTTTTGGAATTTAAATGACATGGCACTCCATGCATACATATGCATTTGTCCATGTTCTGAGACAAATATGTTTGAAAATTCCTTCTAATTTACTGCACATGGAATTAACTCGCACACAAGTACACAAATATGATTTTTCAAACCGTTATGGTTAGCCATTGCATGCAGATGTAGTTAAAATTTGATTACGGTCATTAAATGGCTAGAAAATCACTTAAATGTCTTTAAAAGGTCAAATGACCCCTAAAATTTTCCAAAAAATTCACATGATAGTTGTATTAGTGCACGTTACACGTAGACAAAATTTGAAGACTATAAGAGGAAGCTATCTCCCGTTCGTCATCAAACATGCATTGTTCCCTATCGGAACCACGAGCCTTCTAGTGAGTTGCTCCGGTTTGTGAGGGGTGTGTGTCCAAACTTTCGTCACAAATGACAAATTTTTAACCACATTATCTTGGTGTCATGACAATACATAAACCAAGGTTTCATGTGTTTCTGATATTTTTTTTAATTTTTTGGATTTTGAATGCCATGGCATTCCATGCTTAATTGTGTCATAGCCGTTAGACCAATATGTTTGAAAATTCCTTCCAATTTACTGCACGTAGAATTAAATCGCACACAAGTACACAAAATATGACTTCACTAGTAGAATATGGGCCTTTAGTCCCGGTTCCAGAGGGCCTTTAGTCCCCGTTCTGGAACCGGGACTAAAGGGTAGGGACTAATGCCCAAACCATTAGTCTCGGTTCGCTTACAAACCGGTACTAAAGGTGCTTCATATGCCCGCTGTCCGCAGCTCCACCTATCAACCGGGACTAAAGGTATTTTTTAAAAAATGGAAAAAATTTGAATTTTTTTCTCGATTTTCAAATGTCTGAATTATTTGAATTTAATCTCTAATGACCCATCATCACTACTCAAGTCAATCTCTAATCTCTAATCAGCCCTCATCATTACAATTCGTCTAACTTCTCGGTCGGTCACCCATCCTCTCACTACTCCAGCCTAAGCACGCTTTACTTTCAATTTCTATTCCCCCTTGTGTTCCAAGTCTGCACTTGTTGTTTTCCTGACAATAGTAAGCTGTCAATCCTATTAGCCCTTAGGAGTTGAAGTTCAGCATGAAGTCGCATGTTACATCATTTGAGTTTGCAACTATTATTCTTAAAACCAATAAATTTTTAGTAACACTAATATTTCTTGACTAAGTAGCTTGACCATAGTTTGACCAGATTTGACCAAAATTCAAAAAAATGAAATAATTATTTGGTAACACTAATATTATTGAATAATTATTTAGTAACACTAATATTTCTTGAATAATTAGTTTGACCAGATTTAACCAAAATAGAAAAAAAAATGAAATTTGAGCATAACTTTTTTCCCTTTTAGAATTTGAGGATTCTAAAAAATTGCAAAATGGCCTACGGCAGTCAAAATTGGATGCGGATTTTCGTGCTGAACATTTTGATATATTATACCTTTTTTCCGATATCGTATGCAAAAGATATAGTCGTTTTACTTTTTCATCACACTTTTTTGACAAAACATGTCCAAATATATGTTTTTTAATTTTCCTAACTAGTAGATGTAGTAAGATAACTACATATCGAAGGATTTTAATTTTTCAAGTTCTTATCATTTTTTTAGTTTTTTTCAAAACTGAAATGGCGATACACACGGGGGTATAGTTTGAACCCCTTTAGTGTGGGATGCTGTCTATCCAATCCTACCATCGACTACATCTGCTAGCACCATCCCGGTAAGAGTCACAACTAAGGTTAACCAAGCTAGAGTCATGTTCTATTGAAATGGCAAAAAAATACTTTTTAAAATAGCAAAACTAATTCTATCAACTATTATTATATGCTAAACAACCATTAATACAAAACAATACGAGACACTAGAAAAATTAATATTAATCTTAATTTATATCATTCTAAAAATAACCAAATTAATTAATCTTATTGTGACAACAATCTGACATGTGACTAGCAGCAAAAAGAATTAAATTAAAAACAATTTTTAAACTCAAATTATTCACAATCTAGTGTTTGAAGCAAATTTGAATAAATTCATATTTAAATCATTCAAATTTGAAAACTAATGGCACAAACAGACACTAGACAAAATTTGTAATCTAATGCAAAATGAATCACTCAAAAACATCAAATATCCTAAAAGATATAAGCAATTTGAAACAAAAACTAAAAACAAAAAACAAAAAATAACCCCTTTACCACCGGTTTGAGGCATGAACCGGGACTAAAGGGCATCGAACCCTTTAGTACCGGTTCGTGTCTCAAACCGGGACTAAAGGTCTAATCTTTAGTGCCAGTTTGAGATATGAACCGGGACTAAAGGGCATCGCACCCTTTAGTACCGGTTCATGTGTCAAACCAGGACTAAAGGTCTCGTTTGAACCGGGACAAATGCCTTCCTGACGCCCTAGCCGCATGAACCGGGACTAATGCTCACATTAGTACCGGTTCGTAATGCAACCGGGACTAATGTGTACATTGAGAGTGGACCAAAGCCATGTTCTCTACTAGTGCCTTTCAAACCGTTATAGTTAGCTGTTCCATGTACATATAGTTAAAATTTCAATTACGGTCATTAAATAGCTAGAAAAACACTTAAATGTCTTAAAAGGTCAAATGACCCCTTGAATTTTCCAAAATTTGACATGACAGTTGTATTAGTACTACAAAATTTATCATACATTTAAAACACCATCTATTGCCACTTTACGCCAAATTCGTCTTTCACAGCAAATAAAAAATATCTGCATCACACAGAGTTGTTTTCTAGGAACCGTTTGCAATGAAAATATCTTGCTCTATTTAAGTCTCCCTCCTTAAGCTTCGTCGGCTCGTCTACTCCAGTGTTGGCAACCCCCGAATCCACGAATCCTGATCCCCATTCCCGCACCCCCTACTTGCAAACATGACGTTGTGGAAACGCTTCGTGAAGGCCCGTACGATGGCCGCGTCCCCTCCGAGCGCCGCCGGCTGCGCCGAGATCGCAGCCGCCTACGCCGAGAGTGCCGCCGCATCCGCATTGAGCGTGGCATCTCCCGCCAAGACGGTGTCTGCGGCAGCCGACAGGGCAGCTGCAGCAGCCGAGACGGTTGCAGCTGCTGCTGCGACGGCGGCTGCAAACGCCGAGAGCGCTGGAGCTGCCGTCCGTGCCGCCGATGTCGCCCTGCCCAGGTCGAGGCCATCCACGCCAAGATCAAGGATGCGCACACCAAGATATTCCAGGCCACCTCGGACTCCAGCATGCAACCCACGTCCGAGAAGGCGCCGGTGGCCATGGAGGACATGCTTCCTCATGAGGTCGCCGAGCGGGAGCTGGAGATGCTGGAGGTGGCGGAGATCGAGGAGCACCGGGAGGAGGAGTTGTGCATGGCCGATTTCGAGGTATGGAAGAGTCTGTCCATCAAGGAATCGGCAGTGAAGTACCAATGTGAGCTCTGGCGCAGTCACTACAACGAGTACTACAACCTTGAGGGCGGCGTTGAGGACGAGAACGAGGACACTGTCGACTTCAGTAGGGGGAAACAGAGTCCACCAACAGCGGCATCTCACCAGGACAAGTCATCGACGTCTCATCTCACACCGGCGATGCATAGGCCGGCGCGGCGGTGGATTTGTTAAAATTATACGTACTTAGGCTTTGTTTTTAATGCTGGTCTTTTGTTAGAGCAATGTTTAGGTCAATTGTCTCTGTTTAATTACTAAAATTGCTCGATTCAATAAGTGTGGTATGTATGCTATACGCTCTTTTGCATGCCCAAATTATCAAGCGACGTTAAATTATGCAATGACGTACGCGAGGAAAATTCCACCAAAATTTGAATTATCAAACTCATCCCATCCGCGTAAAGCAGAAGAATCGTTTGCGATGCACACAATCGATCAAAGTGAATGGTACGGCGGCACCACGCGCAAAGTTTCCCTCCACATTTCCAAAATTTTGTCCTACCGCCAAAATATCTACCCCCACCTCCTCCCCCTCCCCCACTCCCTTTTCTGCCCGACCACATGTCACATTCCCCTATTTCGTCCTTCCTTCCTTCCTTCCTAAGCTATAGTCGCTTCCTCGCTCTCGCCATCTCGCATCCTATCGCCGGGGTCACCACGGTCTTTGCTACCTCTTGAGCTTGCGTTGTATTCCCTCGAAGAGGAAAGGGAGATGCAGCACAGTAGCATAAGTATTTCCCTCAGTTTTTGAGAACCAAGGTATCAATCCAGTAGGAGACCACGCGCGAGTCACTCGCACGTGCACAAACAAATAAGAACTTCGCAGCCAACATGATAAGGGGTTGTCAATCCCTTTACGGTCACTTACGAGAGTGAGATCTGATAGAGATGATAATTATATTTTTCGTATTTTGTGGTTTAATAAAACAGCAAATAAAATCAAGAAAAGTAAAGTAGATGTAGATTGATATGTTGAGAATAGACCCGGGGGGCATAGTTTTCTCTAGTGGCTTCTCTCATGATAGCGGTATTCTACGGCGGGTAAACAAATTACTGTCGAGCAATTGATAGAAAAGGGAATAATTATGAGACTATCTAGGCATGATCATTGTATATAGGCATCACGTCCGAGACAAGTAGACCGAAACGATTCTGCATCTACTACTATTACTCCACACATCGACCGCTATCCAGCATGCATCTAGTGTATTGAGTTCATACGAACAGAGTAACGCCTTAAGCAATATGACATGATGTAGAGGAATAAACTCAAGCAATATGATGAAAACCCCATCTTTTTATCCTCGATGGCAACAATACAATACGTGCCTTGCTGCCCCTACTGTCACTGGGAAAGGACACCGCAAGATTGAACCCAAAGGCAAGCACTTCTCCCATTGGAAGAACTATAGATCTAGTAGGCCAAACCAAACCAATAATTCGAAGAGACTTGCAAGGATATTATGAGCACACATAAAAAGTTCAGAGAAGAACCAATATCTTTCATAGATAACCTTGATCATAAACTCATAATTCATCGGATCTCGACAAACACACCGCAAAAAGAGATTACATCGAATAGATCTCCTCGAAGACCGAGGAGAACTTTCTATTGAGATCCAGAGAGAGAGAAGAAGCCATCTAGATACTAGCTATGGACCCGAAGGTCTGTGGTAAACTACTCACAACTCATGGTGAGGGCGATGATGATGATGATGAAGGCCTCCGTGATGGATCCCCCTCCCGGAACAGGCTCCAAGATGGGATCTCCACGGGAACAGAAGCTACAGCGGTGGAATTAGGGTTTTCTCTCTTCGTATGAAGTTTCTGGGGTACGTAGGTATATATAGGAAGAAGGAGGGCACCGGGGGCCGTGTGGGCCAGCCTCGAGGCAGGGGGCACGCCCTGGGAAGGGGGGCACGCCCCCCACCCTCGAGGGCAGGCCTTCCGTCCCCTGACTTGGTCCAGAAGATTCCCGAGCGTGATTTCCTCCAAAATATCTCTCGCGGAGGTTTCATTCCGTTTGGACTCCGTTTGATATTCCTTTTCTGCAAAACCCTGAAATAGGCAAAAAAACAGCAATTTGGACTGGGCCTTTGGGTTAGTAGGTTAGTCCCAGAAATGATATAAAAGTGAATGATAAAGCCCATTAAACATCCAAGACTTCATAAATAATAGCATGGAATAATCAAAAATTATAGATACGTTGGAGACGTATCAGTCTTCTTCAAAGACCTCTCCAGCGGTTCCTCCTCCGTCGACCACTCCTTCACCACCCGGGTACGCCTCTCTTCTCTCTCTCTCTCTCGGTCTATGACTTGGAATGAAGGATTTTTACCCGGCGGTCGATTTGAGTCATTTCCTCCTCTTGTAGCTCCCTAGGACCATCAGTGGCAACGAATGGAACGGGGTGGCTGAAGATCTATCTGCTCGTTGTCACCATCAATCTCCATGCGTGAAGCTAGTTGCGTTTGAATTTGTGGACAATGGGAGGAAATTTCTGGCATGTGCAGAGAAGGTTAGACCCTTTTTCGTTATTACAAATCATTTGTTAGATGTGATTCATACATTGTCAGGGTGCCAACCCATTCATACCACACCTTCAACGAAACGCATCCTAAGACAATGTCACCATTTGTAGCTAGTATCTTAAATTGTTGCCATCTTCATCAGCGGTGCCATTAGAAAATTATTTGGCACCGCTTCAGCAGTTTGTGCAGCCAACTTTGGTCCACACATCCGAGCAGCCAAGCAGTAAAATAATAAGTCTTTATGACATGAAGGAACTGGGCATCGGAGCAACTACGTGCTCCGGAGTCCGGGTCCCTGATTTGTTTCCGCTACATCGGCTCGCCAGTGCAGGGCACCGGTGCGAGATGTAGCCGTAGTTGTCTTTACACTAGTTTTGGCATACATAGTGGATGGCCTTAGTGCTATTAGTTTTGTATTACTAAACTTGTGCATCTACACACCTGTTAGTATCAATTTGCTGTCATCCAAACACTGTCGCTATGTTGTTGCAGTTATATTTACCTTCCTCATAAAATGTTCAATTTGTTATTTATTGTACATGAGTAAGAACTTGTAGCATTGTTTTAGTTAATTATAGCTTCAAATGTTTCAGAATTTTGTTGTTGTCTTAGTAGCAATTAATTCATTTGCACATTGATCTTTTTGAGAAGATATGTCATAATTAACATGTTTCTTCAGTTTTTCAAAATAAGCATTGGTGATTTTCTATGATGCTATAAACCCATTTCCCCTGCAATTGTTACTGATCTAGTTTTAAATATTATAGGATGAATGGAAGTGTTCTTACTTGGAGTGGGTTGATCAAGACTGGCCACAGTCTTTGAAGATGTGCATACCGAAGCTCTAGAGCATGTATGAGGAAGAGAACATACATAGGCTTAGAGAAACTGCTGTCAACGCTGAAGAATATTTGAAGATGCGGGATAAAAAGTGGAAGGTGGAGAATGAGCTCAGATTTTTTTTAAATCAGACTTTGCTGAAATGGTGTTGGCGAAAGAGGAGGCACTTTCCCATTTGGCCCATGCAAAACATGTTCTTACTGAACTAAAAGCAGAGGTGGGTAAGACGAGCCTGGATGATCTCGATTAGGAAAATGAATATATTGTTCTAATATTGTTCTTATGAAGTTGAACTAGCTATATGTTGTACTATGTTGTTTTCATGTAGCTATCGTACTGTGATGTTATAATATATTTATGTGCCTGATATGAAATTGGCAAACAGATGTTCGATATGAAATGTGAATTTGCGTAATACTGGAATTATTAACTGTAAACTAATAAACCTGCTAAATATGTCATGGAACTTTGCAAACGGTTCTAGCAGTAAAAGCGCTTGTGATGGATAGCCCAATGCCACACCATTTTCTTCATCAAATCGTGTGTGATGTAGTTGACAAAAGCAAACAGTTAACCAAGGCAGAGAGTGTGTGATAGTTACACCTTTCGCACATGAGCCTACACAAAAAACTGTGTGGGATGTACATACGAACGGAAACCTTTTTCCTGGATTGACTGTGTGGGTGGTACATAAGAACGGAAATGTATTCCTTGGATTGACTGTGTGTGATATACATACGAACGAAAATGTTTTCCCTAGATTGACTGTGTGGGACGTACATAACAACGGAAGTGTATTCCTTGGATTGACTGTGTGCGATATACATACCTACGGAAATGTTTTTCTGGGATTCACCGTGTGGGATGTACATACTGAAGGAAATATGCCCTAGAGGCAATAATAAAGTAATTATTTATTTCCTTATATCATGATAAATGTTTATTATTCATGCTAGAATTGTATTAACCAGAAACTTAGTACATGTGTGAATACATAGACAAAACAGAGTGTCCCTAGTATGCCTCTACTAGACTAGCTCATTGATCAAAGATGGTTATGTTTCCTAGCCATAGACATGAGTTGTCATTTGATCAACGGGATCACATCATTAGGAGAATGATGTGATGGACAAGACCCATCCGTTAGCTTAGCACTATGATCGTTTAAGTTTTACTGTTATTGCTTTCTTCATGACTTATACATGTTCCTATGACTATGAGATTATGCAACTCCCGAATACCAGAGGAACACTTTGTGTGCTACCAATCGTCACAACGTAACTGGGTGATTATAAAGGTACTCTACAGGTGTCTCCGAAGGTACTTGTTGGGTTGGCGTATTTCGAGATTAGGATTTGTCACTCCGATTGTCGGAGAGGTATCTCTGGGCCCACTCGGTAATGCACATCACTATAAGTCTTGCAAGCATTGCAGCTAATGAGTTAGTTGCGGGATGATGTATTACAGAACGAGTAAAGAGACTTGCCGGTAACGAGATTCAACTAGGTATTGAGATACCGACGATCGAATCTCGGGCAAGTAACATACCGATGTCAAAGGGAACAACATATGTTGTCATGCGGTTTGACCGATAAAGATATTCGTAGAATATGTGGGAGCCAATATGAGCATCCAGGTTCCGCTATTGGTTATTGACCGGAGACGTGTCTCGGTCATGTCTACATAGTTCTCGAACCCGTAGGGTCCGCACGCTTAAGGTTTCGATGACAGTTTTATTATGAGTTTATGAGTTCTGATGTACCGAAGGAGTTCGGAGTCCCGGATGAGATCGGGGACATGACGAGGAGTCTCGAAATGGTCGAGACGTAAAAATCGATATATTGGACGACTATATTCGGACGTCGGAAAGGTTCCGAGTGATTCGGGTATTTTCGGAGTACCGGGGAGTTACGGGAATAGAAGAGAGAGGCCAAAAGGAAGGAGGCGCGCGCCCCCTTCTGGTCCGAATTGGACAAGGGGTGCAGCCCCCTTTTCCTTCTCCCTCTCCCCCTCTTTCCTTCTCTCCTACTCCGGAAAGGAAAGGGGAATCCTACTAGGACTTGGGAGTCCTAGTAGGACTCCCCACACTTGGCGCGCCCCCTCTAGGGCCGGCCTCTCCCTCCCTCCTTTATATACGGGGGCAAGGGGGCACCTCTAGACACAACAATTGATCTCTTGATCTCTTAGCCGTGTGCGGTGCCCCCCTCCACCATAGTTCTCCTTGATAATATTATAGCGGTGCTTAGGCGAAGCCCTGCGACGGTAGAACATCAAGATCGTCACCACGCCGTCGTGCTGACGGAACTCTCCCTCGACACTCGGCTGGATCGGAGTTCGAGGGACGTCATCGAGCTGAACGTGTACTAGAACTCGGAGGTGCCGTAGTTTCGGTGCTTGATCGGTCGGGCCGTGAAGACGTACGACTACATCAACCGCGTTGTTCTAACGCTTCCGCTTTCGGTCTACGAGGGTACATAGACACACTCTCCCCTCTCGTTGTTATGCATCTTGTAGATAGATCTTGTGTGATCGTAGGAAAATTTTAAAATACTACGTTCCCCAACAGTGGCATCATGATCCAGGTCTATGCGTAGATGATATGCACGAGTAGAACACAAGTGAGTTATGGACGATACTTGTCACACTGCTTACCAGCATGTCATACTTTGATTCGGCGGTATTGTTGGATGAAGCAACCCGGACCGACATTACGCATACGCTTACGCGAGACTGGTTCTACCGACGTGCTTCGCACACAGGTGGCTGGTGGGTGTCAGTTTCTCCAACTTTAGTTGAATCAAGTGTGGCTACGCCAGGTCCTTGTGAAGGTTAAAACAGCACATACTTGACAAAATATCGTTGTGGTTTTGTATGCGTAGGTAAGAACGGTTCTTGCTAAGCCCGTAGCAGCCACGTAAAACTTGCAACAACAAAGTAGAGGACATCTAACTTGTTTTTGCAGGGCATGTTGTGATGTGATATGGTCAAGACATGATGAGTTATACGGTTTTGTATGAGATGATCATGTTTTGTAAAGTTATCGGCAACTGGCAGGAGCCATATGGTTGTCGCTTTATTGTATGAAATGCAATCACCATGTAATTGCTTTACTTTATCACTAAGCGGTAGCGATAGTCGTAGAAGCAATAGTTGGCGAGACGACAACGATGCTACGATGGAGATCAAGGTGTCGCGCCGGTGACGAAGGTGATCATGACGGTGCTTTGGAGATGGAGATCAAAAGCACAAGATGATGATGGCCATATCATGTCACATATTTTATTTGCATGTGATGTTTATCTTATTATGCTTCTTATTTTGCTTAGTACGGCGGTAGCATTATAAGATGATCCCTTACAAAATTTCAAGGTATAAGTGTTCTCCCTGAGTATGCACCGTTGCGAAAGTTCGTCGTGCCGAGACACCACGTGATGATCGGGTGTGATAAGCTCTACGTTCAAATACAACGGGTGTAAGCCAGTTTTGCACACGCAGAATACTCGGGTTAAACTTGACGAGCCTAGCATATGCAGATATGGCCTCGGAACACTGGAGACCGAAAGGTCGAGCGTGAATCATATAGTAGATATGATCAACATAAGATGTTCACCATTGAAAACTACTCCATCTCACGTGATGATCGGACATGGTTTAGTTGATTTGGATCACGTGATCATTTAGATAACCAGAGGGATGTCTATCTAAGTGAGAGTTCTTAAGTAATATGATTAAATTGAACTTTAATTTATCATGAACTTAGTCCTCGTAGTATTAGCATATCTATGTTGTAGATCAATAGCTCACGATGTTGCTCCCCGTTTATTTTTTATATGTTCCTAGAGAAAACTAAGTTGAAAGATGTTAGTAGCAATGATGCGGAATTGTTCCGTGATCTGAGGATTATCCTCATTGCTGCACAAAGAATTATGTCCTTGATGCACCGCTAGGTGACAGACCTATTGCAGGAGCAGATGTAGACGTTATGAACGTTTTAACAAAAGCTCGGTATGATGACTACTTGATAGTTTAAGTGCACCATGCTTTACGGCTTAGAACCGGGACTTCAAAAACGTTTTGAATGCCACGGAGCATATAAGATGTTCCAAGAGTTGAAATTAGTATTTCATACTCATGCCCGTGTCGAGAGGTATAAGACTTCTGACAATACTTTGCCTACAACATGGAGGAGAATAGCTCAACCAGTGAGCATGTGCTCAGATTGTCTGGGTACTACAATTACTTGAATCAAGTGGGAGTTAATCTTCCAGATAAGATAGTAATTGACAAAGTTCTCTAGTTACTATCACCAAGTTAGTAGAACTTCGTGATGAACTATAATATGCAAGGGATGACAAAAGTAATTCCCGAGCTCTTCGCGATGCTGAAGTCGGCGAAGGTAGAAATCATGAAAAAGCATCAAGTGTTGATGGTTAACAAGACCACTTGTTTCAAGTAAAGGGCAAAGGGATAGAAGGGGAACTTCAAGAAGAATGACAAGCAAGTTGTCACTCCCGTGAAGAAACCCAAAGCTAAAACTCAAGCCTGAAACTAAGTGCTTCTACTGCAAAGGAAATGGTCACTGGAAGTGGAACTGCCCTAGATACTTGGCGGATAAGAAGGATGGCAAAGTGAACAAAGGTATATTTTGATATACAGATTATTGATGTGTACTTTACTAGTGTTCATAGCAACCCCTGGGTATTTGATACCGTTCAGTTGCTAAAATTAGTAACTCGAAACGAGAATTGCAGAATGAACAGAGACTAGTTAAAGGTGAAGTGACGATGTGTGTTGGAAGTGGTTCCAAGATTGATATGATCATCATCGCACACTCCCTATACTTTCGGGATAAGTGTAAAACCTAAATAAATGTTATTTGGCATTTGCGTTGAGCATGAATATGATTTGATCATATTTGTTGCAATACGGTTATTCATTTAAAGTCATAGAATAATTGTTATTCTGTTTACATGAATAAAACCTTCGATGGTCATACACCCAATGAAAATAGTTTGTTGGATCTCGATCGTGGTGATACACATATTCATAATATTGAAGCCAAAAGATGCAAGGTTAATAATGATAGTGCAACTTATTTGTGGCACTGCCGTTTAGGTCATAATGGTGTAAAGCGCATGAAGAAACTGCATAGTGATGGACTTTTGGAATCACTTGATTATGAATCACTTGGTGCTTGCGAACCATGCCTCATGGGCAAGATGACTAAAACTCCGTTCTCCGGAACAATGGAGCGAGCAACAGATTTGTTGGAGATCATACATACAGATGTATGTGGACCAATGAGTGTTGAAGCTCGCGGCGGGTATCGTTATTTTTTGACCTTCACTGATGATTTGAGCAGATATGGGTATATCTACTTAATGAAGCACAAGTCTGAAACATTTGGAAAGTTCAAAGAATTTCAGAGTGAAGTGGAGAATCATCGTAACAAGAAAATAAGAGTTTCTACGATATGATCGTAGAGGTAAAATATTTGATTTAGCGAGTTTGGCCTTCAGTAAAAACAATGTGAAATAGTTTCACTACTCACGCCACCTGGAACACCATAGTATAATGGTGTGTCCGAACGTCATAACCATACTTTATTAGATATGGTGCGATCGATGATGTCTCTTACCGATCTACCACTATCGCTTTTGGGGTTATGCATTAGAGACAACTACATTCACGTTAAATAGGGCACCATCTAAATCCATGGAGATGACACTGTATGAACTGTGGTTTGACGAGAAACCTAAGCTGTCATTTCTTTAAGTTTGGGACTGCGATGCTTATGTGAAAAAGTTTCAACATGATAAGCTCGAACCAAAATCGGAGAAGTAAATCTTCATAGGATACCCAAAAAGAAACTGTTGGGTACACCTTCTATCACAGATCCGAAGGCAAGGTCTTTGTTGCTAAGAGTGGATCCTTTCTAGAGAAGGAGTTTCTCTCGAAAGAAGTGAGTGGGAGGAAAGTAGAACTTGATGAGGTAATTGTACCTTCTCCCAAATTGGAAAGTGGAACATCACAGAAACTAGTTTCAGTGATTCCTACGCCAATTAGTGAGGAAGCTAATGATGATGATCATGAAACTTTGGATCAAGTTACTACTGAACTCGTAGATCAACCAGAGTACGTTCCGCGCCAGATTGGTACGGCAACCCGGTTCTGAAAGTCATGTTACTAGACCATGATGAACCTACAAACTATGAGGAAGCAATGATGAGCCCAGATTCCGCAAAATGGCTTGAGGCCATGAAATCTGAGATGGGACCCATGTATGAGAACAAAGTTTGGACTTTGGTTGACTTGCCCGATGATCGGCAAGCCATCAAAAATAAATGAATCTAAAAGAGGAAGACCGACGCTGACAGTAATGTTACTGTTTAGAAAGCTCGACTTGTTGTGAAAGGTTTTCGACAAGTTCAAGGAGTTGACTACAAGCTCGACTTGTTTACAAAGCTCGGACATCGGAAAGGTTCCGAGTGATTCGGGTATTTTCGGAGTACCGGGGAGTTACGGGAATAGAAGAGAGAGGCCAAAAGGAAGGAGGCGCGCGCCCCCCTTCTGGTCCGAATTGGACAAGGGGTGCAGCCCCCTTTTCCTTCTCCCTCTCCCCCTCTTTCCTTCTCTCCTACTCCGGAAAGGAAAGGGGAATCCTACTAGGACTTGGGAGTCCTAGTAGGACTCCCCACACTTGGCGCGCCCCCTCTAGGGCCAGCCTCTCCCTCCCTCCTTTATATACGGGGGCAAGGGGGCACCTCTAGACACAACAGTTGATCTCTTGATCTCTTATCCGTGTGCGGCGCCCCCCTCCACCATAGTTCTCCTCGATAATATTATAGCGGTGCTTAGGCGAAGCCCTGCGACGGTAGAACATCAAGATCGTCACCACGCCGTCGTGCTGACGGAACTCTCCCTCGACACTCGGCTGGATCGGAGTTCGAGGGACGTCATCGAGCTGAACGTGTGCTAGAACTCGGAGGTGTCGTAGTTTCGGTGCTTGATCGGTCGGGTCGTGAAGACGTACGACTACATCAACCGCGTTGTTCTAACGCTTCCGCTTTCGGTCTACGAGGGTACGTAGACACACTCTCCCCTCTTGTTGCTATGCATCTGGTAGATAGATCTTGCGTGATCGTAGGAAAATTTTAAAATACTACGTTCCCCAACACATACCTACAGAAATGTTCTTCTGGGATTCACCGTGTGGGATGTACATACCTACGGAAATGATTGGGTTTTGATGCCTCGCCCCATCGCACACGATCTCATTTGGTGTCCCAGGAGGGACTATCCCCGACGATTTCTGGGTCGTGTGGGAAGGACCCCCCTATCTCCCACACTCACTTGGCGACGGTTCCAAATACCATCGCGGAAAGGGGTTCAAACCTGTTTGTATAGCACCGACTCGTACTAGTGATAGTTGAAGATGTTCCCCTGTCCAACGAGTACGGCTCATCAGAAACAGTGGTGTTACCCATGAGATGTTTTTGCAACCAACTGCCGAAAGTCCTGATGTGTTCACATGTAATCTAGTTGTCACACTGCTCCGGGTGTTGAAGTGTAGAATATTCTTGTGTTCATTGACATACGGGGTCACAAAGGTAGAATTCTGTAGAACTGTGTAGTGTTCTTGAGACCAAGAATGCCCGTCCCTACATATTATTGAGTCCGCTCCTAGCGTGCCTTTTCGAGTCAGTCTCCCCTCATACCGCGATTGATGGATACCAATCTTCTTAAGGTCAGGAATGAAGTCAAGACAAAACCCAATGACCTCCTCTGTTTGATGGCCCATGGAGATGCTTCCTTCTGGCTAGCACGGTTATGAACATATTTCTTTAAGACTCCCATGAACCTCTCCAAGGGGAACATATTGTGTAGAAATACAGGGCCCAGAATGGCAATCTCGTCGGCTAGATGAACTAGGACATGCATCATGATATTGAAGAAGGATGGTGGGAACACAGACTCGAAACTGACAAGACATTTCGCAAAATCACTCCTTAACCTCGGTAGGATTTCTGGATCGATCACCTTCTAAGAGATTGCATTGAGGAATGCACATAGCTTCACAATGGTTAATCGAACGTTTTCCGGTATAAGCCCCCTCAATGCAACCAGAAGCAGGTGCGTCATAATCACGTGGCAGTCATGAGACTTTAGGTTCTGGAAATTTTTCTCTGTCATATTTATTATTCCCTTTATATTCAACGAGAAGCCAGACGGGACCTTCATACTGAGCAAGCATTCAAAGAAGATTTCCTTCTCTTCTTTGGTAAGAGCATAGCTGGCAGGACTTTCGTACTGCTTTGGAGGCATGCCGTCTTTTTCGTGCACAAGTTGCGGGTCCTCCCATGCCTCCGGTGTATCTTTTGTCTTCCCGTACACACCCAAGAAGCCTAGCAGGTTCACGCAAAGATTCTTCGTCACGTGCATCAAATCGATTGCAGAGCGGACCTCAGGTCTTTCCAATAGGGTAGGTCCCAAAATATAGATTTCTTCTTCCACATGGGTGTGCATCCCTCAGCATCATTCGGAACAGATATTCTGCCGGGACCCTTTCCAAAGATTACTTGTAAATAATTAACCATAGCAAGTATGTGATCACCAGTACGGACGGCGGGCTTCTTCCGGTGATCTGCCTCGCCTTTGAAATGCTTGCCTTTCTTTCGATATTGATGGTTGGTCAGAAGAAATTGATGATGTCCCAGGTACACATTATTCCTGCATTTGTCCAAATATATAATTTCGGTGTCATCTAAACGGTGCGTGCATGCATGGTATCCCTTGTTTGTCTGTCCTGAAATGTTATTGAGAGCAGGCCAATCATTGATGGTTACAAACAACAACACATGTAGGTCAAATTCCTCCCGTCGTGCTCATCCCACACACGTACACCTTTTCCATTCCACAACTATAAAAGTTCTTCAACTAATGGCCTTAGGTACACATCAATGCCGTTGCCATGTTGCCTAGGGCCTTGGATGAGCACTGGCATCATAATGAACTTCCGCTTCATGCACAGCCAAGGAGGAAGGTTATAGATACATAGAGTCATGGGCCAGGTGCTATGATTGATGCTCTCCTCCCCAAAAGGATTAATGCCATCCACGCTTAAACCAAACCATATGTTCCTTGCGTCACCTGCAAAGTCCCCCCACGTTCTCTCGATTTTTCTCCACTACAACCCATTAGCGGGTGCTCTCAACTTTCTGTCTTTCTTACGGTCCTCTTTATGCCATCGCATCAACTTGGCATGCTCTTTATTTCCAAATAGACGTTCCAATCATGGTATTATAGGATCATACCACATCACCTTGGCAGGAACACTCTACCTGGGGCGCTCGCTGTCAACATCGTCGGGGTCATCTCGTCTGATCTTATACCGCAATGCACCGCGTACCAGGCATGCATTCAAATCCTCATACGCACCGCGGTAGAGGATGCAGTCATTAGGGCATGCATGTATCTTCTGCACCTCCAATCCTAGAGGGCATAGAAGCTTCTTTCCTCCGTACGTACTGTCGGGTAATTCGTTATCCTTTGGAAGCTTCTTCTTCAATATTTTCAGTAGCTTCTCAAATCCGTTGTCAGATACACCATTGTCTCTTCCATTGCAGCAATTCTAGTGTGGTACCGAGCTTTGTGTTGCCATCTTCGCAATTGGGGTACAACCCTTTTTTGTGATCCTCTAACATGCGATCGAACTTCAACTTCTCCATTTCACTTTAGCATTGTATATTTGCATCAACAATGACCCGATGAAGATCATCGTCGGTCACATCGTCTGGTTCCTCTTGATCTTCAGCTTCCCCTGTTGTAGCATCACCGTATTCAGGGGGCAGATAGTTGTCATCATCCTCTTCTTATTCCTTGTCTTCCATCATAACCCCTCTTTCTCAATGCTTGGTCCAAACATTATAGTGTGGCATGAAATCCTTCTCAAGTAGGTGGATGTGAATGGTTTTAGAGTCAGAGTAAGACTTCTTATTCTCACATCTAAGGCATGGACAACACATAAAACCATTCTTCTTGTTTGCCTCAGCCACTTCCAGAAAATTATGCACGCGCTTAATGTACTCGGAGGTGCGTCTGTCACCGTACATCCATTGCCGGTTCATTTGCGTGCATGATATATTATTAAGTGTGTCAAAAACCATTAAAGAACATCATGAATAGAGAAGTGACCAAATTAATAGAATGTAATCATCATATTAAAACCAAAGTACAGTAGTGATCAAATGTTATTACTAAAAAAATAAATACATAAAGTTCACACATAGTTCTCATTGAACAACATATAGCTCTCTAAAGAATCTAAGTAAACCATACATTGAAACTATGTAAAACAATTCAATGCAACAACAAATGTGTTCTTAATCGCAACTAAGGTAACAATTGATCCAACGGCATAATGATACCAAGCTTCAGTATGAATGGTATATTTTCTAATCTTTCTAATCTTCAAGCGCATTCCATCCATCTTGATCTTGTGATCATCGACGACATCCGCAACATGCAACTCCAATTCCATCTTCTCCTCCTCTGTTCTTTTCATTTTTTTTCTTCAAGTAAATGTTTTCCTTTTCAACTAAATTTAACCTCTCCACAAGAGGGTCAGTTGGAATTTCCGGTTCACATACCTTCTAGATAAAAACATCTATGTCACGTTGGTCGGCATACTTGCCATAAACACTAAATGAAACAAATAGTTATAAAAGATAATATACCACATCCGAATCATAGACAGGACGAGGGCCGATGGGGGCAGATACCAAAACCATCGCACTATATAATAACAAACAGTAATAAAAGTAAGAAAATTATACAAGTATCTATCTAAATCATACAAGTAAGAATTTTTTTCTTTTGGAAAGAAGATACGAACAAGAGGCTCACCACTGTGTTGCCGGCAACGAGATCGGCGCGGGCGGTCGACGGCGGTGAGGACGGGGACGGGATAGGACGGGTCGGCAAACCTAGACAAATCTTGAGGAAAATTGAGCTTGGACAAGGAGCTTCGAGAGGATAAAGCTTAAGTGTGGCTCAGGCATTTCATCGAACACCTCATGTGCATAGAAGGTGAGCTAGAGCACCACAAACCTCTCCCACGCCCGGCCAAAAAAAATAGAGCAGTGGCTCTGCTCGCGGCTAGGGGTATATATAGGCCTCTCTTTAGTCCCGGTTTGTGGCTGAAACCGGGACTAAAGGACAACCTTTGGTCCCGGTTCCAGCCACCAACCGGCACTAAAGGTGCTGGGCCAGGAGCGAGGCCCATTGGTCCCGGTTCGTGTCTAGAATTGGGACCAAAGAGGTCAGACGAACCGGGACCAATGGCCCCCGAGGCCTGGCCGACGCCCTGGCCTCATGAACCGGGACTGATGCACCCTTTGGTCCTAGTTCGTGAGTGAACGGGGATTAATGCCCTTACCCAGGCCTCAACCAAAGCTATGTTTTCTACTAGTCACTACAGTTGATGTCCCCTGAAAACGCGCATCAACAAAGGCAGCATACATAGATTGTACCAGAAAAACTTCCAGAGTTTAATCCTACTTAAATGTGCCTGCCTCTTAGTATAATCACCACACAATGAAACAAATTGATAGGAAAAGAGAAGAGAACAGGAGAAAAGTGAGGTAGAGAAACCTCTCTCTCGTTTTCCTCGTACGAAAATAGAAAAAAGAAGAGATAGCTCACGGAGACAACAGACGGAAGGGCTTGCCCTCTTCCTCGTTTAGGTGACGGCAGGATATGCCGAGCTAAAAAGACAATGATAGAAAGGCGGGATCAACTAGATTCATATGGCACGCATACCGAATGAGATGCATATCGTAGTGCCTCTTAATTGTTCGAAGACATAAAGGAGTGTATGAGGCAAGGAGAGTTGTCCATGGCAAGTGAACTCGGCAAGGATTAGCTAGGACCATATGAATATGTGAAGATTTTATGCATTTTTTATATGCAAAGAAATAAATATTCTTTGTTGGGACAATTCGTATAAAACAAGAAGCCAATTAATGGAAACATTTAATATTTACCCCCTCGGTAATTCTCAAGTCTATTATGAGATTTGAACCTTGATAAGTTTATTTGTTAAGAGGTGAAATATTGTACATTCCATTGTCGCCGTCCACTCCATCTTAGGAGGCTTGTCGTTCATCTCCATGTGGTTTGTCTTTTAACACTAGGACATTTCCATTGCCACTTAATTTTTATGTCCGACCCACCAACCAACTGAATGCCTTGCCCGTCCATGGCCAATGACTCTCTTGCTATCTCGTTGCTCCATCGAAGCACGCTTCCACTAACATTTATCCCTAGTCTCATTAGTCTTGTATCTGAACTCATGAAAACAAGTGCATCTCTAGCGCCAATGAGCCCTACCACTAGCCTCCAACATTTTCGCGCGGTAAGGTCGCTGGACTTGGTTCTGCCTCCATTGCCTTTATTTCATGTGTTGTTTTCATTTCGTGCCGCAACCATAGCCTTATCGTAGAGCTTGCATGTTCTCTTCTTCGAGGCATTGCTCATTGCTAGATATGAACATGCTTGTTCATCGTGATGAAAATCAAACGGCTAACATCGTTTGAAAAACAAGATAGTTCGAGGTAATTGTGATCTTTATATGCAAGGAAATTAAAGCTAATATTAACACTAACCAAACTAGTGGACTCATCTATTAAATTTACGTCACACCATCTAGAGTACGTATATAGCCACCAACACCATCATGAACACTTTTTCGTCCTCTTTACAATCCAAATAACTTCCTTGTAGTTACAAGAAGTCAAGAACCACATTTGTGATCTTTGATCGCAATTATCACAAGTTGACATTGATTGATTGATGGGTGACATGGAGGATTGCAGCGATCCACATAAAAAGGAAAATGAATCAGAATGATGTAAATATGCATGAAAAGTGAGGTGTTTTGTGTAAATGGAAACGATTTATAGGAACATGAAAGAGCTTCTTCTTATAAGTGTGATGTAAATAATCGGCGGAGCTTACTATAGAAAATTCACCGGTTTCATGTGAATGAAATTTGTGTCCAAGAGCTTCCCCTTATCAAAAAAGATTGAACAACTTAGCTCACATCTCAATGAAATGAGGGGAGTATATAGATCGGGGACCCAACATAGGGGAAATAACTCTTGTTTTCATGTTCGGTTTTGGGTTGTTAGGTTCTTGCCGCCCGCTCGTTTGTCAATTTTTCTTTCGAGTGGCTTGTTCGGGAAATTCCCCACCACTTTGTGTCGGTCTCGAACTTTATACACAAAGCTGGACGAAAGGCTGTTTCGAGATCCATTTCAATGGTGGTACATGTGTCTGACTACTGCATGCCTGCTGATCTGTCACGATAGCATGGGACGGGGTCGACGAGCCACCGGTGTTCAGGCTGCTCAATAAGTTGGTGCAGTACGGACGGGACCTCGTGCATGCAGCATGCATGTGGCGCTGCCATCTGCTCAGTTTGGTGTTGGTGCATGGTGTGGCCTGAGTTGCATGCATGCGTTTCTGCGGTCTGCAGCCCGGCCAGTCGGTAGTGTGCGTTGCCATATGCATATCTCTGGCTGGAACGCAGGCCTCGTACGTGAGCCAGCTACCGCAGCCATCGCCGACTAGTTAGGGCATCTCCAGCCGTTGGCCTCTCAGGAGGGGCTAAAAATCGCCCCTGGAGGCGCATCGGTGCTAAACCGCGCACTGAGGACGTGATGCCCTCCACTCGCGGCCCCCCATGATTTTTAAAAAAATCAAATTCGGCGCAAACACGGCTCAAATTTAACGCAAACACGGGCGAGTTCGTTCAAATTTAAACATATTTTACAAAAAAAAAACTACCGCGGGCTACCCTCGCCGTCTCCCTCGGCGCCCGCCTCGCCGCCCGCCCACGCGGTTCTACATGCCGAGGAGGCTGTAGAACCGCGTGTAGTCACCGCCGTCGTCGTCGTCGTCGTCGTCCCAGCCCCCGCCTCCGCCGTCCCTGCTGCATCCCTCCCCCGGTTGGCGCGGCGGGTTGGACAGTCCGGGGGCGTCGTCGTCGTCGCTATCGAGGACGACGACACCGTTCTCGTCCTCGCGCCCACGTTTGCGGGCGGCGATCTCCTCCAGGGCCCGGCACTGCCGGACCATCTCCTCGCGAAGGTAGTCGTCGCGCGACCACCGCATGGCGTCCTCGTCGGAGAAGCCCTGCCGGGCTATCTCCTCGTACTCCGGGGGGAGGCCGGGCTCCGCCTTGGGCTCGACGAGGGCGCCGGAGCTGCGGGTACGCGCGCTGACAGGCTTATCCTGGGGCTCCGGCTTGACGGTGCAGAGGTGGAGGCCCGGAGAGCCGCCGGACGAGGAGGAGGACACCCCGGTCTTCATGCGCCTCGGTGTCCAGGAGCTTCCCCGACGGCGTGAGAAGGACAGGGGAGCGGGGTACTCGAGGCGCGGCGTGTTACCGCCCTCGATGTACTCGAGGACAGACTCCAACGTGCGACCGGGCACGCCCCACCACCGGCGCCGGCCGTCGGCGTTGAACCTGCCGGAGGGCACGACGCCGTTGGTGGCCTCGAGCTGCTCGTCGTGCCGGTGGCGGAAGTAGGGCTCCTGGATTGGGCTGTCGGGGACGTACAGGGCCGCTCCCTCGCCGCACGCAGTAGGGACGAGCGGATGCGTGCGATCTCCGCACGCCGTGCCGCGCTGGTGGGTAGCGGGGGCACCGGCACGCCGCCGGCGCTGATTATCCACGCCTCGGGCACCCGCATGTCCGGCGGGACCGGGTACTCAGCCTCGAAAAGGAGGCGAGCCTCGTCCTCGTGCAGATGACGGCGCCCGAATCCGTTCGCTGCCGCGCCGTCGCCTGGGAAACGCTCGGCCATGCTTCTGAACTGGGGACGGCGAGAGGAGGAAAGGGGGAGAAATGAGCGCGTCGGCGGTGGATGATCTGTGCGAGTCTCTGGCGCGCTTGCGGTCGGTTTTTATAGGCGGAGGCGCGGCGTGGTAGGCTTGGCCGGCGCCTTACGCGTGGCGTGATTGCGTGGCAGCCGAGGGACGCGTCGCCCAGCCTTCACTGCGCTGCCCGTGAGGCATCAATGAAGGCTGACCGGCGCGGCAGCGCGCGCAGCTTTGGCATTAATTCGCCGCGGGAAACAAGACGATGAGGACGACGAAGCGGCGAGAAGAGAGTCGAGTCGCTGACGCGGCGGGCCCACGGCTCTTCGCGCCAAAAACGATTCGCCCGGCGCCCCCGAGCGACCCCAGAGCGCCGGGTTCGGGTTGGGTCCGCCGGCGCCAATTTCGGCCCGAACCGACGAAAACTGGGCTCTTGAGGGCGCGACTGGGCAGATTCTTTGGCGCCGGCGGACGAAAAAACGCTTGGGGAGTCTTCTTGGGCGCGGCTGGACATGCTCTCGCTAGTAGTATGACTGTATGAGGCTATCGGCATGTGCCGTGTTCCTCTCCCCTGCCATGATGTAGCTGCAACCAAAATGAAAAAAATAAAAAGCCAAGAACGATAACTGGCTAGCTACTGTGCACGTTCTTTGTTTTGTGTTGCAGCCATCTGGCAATGGCTCCTACAGCTAAAATCTTAGTTCCAACACACGAAATAAGAAATGTTAGTTCAACTTCCAAGTGGTCATTAATAATTGATGGCATATGTGGTGCCACGAACACAAAAAGCTTGGCCATATACAACGACTCCCAACCCATGGCCGGGTCCAAGCGCCACTCACTGTAGCTGCATCTGATCCGGTGAGGAGCAACCAAACAGCAAGCACCATTTTTGGTTTGGGGCATGTGTTGCTTCGACATGCAATCAACCTGCACCAGCCGGTAACCCACACCATTACTGTCCAAGGAGCACTACATTTCGAGCAAGCGCTTACGAAGCCAACATAGCAGCAGGGTACACATATGTGAGCTTTCGTGGTAGGACATGCTATAATTGGTGGGGACTTGAGTATGTAGTACAGGTTAGCTAGGATGCATGTGTTTGTCTAGTTGTTAACCTTGGGGAGACAGGTCTCGTGGCACCGCACCAGTCGGCGTACGACGGCGGGCCACAGATTTTGGTGATCTCCCCCTAGATCGTGTTGCCAATGTTGTCGTTGCATCACTATATATGCTTTTGTCCTAGCATATATTTGGCGCTACCGGTATAGTAACATTATTTCCTCTTTCCAAGGACACTGACATTTCCCCTTTCTTTCTTATTTGAAATCAGCAGATTGACATTTCCTTTTGAAAAATAATTCCTTTTTATTATTAATTTTGGAAAATATCAAGCTGATAGAACTACAAAGTGTTCAGGTACTCCACTCTCTATATCAAGGCTGCAGACATCCAACAAAACTACAGGCTGTGAACTCCTCCAAAAAAAAACCTATAAGCTGAGAACCAAGGGAACAAACCTGGTGATAACACAAAATTGTCCCAGCACATACTTGTATGGTTATATATCAGTCATCCAAGTGAAAAGTCGAGAAACCGAAAAACGATCACCTGTATGGTTAGATGTGGCCACCAGTTTGTCCTTGCATCTACTTTATTCATGCTTTTGTCCTAGCATATATTTGGCGCTATGAGCATAGTGACATTAATTTCTTCTTTCCACAAACAGTGACATTTCCTCTTCCTTTATTGGCATCAGCAAAGTGACACTTCGTTTTGAAAAATAATTTCCTTTTATTGTTGGTTTTGAAAATTATCACGCTGAAAGAACTACAAAGTGTTCAAGCACTCCCGTTCTTTGTATCAAGGATGCACATAACCAACAAAACTACAATCTGAGAATCAACAGAATAAACCCGGCGATAAATAAAAAAAATTATATGTAACAAGTGGAAGTGAAAAGTCGAGAAACAGAAACTCCATCACCTAAGTCCCAAACACATACTTGGTTTACGTTGTATTATCATATGCGGTGTTGCCAAAGGAGGTGGTTAGATGAACATAGACAAGGACGCCACAAGCGCGTCGGAGACTAACGCCACCCACGACCTTGCCATGGCATCCAGAGGCGTAGACCGCGAGCCATGGCGGACGTAGGCACTAGCAAAGGGAGATAGGGGATGGAGATAGAGAGGATGTCGAAGCGGCCATTGAATCCGGTGGCCGTGCCTCTGGGCTGGTGGACAAAGATTTGGCGACGGTCCTGATTTGCCACTAGGGTGTTGTCGGCGTGCCTCTTCTCATATTATTGGACAATGGACACGCGGGAGAGAATGGGTAAGAGAGAAGGTGATGCCTCATGTGGGTTCTTAATAATGTCCATGATACACTTTGAAGGTTATATATGAGTGTTACAGATGTAGGGTTAGAAATGCAAAATGCACCGACACGAATCTTGGGTGCTGAAGGCCGTTGGATAACCAGCGGACGAATTCCCCGCTTTTGCAGCAGTAACATCTACTGCACTCACAAGTTAAGGGGGTTTATTTGTGTATGGTACATCACCAAGAGCACAAAACTAAACCTGACGGTGTACATCCTGCTAGTGTCACCACTTAAACAACTGGATACCACCTATCCTTTTAGAGAAAGGTGATCTGCCAAGCTTTCTATAGAAAGTTTGAGATGCTAGTACAACGCACAAGATACTCCACCAATCGATCTTGCCTTCTGGCCGGTCTATCAGTTAATGACTAGACACGATCGATCTAATTTAATCATGTCAATGACGAAGAAAAGAAAATATACAGCAGCTAGCTAGCTAGCATTCTTGCATCCTTTGTCGTTTTGGTTGCGGCCGTAGCATCATGGGAGGCGAAAGCGGCAACACGTTAACACACCTCTGATGTGATATGAGTCGATGGCATAGTGGCAGCAGTGTCCTTTGTCCACGACTTTTCCTCTCGGGAACTTCTGTCCTCAACTTGACTGGTCCATACCCGATACAAAAGGTGACCAGGACCCATCAACGAGACAACGACAACAACCAATAATCGACGCCTTCGTTTACATGGAGGAGCAATATTCATCGACCACGACATGAGTGGTGATTAGGGTTTGGACTGTTTTCCGGGCGCTCCTATTCTACGCAATAAAGGGTGTTTTCAACGCCAACCCGTAATTTTTTTCCCGCATCCGTCCGTGTAGGCCGCCATCTAACCGTACCGCGGTATTTTGCCAACATTTCGAATTAATTGGATGAAATTCGTATATACCGGGCGGATTTCATTGAAGTTCGGACATAATTTACATAAAAGATCGATATTTTGATTGTTTAACAAAAAAACAAAAAAATTCTAAACCCTATACGAACTACCATCTCGTATGCGTGGCCGCCCTGCCCTGCCGCACCGTCGTGTCCGTTGGTGCCGCCATCATCGTCATCATGGTCCCTCCAACAACGGAACGGCGCCGGAGGGCTGCAGCAGCCTTGTCTGGTGACTGTCTGCTGCTTGCGGAGGAGTCGCTCCGCCTCCTGCTACGTGGTGCAGAGTGCCGCCGCGGCCACTGCCGACGTGGCCTTCGGAGCCCTGGCGATTGTCTTACCGCGACCGGCGTTTGCGGAGCAGCCGCTAAGCGACCTATCATCGCCGATCTTGGCGAGCTTGGCCGTCAAGGCGGCGCTGGCGCCTGGCGGCCGTCTCCTTTGGTGGTTACGGAGCAGTCGAGCGCCCACGCAGCGGCGAGGTCAGGGTCATTGCAGACCAAGTCCGGCGCCACGTCGCTCTTGGTGAACGCGGAGCGGCGACCGGCATTGATCCAGTCGTACCTCTCCTGCTGCATCGCGACGCACTTTGCCCCAGAGACGACGGCCCTCCTTGACGCGCACCGACGACGGCGCGACGGGCCATGTAACAGAGCGACCGCTCCATCATTATCTCGATCTGACGGACAAAATCTTTGTCCGTCAAAGCGGCCTCCTTGAGGAGTCAGGACAGCTTCTGCGATGGCTGCGGCGGCGGCGCCTTGTCCTCCTTGTCACCAGAGGAGATGACGATCACCTCCTTGGCGAAGGAGCCGGACGTCGTGGATACCGAAGGGCCCGAAGAGCGATGACGGTGGCGCCAAGAACCACCGGAGGAAGAGCTTTCGCCGATGGCGCCTGCCGACGCGGAGCACCATGACATCGGCATCGTCTCTGGGATCGAAGAGGAAGGGCTTGGCGAGGTGGGGGGTGGGGAGGCAAAGTACGGCGATACTTCGGGAGGTGGATAGCGGCTTTGTTCTTCGCCGGAGCATGGCTTATATAGCCGCGGTCAGGCCAGGCGAAGGGGAGGTCAGCCCGCTTCAATGCAGCGTAGCGGTCGGAGTTGGTTCCTCGAGTAGTTGTGTCTGCATTGAAGCGGCGGCTACTGAGAGATCGCGTCGGTCAGCGCCACCCTTTGTCCGGTCACATCGTGCGGCATCAATGCCGACCGCTCCATGCTCTGGGGCGGCATCAATGCGGCGCGTGCATTGGAAGGGAAGCGCGGGAGGGGCGGGTGGGGGTTTTGGGTGGGCCAGGGCGGTTAGAAGCGAGCTTGTGAGCGGTTCGGACTCCCACAAAGCCTAAACCCTAAACCCGCATTTGTCTTCGGTTTGCGGGAGAAAACACGTCCGGACCGTGCCGCAGACTGATACACGGCCGCTTTGGATGGCTTTGTGGTCTGGACAACACGGTCCAGACGCATGCGAGATGTTAGCGGATAGGCCTTTGAGATGCCCCAAATGATGACCCAGTTCTTTTTACAGCTTAAAAATAAGTTGTCCTTGCATTTTCCATAAGCCGTCTTCCCTAATCGTTGGGGCGTATGGACTCGTTATCCCACGACTAGGCCATAAGCTTCGACAAATGAGAAAACGGCTTATGGGAGAAGCTTGAGAGAGTGGCTTATTTTCTCTACGCCGGTACTATCTCTCGCTTATAGCGAGATGGTAGGATCTCTCACTGAAGTGTATACAGGAATCGAGCCGGCTTATTCGTGCACAGTAACAGGAAATAGAGAAGGAAAAGGGGAGCACATAGGGATCGATCCCTGCTCTACTGGACTAGCCGCTGCGCCTGCTTCCGGTTCGTGATAAGTAGACCAACTTAAGCCGAAACAAGCCAGTTTGTCCAATGGTTTTCTGAGATTTTTTCTCTCTATTCACTAATTTTTTCCCGTTTTTTCTCTGTTTTCACTGGTTTGTTATTTTCTTTCTTCTTCGTTTTTTTCCTCAATTTTCATTATTTCTTTTTTGGTTCTCAATGGTTTTTTCTCTTTTCTTTCTTTTTTTCTTTTCTTTGTAGTTATGTGTTTCCTTTTCATTTTTCAAATGCTTGATTAACATTTTTTAAATTCCAGATTTATAATTATTAAATACATAGTTAACATTTTCTTAATACATATTTAACATTTTGCTTTTCAAATGCGTTATTAACATCTTTCAAACACATGTTTAATTATTATTTTTTGAATACGTATCGACATTTTTTCTATACACATTAAACATTTTTTAATACAAGTTTAATACTTTTGGAATACATGGTTGAAATTTTTGTATACACATTTAGCATTTCTCAAATACAAGTTTAACTTTTTTTAATACATGATCAATATTTTTTTTCTTTTAACATATTTCAAATACAAGTTTATTATTTCTGAATACATAGTCGACATTGTTTCTATACACATTTCAGTTTTTTTGAGATACAAGTTTAACGTTTTTTAAATACATGGTTAACATTTTTTTCTATACATATTTAACATTTTAAAATTGAAATTTGGAATTTTTTAATACATGCTCAACATTTCTCCACATTTAAAATTTGTCAAATGTTTGGTTAATATTTTTAATATACGTGTTTCAAAATTATTTAAAAATATTGGTTAATATTTTCATGATCAACATCTATTCAGAAAATTATGTGAAGTGATTTTTATTTTATATATATATGTTCAGCATATTTCGAAATATAATCAAAACTTAAACAGGAAAGAAGAAAACAAAACAAATGTGTAAAAAGGAAGGAAAGAACCAAGAGAAGTTAGCTAGCTAGCTAGACGTGTGAGTGTAGTCGTGTGCTGGGCCGGCCCGGTCGCAGGTAGTTGGCGTAAGACATGCGTTCAACTTGCTATAAGCGAGGTATAGATACGCCCTACTTTTTAAGCTATCAAAAGAAGTGTGCAAGAAACGATGATAGCACGCACTGGTCGGCTCAGTAGCCTGCTCCCGTTTGCTCCGAATCTGAAGAAATATACTCGTGTCCACAAAAGACCCACTTCTACATGACAAATATGATTTTGTACGGCTTGTTGTCACATCTTGGGAAATCTGGGGAGTGAGGAGGAAGGCAATCCACGATGATATTTTTTAGTCACCGTATTCAATTAATGGCTTCATTACAAGCTACATGTCCGAGCTCCAAGCTCGTCGCGGCTCCTAGATCGAAACGGTAGCAACCGCCGGTTGTAGGATGTGCAAGAGTAAATGTAGACATTGTTGTTTGTCGGCAGGAAAGATAAGGCGAGGTTGGAGCTATCAATAGAGTGTTGGAAATATGCCCTATAGGCAATAATATTTGTATTATTATATTTATGTGTTCATAACTAAATAGTTTATATTCTAAGCTATAACTGCTATGATCTTGGAATATGCGATTCAGTGGAAACTTATATGCACGTGTGGAATGATAAACGGTTAAATAAAATGTTCATAATCTTGCCTCTAGGACTAGGTCAAATGTTGTTGGTGATCACGTTTTTCAGAATCTTAGGATATCGTTAAGTGCGACGATAGTCTTAAAAACAACATTGAGATATGACGTTGGAAAAATGATCATATTGAATCGACCCAAACTTAACTGTTACGAATTGACTTTATATCGTGTGTAATCAATTATAATAACACAGAGTGTTAACGTGTGTTTACAAAGTGTTAACGTGTGTTTTGGCTCCTTAGACCAGGAGAGTATCGTAGTCTCTCTGTGCTACACATCTCATGTCTATGTGTTAGATAAGGCGTCGACCTTCCGCGCAGAGCGACCCTGTGGGAAAAATATATCAATGTTCCAAAATGCGATAAAAATAACGTTTTCGAGCATCGATTTTGCTTTTTTAGCCACATTTTCCACGAATATCATATGGTGTAGAAATTTTGCAAGCACTTAAAACATTTGTCAAAGTTTCACAAAAAAAATGATTTTTATTGTTTTACTTATTTTACCGTTCACCCAAGCTCGTGTGAGCTCGGGATCGGAACAACTGCGTCCATGAAAACCTATCTATATGGAATCTAGTTTCGAACATCTCGATGAGGGAAATTCAACGATGACAATGATTTCGCAATTTGGATGCACGGTTCAAGGGGAATTTTGCGGGAATGTTTGCAAGGGATATCTCTTAATTAGAGATTTTTAACGTAATGTCATCTGTATGTATGCCGCCTTTCTTCTCGAGAGCATGTTCTCCATGGGTCGAGCCCATATGACAAGGGTAGGCGTGCACACACACACAGACACATACACACACACGCACGTGCGCGCGCACACACACGCACACACACACTCACACGCGCACGGGCGCACACACACTGACGCGCACTGCATAGCAAGCAGGTAATTCGTATTTCTCGGTTTGTGCGACAAGGCGTCGACATTTTCACACAGAGCGGCCCACGAGTGGGCTGGTCCAATTAGTGGTTCACAGATATTTTATTTATGAACCAAGTTCTTTTACTTTTACTTTTTTTTAAATTTCAAATTTCGGAAAAATATTTGTGAAATTTTCGAAAAATTATGCTTTGAAACTTTTCATAATTGTAAAAACTTGTTCGCATTCTTCAACTGACTGTAATTGTTTTAGAGCTTTGAAAATATTAAAAAAAATTCTTCTATTTTAATATTTTTTTAGAATATTTTAAGTATGTCACTTTTAATATTTGTACACAAAGGTATTTTTCCATATTTTTACGCAATTACTTTTGTGTTTTTCACAGACTATGCACATGTTTTTATAAAAAGAAAAAAACTAATAGAAATACCAGATCAAATCTTGAAAAACTAAGTAAATCATTCTTTCAGGTATTTTAGTCTAAATCTTGCTTTCATGTGGCCCACGTACAAATACACACGTGCGTCACCCTGCAATAAGCATCAAGACCTTGCAAAAATTCTCAAAAAAATCCAAGTCCTAAAAAAAGAAAACTGTTTCAAAAAAATGTAAGAACTAGAAAACCCTAAAAAACTAAACACGGAACCGAAAAACGAAACAAATGGCGGAAGTCCTTGTTGGGCAACATGTATGTTACAACAAACCGCTGCATGTGCCAGGCCATGAAGCTAATTTTCCTTTCCTTTTTTTATTTTATTGTTGAGCATCGGTTTTCACTTTCCTTTTCAAGATTCTGTAAAAAAAACTTACCTTTTCAAGACTTGCCTTGTATGTTGTTCAACTAAATTTATTCTTTTTTATAAATACTCCCTCCGTCCCATAATGTAAGACGTTTTTTGACACTACACTAGAGTCAAAAAACGTCTTACATTATGGAACGGAGGGAGTACGTATTATCATATTTGTTTTTTTTAACGCCTGATATTTGTAACATTGTATGCATATATATTTAATTAACCTTATTTTTTAATCACGTTAAACATATAATCAATTTTTTAACATATCTTTTTTAAATACGGAAATATTTATACATATGAATATATATTTAACATAGAGTAGTTTTTCAAACGTATGAGCTTATTTTCACACATATTTAGATTTCAACAAAACATGAACATTTTTAAAGCTTGTGAACCCTTTGTTAATGTTCAAATATATTCAAATTATATGATTCTTTTGTCAAAAATATAATAAATTATAAATGTGTGAACATTTTTTTTCTAAAGATGAAATTTTTTGTGGAAATACATGAGTTTTTGTAACATGACCGTTTTCCTTAAAAATGAGATTGGAATTTTTATATAGTTTTTTCCCATGATTTTGAATATATATTTTCCACAGTTTAATTATAATTTTGTGGTCCGTGATATGTTATAATTTTCCTGGGACAGTTTACATACAAACGAAATCTTGGGTTTTCTCGGTATATGTTGGAAAGTCCAACATCTCTTTTGTAAACTCCCAAGTCATTTAGAGGTACTCTTTGAAATTTATTAGGCTAGAATGGGGCTCGCTAGAAATTACACGAGCGGCTGAGGTTTGTTTTGCAGTTTACACACACAAAAAAATCAATTTTTTGAAACAATCTCGCGAAGCTTTTATTAACTCATCACAATGTTTACATGGACAGGTGGATGATCTTCCGGATGACCTAACTAGACATGGCGACCACCCTCAAGAGAAAGTGCATGCTTCGCTAAATTGTGAGCCTCATAATCTGAGCTCCTAAATTTATGACTAAATTTGCACAAATCAAAAGTCGAAGAGCGATCTATGATTTCAAGTATAATTGCTCCATATCTTACCGCATTTTCCATCTGAATATAATCAAGCACTACTTTGCAGTCTGAGTCCACATAGATCGGCCATATATATAGACCGTCTGAGAGTGCTAGTGCCTCCCATATCGCAAGGGCTTCGAGGGTCTGTGGTTCAGCAACATACGTGAAAATGATATACCTAAAAACGAGTGTTGAGGCTCCCAAGAAAATACAATTTGCATCTCTATGTTGGGAAACGTAGTAGAAAAAAATTAAACGCCTATGCACACCCAAGATCAATATGAAGATGCATAACGGGGTGGGATCACGATCTTTACCGTCACCAAGTTGCAGCGGAAGAAGAACGCGACAGCGTAGATCGTACTTGGAGTCCCTCGAACCATCGATAAACAATTCCGCGAACCGCACACGAACAGTCCCTCAAACCAAAGACTGAAAGCACAACCTCTCTAGTTGGTTGTAAGTGTGCAACCTTAACGATCCGGCAGCGCTTCGCCATCCAGAACTAATTGTCGTCGAAGAATTAGGGGGAGGAAATTAGAACCACATGTGACTTCTAATTATGATGATTAGAAGATTAGTCTAGCTCTAATTAGTCAGCTAGGGCCAACTAGAACTAGAAATAGAAGAACTAGAGGAGATTCCAAAACATGCATGTTCAAAACATTCTTCTTTCTCGTTGTCGTGTTCCGTCATCCCCGTGACATAGTCACTTGTGTTTGGTCAGACGATGATGGATGCCGTCACACCAAGAGGGACGAAAGAATATCTCTCCATCATCGGAGGAGCAAATCTCACTCTCAAGTTATCTCATCCCTTGTCAAAACTTTCTTATGAGCCTGTAAGTTATCGTTATGATCATCGTGTTCCAGGTGACGTTTGAGCAACCCCAAAGTCCATCGCATGGTAAGAAATGACTGAACTTTCTTAAAGTTCGATCAACTTTCCGAAAGTTTGATAAATTTTTCTAATTCGAGGAATATTTCGAAATCAGTGAACCAATTTAAAATTCGATGATTTTTTTTTAAAAATTCAATAAAATTTTCTAAAGTTCAGGAACTTTTTTTCAAAAGCAATGAACTTTTTAAAAATTCATGAAATGTTATTTTTCAAAATTGAAGAACTTTTTCCAAAATTCACAAACTTTGATTTAAATTCATGAACTTTTCTGGTTCTTCCGATTCGTAAACTTTTTTTGATTTTTTCTAAGTACTATGAGAGAGTAAGGAGCAGAGCAAACAGATGGAAGAAAAGCTGTAGCGAACGAGAAACGAGGTACTCCCTCCGTTCTCAAATATAAGTCTTTCTAAAGATTCCACCAAATGACTATATACGGAGCAAAATGAGTGAATCTACACTCTAAAATATGTCTACATGCATCCGTATGTTGTATTTCATTTGGAATGTCTAAAAAGACTTACATTTAGGAACGGAGGGAGTACATGCGAACGACGACGGGGGAGTAGTGGGCTGAGGCCTATTTAGGTCGCTAGTGTGCGTCAAATCAGATTCCTGGCGCTGAAAACACAAAATAGGACCCCCTCCCCTCTAGACGCGGGCGTCTTGGAACGACGAGGAAGCTTTACCGCCCCCTTTCGTTGATTTTCTGCCTCTCAGTGATCGACTCAGTTCCCATATGTCTCATTTTCTACCGGCCTCTCATGATGCCAACTTCACCGCACGATCCCAAACGAACGTCCGGTTTAGCCGGATTTTGTTCTTTTGGAGCGACAATGGATTCGCCCATGTCCGCTTCTGTCCGTTGGGTCGTGGGTGCGGCCAACGTGCGACCGCACCCAAAATCATGTCCGTGATTAAAAAGATAGAAAAACTTAAATAAAATGCCTAAAACAAGTAAAAAAACGCAAATAAAAAAAACATAAAATATAAGTTAGGGTTCGCGGCCACAGAACGGCTCAGTTTTACAGTTCACTTAACGGTCTAGTGCCATAATTAACATATAAACAAAATAAAAAACGTCGCCCGCGCGCTCCGGTTGTGCCCGTCGATGTCGTGGCCGTCGTCGTCTTCTCACTGGCCGTCGTCTTCCTCGTCGCTGACGAGGTCGACGTAGGGCGGCGGCGTCCAGAGGTGGGACGGCGGTGCCTGGTACATGGGGGCGAGCTGGAAGGCCGGAGGTGCCTGCACCACCTCCTCCCGTGGCGAGGCCTCCCGCTCCGGTGACCGCGGCGGCGTGGGGCACCAGTTCACGCCCCCCACGGCAGCGGCCATCTCCGGCGCCGTGCACGACCAGCTCCACTGCTGGCCAACCAGATCCGGGTAGATGACAGGTGGGGCCACCCGTGCATGCGCATTGATGTTGGCGGGTGGGAGGTGGGTGGCCACCTGCCACGCGGCCCCGGCGTGGACGTTCGACGCGTCCGTTCGCTGTCCGTCGCGACCCAAACCCGGCGCATGTTTGTGCTCGAAATGGGTCGACCCAGACACAAAACGGACCAGATGGGTCCGGGCCGTCGCGCGCTGGGCCGCCGCATTTGTCCCTTTTACCCCATGTGGAGGAATGCCTCACACACGACGATGAACGCCGATATGTTGAGAAAGGAGTTCGGGGCTAGATCATGGAAATCTAGCCCGTAGTAAAATATAAAGCCGCGGACGAAGGGATGGAGGGGAAACCCTAGTCCACGAAGGAAATGAGGAATGAATACTACCCTCTCATGGGGCTCCGGAGTAGGGACGATCTGTTTCTTGGCTGGAAGCCGGTGGGCGATTTCCTTGGCTAAATACCCCGCTTCCCGGAGCTCCTTGATGTTCTCCTCTGTGACGGAGGAGAGCATCCACTTGCCCTGCGATCCAGATCCAGACATGGCTAGAATGTTTTCTGGGGACGAGGGGGAATCGAAGCTTGGGCGCTGGAGCTCGAGGGCGGATGGGCTGAGGAAGAAGAAAGGCGTGGGATGAAAAGGTGGATTGTTATCCCCTTATAAAGGCCGTGAATATAGAGCGTCCCTCCCATGAGCCTTAAAACCCGCCTATTCCCAAGGGGTCATGCGGGCGACACGGTTGGATTACCCAAGCCCGTATTGATGAAAATTCCGTGATAAGGGGACACGATCTCTGTTTTGACAAGACGTGTCACCGGAGGATGCATCTCGAAACGCGAAATGGGAAGTTGAAAAACGATTCGAAATGATGGAAAGGCCAGACTTGACGTCTCGCTAGCAAAAGCTGTCAGTAAAGGCATATTATGGTTTTTTAACTAAGTGTAATACCCTTGTGGTAGTGGGTTGTAAATGTTTAACAGAGCCGGACATAGTTAAATGTCGATCAGCTATCCTGAAGTATTCGGAGGAGGAACCCGCCTTGCAATGCCGAAGACAATCTGCGCGCCGGACACATCGCCATTGAAGCCTGGTTCAGGGGCTACTGAGGGAGTCCTGGACTACGGGCCGGGGTCCTCGGGCGTCCGGGCTATGTAACGTGGGCCGGACTAATGGGCCATGAAGATACAAGACGGAAGGTTTTCCCCCATGTCCGGATGGGACTCTCCTTGGCGTGGAAGGCAAGCTAGGCGTGCAGATATGAAGATTCCTTTCTTTGTAAACCGACTCTGTACAACCCTAGCCCCCTCCGGTGTCTATATGAACTGGATGGTTTAGTCCGTAGAGGCAATCATAATCATAATCATACAGACTAGACATCTAGGGTTTAGTCATTACGATCTCGAGGTAGATCAACTCTTGTAACCCCTATACTCATCAAAGTCAATGAAGCAGGAAGTAGGGTATTACCTCCATCAAGAGGGCCCGGACCTGGGTAAACATCGTGTCCCCTACCTCCTGTTACCTTCGATCCTAGTTCGGGACCCTCTACCCGAGATCTGTCGGTTTTGACACCGACAACCGGTCCACGGCTTCTCATTTAAGAAGGACGGCGACTGTTCGGCTGGGCGGATGACAGGTGGGACCGACCGCGCGTGCGCATTAACGTCGGGCGGTGGGAGGTAGGTGGCCACCTGCCACGCGGTCCGGAAGCAGACGAGCGATGCGTCCGTTTGCTGTCCGCCGCGACCCAAACCCGGGGCATTTTGCGCTCGAAATGGATCGGCCCGGACACAAAACGGACCGGATGGGTCCAGACCGTCGCGCGCTGTGCCGTGGGGTCTGTCCGTTTTGCCCCAAACGGGGCCGGACGGGATGGGGTAGCGCGCTGGAGTTGGCCTAAGAAATAGTAATATTGTCGAAGTCAACAAAACATTGTTAGATTTAGGCAATGATAAATATTTCAATAATAACAAAATTTTGAAATTTTATTAACATATGCGTATGAATGGTGGCCATATGGCACCTTCCTCGCACTCCTCGTCAACATCGTCATCGGTGATTGCCTGCCACACTCGAATTGTTCGTACATAATCTTCATCTTTACTGCCCACACGTTGTAGTTGGCATCGGTCATCATCGGGTAATGAATGTGGATGGTGCGATGTGACATTACGTTGGAGCGGTTCATTCTATCACCACTGGATGCTGATTTGTCACCTTTTTTCACCTTGTTGCCATTCTTGTTCGTCTTGAAACTGCCGTTGCCAGACTTGGAGTGACCGACTCCTCGTCGTTGTTCACCATCGTAGATCATGGAGACTCTGAATATTAATTGTTGATTTTTAGGTCGCTAAATGGATTCAACCAGGAGTTACACATACGTGCATGCAAAGCTAGCACCCAAGCACACAGGCTAGCAGCTTAATTGATGAACAGTAGCCACAGCCGTAGGTGCGTAATTTCTGGTGAGCGTCTAGCTGATCTATGACTCACGCACGTACCTCGGTAGGTAGGGACTTTTTTTACCTTTTTATAGAAGTTCACCACCTACAACGCATCGGTAGGTAGAAGGTAGGTATTGAGGCCCTGATAGCTTTACACCTGTAAAAGTTACACACCTTCATCCGTCGTTTTCTTTCTCAGTTAAAAATCACATACCGCTGGTGAAATATACCTATAGAACAAATACGGGTGTAAAAAGATACACCGATTCTAAATAGGGCCTGAGTGTGCCCTTGCCGCTGCTGTTTTTACTTTTTTGATTGATCACAGTTGTCACAGCTCTTTTTTTCTGTACGGGAAGCTGTTTTTTCTCATTGATAACGGCAGGACGCTCTTCAGCTCTGGTACTGATCCAAACACGCCCTTACTCAACCTGCCTCGTATACACGCATGTGTGCATCTTAGCGTTTTTCTTCTTGCTGAGGCGATACCCCAAGGCGACTAGGGTTTAGCCGGGCCACCGCCGGCCGCCTTCGGGGCGGCGGCGCGTGCGCCGGTTTCTCTTTCCCAGGACGGCGCCGCGGTGCTGTCGCTGGTCTCTCGTTCTCTGCTACGAGTCTCCTGGTGCGTGCACCCTAGGCGGTCATAAGTAGATCTGATTCTGTTGATCCATCGTATTCTACATGAGGAGCATGCATGCGCGGGTCTTGCTGTTTTTCTGAGTGGAGGTTTGTTCCAGCCTATACGTGACTGGAATTGTTGATGTTGCAAGTCGGCGGTGTTCTCTCAACCGGTGTACTCCCCAGTGTGAAACGGAGGCCACCGATCCCGATGAATCTTCTTAGTTGGAACTGTCGAGGAGGTGGGAATACCCGGACAGTTCGAGAGTTGGCGACTATAGCACAGTCGCATTCTCCCAATATTGTGTTCTTATGTGAAACTAGGCAAAAAGAAGGAAAGATGAAGAGAATAAGAAATCGTTTAGGCTTGAAAGGATTTGCTGGAGTGGGTAGCGATGGATTAAGTGGAGGCCTTGCCCTCTATTGGCATGAATCATTTGATGTCTTGGTTCTGGATAAGGAAGAGAGGTACATTGATGCGCTGGTGCAGACTCGGGCTGATGCAGAACAATGGCGCCTTACGTGCGTGTATGGTGAACCCCGACTGGAAAATAGGCACATTATGTTGACAAAGTTGCAGAATTTGGCAACAGTTAATGATCTTCCTTGGTTAGTAATCAGTGACTTTAATGAAGCCTTGTGGAGTTTTGAACATATGTCTGCAACACCGCAGCCGGATGCACAGATGATGGCGTTTCGGGGTACATTGGAAGTGTGCAACCTTGTGGACCTTGGCTTCTCCGGTGTTGCATTCACGTATGATAATAAACGTCATGGTGCAGCAAATGTACAAGTTCGGTTGGACGGAGCAGTAGCGACTGCGACTTGGTGGCATTTGTTTGCTTTCTCGTCGGTGGTGCACGTGGTCTCGCCTTGTTCTGACCATGTTGCGCTGGTACTCAAGGGTGAGTCGGACACGGGTCAAACAACCGTTCGGAACCGCAGATATGAGGTGTTCTGGGAGCGAGATGAGGGCCTCCCAGATGTTATAAAAGATGCTTGGTCCTCTGTTGGAGCTGTTCAGAATATGGCGCAGTTGCAGAAGGCTTTGGAAAAGACTATGGATGCACTCCGGTTATGGAGTAGGAAATTTGGTAATATTTCGAGGGAACTTGCAAAATCACACAGTTGGAGGAATTAATGAGTATGAATGCGGATAGACATGATATCAAGATGGTAACTGACAAGATGAATGAATTACTCTATCAGGAGGAGGTGATGTGGTTGCAAAGATCGCGGATAAACTGGTTGAAGGAGGGTGACAGAAACACGAAAATTTTCCAGAGTAAAGCGGTCTGGAGGGCGAGAAAAAAATAAAATACGTGAGCTTGTGGACAGTATTGGCATTGTGCATTCGGACTTCGCAACGATGAGTAAGATGGCTAATGAATACTTCCAAGGATTTTTTTTACTACCGATCAGAGTCTTGATGCGGGCCCTGTCCTGAAATTATTGGAACAGAAAATTCCAGATCAAGATAATGATATGATTTGTAAGCCTTTTTCAGATAAAGAGATTGCGGATGCGCTGTTCCAAATCGGGCCCTTGAAGGCTCCAGGCCAGACGGGTTCCCGACGAGGTTCTTCCAGCGCAATTGGGGTACGGTTAAGGAGAGTGTGCTTACTGTCGTCAAGGAATTTTTTAGGACGGGCATTATGCCAGATGGAGCTAACGATACCTCTATTGTTCTCACACCAAAAGTACCAAACCCAAAAATCTTGTGGGATTATAGACCTATAAGTTTGTGCAATGTGACTTATAAGGTTATTTCCAAGTGTTTGGTTAATCGACTTAGGCCTTTGCTTGATGATATAATCTCTCCCGAACAGAGTGCTTTTGTACCGGGAAGATTAATTACGGACAATGCACTAGTGGCTTTTGAGTGTATCCACTATATAAAGCAGGAAAAAGATCCTACAAAGAGTTTTTGTGCTTATAAGCTAGACCTATCTAAAGCTTATGATAGGGTGGATTGGGCCTTCTTGAAGCAAGTGATGCAAAAGCTGGGTTTCTCTCAACGATGGGTGGATTGAATTATGTCATGTATCACATCGGTGAGGTATTCTATCAAACTTAACGGGACCCTCTTGGATTCATTTGCACCGATGTGTGGGCTTCGGCAAGGTGACCCCCTTTCACCTTTTCTTTTCTTGTTCGTGGTTGATGGACTATCTGCTATTCTGAAGCATGGTGTAACCACCGGTAGTATTACTCCGATAAGGGTGTGTAGAAGAGCTCCACGGATTTCTCATTTGCTATCGCAGATGATACTATATTATTTTTTGAGGCCTCGCGTTTACAAGCTGAAAGAATTAAAGTTGCATTGGAATTATATGGTGCTGCCATTGGTCAAAGTCTGAATTATGATAAATGTTCTATGTTGTTTGGTGAATCTTGCCCGTTGGATGTGAAAGAGCAAGTAAGGGTTATGCTGGGGGGGTCACGAGTGAGGCTTTTGAGGAAAAATACTTGGGGCTCCCAACACCGGAGGGACGAATGTCAAAAGGACGGTTCTAGAGTTTACAAATGAGTATGAAAAAAAGACTAATTCAATGGGGTGATGGTCTTTTGGCTCAACCAGGCCGTGAAGTCCTTATTAAATCGGTAGCCCAAGCGCTACCTACATACATCATGGGAGTTTTTAAGTTACCGTTCTCTGTATGTGATGACCTAACTAGAATGGTTAGGAAATTTTATTGGGGTGTAGCTCATGGTAAAAGGAAAGCTCATTGGAGAAGTTGGGATAAGTTGTTGCAACCAAATAATAAGGGTGGTGCTGGATTCCGGGACTTCCATTTGTTTAACCAAGCTTTACTAGCCCGACAAGCTTGGAGATTAATCTCCAACCCGGATAGTTTGTGTGCCCAAGTGCTCAAAGCAAGATATTATCCTAATGGAAGGCTAGAAGATACAGTGTTTGCGGGTAATGCGTCGTCCTCATGGCAAGCTATAAGTTATGGGTTGAAATTACTCAAAAAGGGTCTGGTATGGAGAGTTGGGAATGGAAGAAGTATACGGATCTAGAGAGATAGTTGGATTCCAAGGCCCCACTCATATAAACCTTTCTTTCCACAAGGTAGATGCAGGATCATATTTGTCTCAGGCTTATTGAATGAGAATGGCGTCTGGAACTACGCGATGCTGATGAAGTTATTTGCTATGGCTGATGTAGCAGAGATTATGAAAATCAAGACCTCACCAAGTTCAGAGGATGTGTTAGCTTGGGTGCCTGGAAGGTTTAGTCAGTTTGCTGTCAAAAGTGCTTACGATTTGGCCTTCAAAGAGCATAGAGAAAGTGTTGTATCTTCAAGTAGTATGCCATCTGGGGCACGCTCTTGTTGGAACTATATTTGGTCTTGCAAAATTCCACCGGCGGTTCACACCTTTGGGTGGCGCGTAGCTACTAATTCTCTGCCGACTTGGCAGAGGAAGAACCGGATTGGGATTGAAACGACTGGAGTATGCCCAATATGCGCAAGAGAAGTAGAGGATACTTTCCATCCTTTCATGTTTTGTCCCATGGGTCGGCAACTTTACAAAAAGATGGCAACGGTGTGGAATTTACGAAAGTTGCGTTCTGTGGTGAACTATGGGAAGAATGGCTCCTTCAGGCTTTGGAACTGTTGGATCACCTTGCAAGATGTAAGCTACTAATGGCCTTGTGGAGAATCTGGTATGTTCGTAATGAAATTATACATAATAAACCAGCCCCTTCACTTGAGGTCTCCGCTCGATTTCTTCAGAGTTATTTGGACTCAATTATTGGTCTCAAGCTGAATTCAGAGGCTGATCCACGCAAAGGAAAAACTGTCATCACATGCAACTCGGATGCTGGTTCCGGTTCTGTTCCGATCGTTGTACCCTGCTGGCAACCTCCTACCCATGGCAATGTTAAGCTGAATACGGATGGATCATTCGTGTCAGTTGGAGAGGCTGGTGCGGCTATGATTCTTAGGAATGAGATAGGAGCTATTATCTTTTCGGCATGCAGGAAATTACATTCGTGTCAAGATGTGTTGGAAGCAGAACTCTGTGCGTGCAAGGAGGGTCTCTCGATTGTTGTTCAGAGGTGTAATTCACCTATTGCCGTTGAGATGGATTCAATCAATGCGGTGAACTTAATCCGCGGTAAGATGGCTGATCGCTCCATATACGCTCACCTGGTGCAAGAGATAAAATAGTTAGCTGGTACTATTAGTGCTTGTATTACTCACGTCCCCCGCTCTTGTAATGCAGCTAGTGTTGGGGAACGTAGTATTTCAAAAAAAAAATGCTACGATCACGCAAGATCTATCTACTAGATGCATAGCAACGAGAGGGGAGAGTGTGTCTACGTACCCTCGTAGAC
This sequence comes from Secale cereale, assembly GCA_902687465.1. Lineage (NCBI taxonomy): Eukaryota > Viridiplantae > Streptophyta > Magnoliopsida > Poales > Poaceae > Secale > Secale cereale. The sequence continues at coordinate 836,446,567 of LR738713.1, forward strand.
CGAAAGCGGAAGCGTCTAGTGACGCGGTTGATGTAGTCGAACGTCTTCGCGATCCAACCGATCCAAGCACCGAACGTATAGCACCTTCGCGTTCAGCACACGTCCAGCTCGATGATGTCCCACGAGCTCTTGATCCAGTTGAGCTTCACGGGAGAGTTTCGTCAGCACGACGGCATGGTGACGGAGATGACGAAGCTATCGGCGTAGGGCTTCACCTAAGCACTGCAACGGTATGACCAAGGTGTGTTTCTGTGGAGGAGGGCACCTGTGACGCCCCCGATTTGACCATACACTAATCATGCACGCAAATGTGTACGACCAAGATCAGGGACTCACTGGAAGATATCACAAGCTTTATATTACAAGCCAGGGGCCTCGAGGGCTCGAATACATAAGCTCGAATACACAAGAGTCATCGAAAGCAATAATATCTGAGTACCGACATAAGTTAAACAAGTTTGCCTTAAGAAGGCTAGCACAAAAACAACACGATCGAAAAGGCAAGGCCTCCTGCCTGGGACCTCCTAACTATTCCTGGTTGTCAGCTATCTCCATGTAGTAGTAGGCTCCGTTGGGGTAGTAGCAGTCATCAAGGGAGGCATCTGGCTCCCAGACTCCACCATCTGGTTGCATCAACCAGAAAGAAGAAAGAAGGGGGGAAAAGGGGGAGCAAAGCAACTGTGATTACTCATCCAAAGTACTCGCAAGCAAGGATCTACAGTACATATGCATCGGTATTAATGAAAAGGGTAGTATCTGTGGACTAAGCTACAGAATGCCAGAATGAGAGGGGGAGAAGCTAGTCCTATCGAAGACTAGCATCTGCCGGAAACCACCGTCTTGCAGCAACAGGGGGGAGTAGAGTAGTATAACATAAGTCATATTTATGTTGTAGTTTCAACGCTCCGGGATCCTTTCTCTACTCCTGAAGCAACATATCCAATTCATGCCTCAGCATCCAGTTCTAGTTGTAGCGATCGGGATACAAGTCCAAGTGTCCATTACCGTAGGACAGGCTATTGATAGATGTTTTCTTCCCTGCAGGGGTGCACCAACTTACCCACCACGCTCGCTTAACTCCGGCCGGACACACCATCAGGTCATGCCCGGCCTCGGCCAAACAATATGCCGCAACCCGTCCTAGGCTTAATAGAGAGGTCATGCACGCCTGATGGGCTTCTCGCCCCTCGTTGGTTACCCCAAGTGGAAGGTGTGAGATGTAGTGTTGCGGAAGTTTTTCCCTTGGCAAGATACCAAGGATCGAATCCCCAGAGACTCCTAGGTTCAACAAGAAGGTGTCAACTGCTAACGGCGCCAGATATTAGCAATCAACGTGGACCTGCACACAGATACAAATAACTTTGCTCCCAACGAGTACAGAGAGGTTGTCAATCCCTCTGGCCTTGTAGTTCATAAAGGATTAAACGCAAATGATAGTAGTGATAGATAATGTTTGCAATAGTAAATAATAGCGAAAAGTAAATAGCGGATGTAATCAATGATGGTAATATGGACCGGAGTCTCATGATGTTCACTAGTGATGTCTCTCTCCCAAAAGACGATAAAACAACTATGTGAGGTAAACGAATTACAGCTGGGCAATTGACAGGACCATGTGCGCAAACCAATGCTGACTACATTGCAAGAAAGGTTGAGGTTCAAAGCATGGGCGGTACGCCAAAGTAAGTAGACCGAAATCCATCAATATCTACTACTAATCATCCACCTTGAGATATCTATCCACAACATCTCGCTGGTATTAAGTTGCGAGTCCCACCCATAGTGTAAACTCAATGCAACAGACAACTGCATTAAAAGAACTTTGCATAAAGTAAACAATCCTTGCACCCGCGGGCACAAGCACCGTTGTTTTCCCCCTTGTGGCAACATCACATCCCCTAGACTCATGTTTCTGTCACTCAAGCTAGTCATCGAGGGGCATGAACCAACAATCGAGCATAACGTTCCCTCTTGGAGTCACTACCTATTACTTGGCCAAAGCAATAAATAACAACTGAGAACATGCAAGAATTACTTATGAACATAAATATAAAAGAGGTAGATCAAATATATTACTCAATCACAATCTGAACATAATCTCATAATCCATCGGATCCTAGCAAACTCAACATAGCAACAGCATAAGGATTACATATGTGCCTCGATCATGTAGGGCAGCTCACGAGGACTAATTAGTGAAGCACAAGAACGGGAGGAGAACATCACATAGCTACTGGTCATGGACTCATGGTCCAAGGGAGACTACTCACAACTCATCCGGGAGGCGCCCATGGTGGTGGAGAGGCTCCCGGTGGTGATCCTCCCCTCCGGCAGGGTGCCGGGAAGAGTTCTCCTGGTGCTCCCGATCTTGGAAGCGGCGGCGGCGGCGGAACAGAGATGATCGCGAAAAAGAGTTCCCATCTCGAGGGTTTCGGGAAACGCTCTAAATATATGCCAAAGGGGGGCACCAGACGGGGCTCGGGGGGCCCAGGCGCCCCCCCGGCGCGGCCCAGGGGGGGCGCCGCCAGTGCGCCTGGAGCCCTGGTGCCCCCCCCCCCGGGCTGTCCTTCGGACGCACGGTAGGTTTTGGAACGCTGATTTTTTATATAATTTTTCTGGATTTTTCCTGGCAGTTCTCGTAATGTGAAAACCTGAAATACAAAAACAGCCGAAAATAGAAACTGGCACTGGGGTGCACTGAGTTAATAGGTTAGTCCAAATATGATCAAAAGTGTATGGAAGTGTATGAATATCATAGCAATATCACCCAAAAGAGGCATGGAGCAAGCAGAAATTATAGATACGTTTTGGACGTATCAACATCCCCAAGCTTAATTCCTGCTCGTCCTCGAGTAGGTAAATGATAACAAGAATAATTTATGTGGTGACATGCTATTAACCATATAGGACTTTTTCATAGTCATATGACAAAAGCTTACTGAGATAATGAATCTATAGTAATTGAGTTGCCTCATGAGAAAATCACAAAGAACTGAAAGTTTTACAATAGGATACTGAAACATCAAATAGATTTGCAATGAACATGATGTGCAAATATGATAAAGTGATATCTAGCAAATGTATTGCAAAAATTGAAGGTTTTAAAGGTAGCACATGTAAATTTACTTGGAGTGGCGGTGAAATACCACATATAGGTAGGTATGGTGGACTCATATGGCATAACTGGTTTAAAAAGATGTGGATGCACAAGCAGTCAGTCCGCTTAGTACAGGTGGAGGTTAGCAAAAGACTGGGAGCGACCAACTAAGAGAGCAATGACGGTCATAATCATGCAGAGCGACAAAGCAATATTGAATCAGGCATGGAAGTTATATCGCTACTCAGAAATAAAAGATCATCAAGGCTTGACAGACTTTCTTTACAGTCTTAAATATGCGTGAGCATACGCCAAGTCAATCAAAATAAATTCTCAAAGGAAGATATTACTAAACCATACCACATCATTGGCAAACAAATCATGTTGGTACTCCAATAACACATTGGGAATCCCCCAGCTATTTGAGACTAACCATAAGAAAACATGAACTACTAAGCGCCATCATGCACGTAGCATCTTTATCATAGACATATTAACCAATGCAACGGAAGCAAACTCTCTTAATTAGATAAGCATGATAATTAAAGAGAGTTCAAGCAACCAACTAAACAAAAGCTCTTTGAAAAGATAAGCATGAATACTAAGAGCTGAGCATGATAGTAGCTATTAAAAGACAAATAACACACATAGCAAAGATAGACATGAAAATTCTATGTTATGTTCTAGGTAGAAGTGGGGCGTGTTTCTCTCCCACATAAAGAAAGCTGAGTTCCGACTCGTTATGGAAAACTAAAAAGGAAACTAAAAGCAAGACGCTCCAAGCATAGCACATAACACATGAAGTGATTAAAATATAGTGGAACGAAAGACGAACTGATAATGTTGATGGAGAAGGGGATGCACGGGGGCATCCCCAAGCTTAGACGCTTGAGTCTCCTTGAATATTTCTTGGGGGTGCACGGGGGCATCCCCAAGCTTAGACGCTTGAGTCTCCTTGAATCTTTTTATCATCTTCCCTCGCACACTTGAAAACTCCCTTCATACATAACTCATCATAATCTGATTAGCGAGGTTAGTACCCATAATAAAATAATTATACCTTGCTGGAAATAAGGATATTCTTGAAGTTCTACTGTTTCTAAAGATTTCCAAAAGGTTTTTGCAAAGAAAAAGCAAGCTCTAGATTTGCAAAATGAAGGAAAGGCAAAACAGGACAGAATCTGTGAAATACAGAACAGCAGGTAGTAATTGATTTGTTCGGTGCACTTCTGCAACTCAAATCAAAAAACTCAGAACATACGCACGAAAGACAATTATATAGAGAACGCTATCGAAAAAATTCAGACCAAAAAGATGATCTGGTGATTTTATACGAATTTTTCTATCCAAGGACAGAATCTGTTTCCTGGACAGCACCTCACAACTTTTGAACTTTCTAGCAATCAGAGGCTATACTTGGCACAAAATTGAAAAGCAAAGATACAATGATGATGCTACTGTAGTAAACAACATCAAGACACAACAAAAGCAAAAAAAAAAATATTCATGTGGGCTGCCTCCCAAAAGCGCTTTCTTTTATGCCTTTAAGCTAGGCATAATGCATAGAGATCAAGTTTTATCAAGAGTAAAAGAATAGCTAGCCCGTACAACGGACTCAAAAGGTAACTTGATATTCTTTCGAGGGAAGTGTTCCATCCCTTTCTTGAGAGGAAACTGAAATTTTATATTACCCTCTTTCATGTCAATGATAGCATCAACGGTGCGTAAAAAGGGACGTCCCAAAATAATTGGACATGAAGGATCACATTCAATATCCATAATAGTAAAATCAACGGGAACATAGTTGTCATTGACAATGATAAGAATATCGTCGATCCTCCCGAAAGGTTTCTTTATGGAAGAATCAACGAGACGAACACCAAAAGAACAAGAATCATAAGGTTTCAATTTAAGCATATCATATATTCTTTTGGGCATAACAGAAGTACTAGCTCCAACATCACATAATGCATAGCAAGAGAAGTCATTCAATTTAATTTTTATCATAGGATCCCAACCATCTTCTAGCTTTCTAGGTATGGAGGCTTCTACTCTAAGTTTCCCCTCCCTAGCTTTGATGAGAGCATTAGTGATATGCTCTGTGAAGGCAAGATTAAGCGTGCTAGTGCGGGGGTCTCTAGACATCTTGTGAAGGAAATCAATAACTTCGGTAAGAGTGCAATTATCAAAATCAAGGTCATTAGCATCAAGTAAAGTGGTAGTGGTGTCCTTTAGGTTCACTCGTTTGGTAGTTTCTATAGTCATAGCATCACCATTAATAGGTCCATCGGGACCAGGAGTACATTGGGTGCTAAGAGTTTGGATATCCTCAACAACTTGGATAGTAGCAACAGTGTGGTGAGTAGGAAGGCTCTTAATTCTATCTTCTTCCTCCCTTTCTCTAGCCCATCTCTCTTTAAGTTTAGCCATCATCCTAATGTTTTCATTAATTTGCACTTGAATAGCATTTATAGGAGTGACTTCCCTCTCCTCAAGAGGAGAAGTTTTAATTTTTAGCAATTTTACCTCATTGGCTAAATGGTCTACCTTAAAAGAGAGATCATCTAGTTTATGTAGTTTTTCTTCTACACTCTTATTAAAGGCTTTTTGGGTAGTGATGAAATCTTTAAGCATAATCTCTAGTTCAGTAGTGGAGTTCTTGGTGCTAGGATAAGCATTGTTATTAAAATAAGAATTAGAGGGGAACGGTCTAGGATTGCTACCAAAATTACTCCTATAAGCATTGTTATTAAAATTGTTTCTAGAGATAAAGTTCACATCTACTTGTTCTTGAGCAATCAAAGAATTTAAAGGGACATCACGAGGATCAACAGTAGATTGCTTCGAAAGTAGAGACATGATCAAGTCAACTTTTTCATTAAGGGAGGAAATCTCCTCGATAGAGTTTACCTTCCTACCTGTTGGAGCGCGTTCGGTGTGCCATTGGGAATAGTTGGTCATCATCTCATCGAGAAGCTTCGTGGCAGCACCAAGTGTAGTTGACATAAAGGTTCCTCCCGCGGCCGAATCTAACAAGTTCCGCGAGGTAAAGTTCAAGCCTGCATAAAAAGTTTGGATAACCATCCAAGTAGTCAAACCATGAGTAGGGCAGTACTTGATAAGAGACTTCATACGTTCCCAAGCTTGGGCAACGTGTTCATTATCCAATTGTTTAAAATTCATTATGTTACTTCTCAGTTGGATAATTTTAGCAGGTGGATAGTATTTTCCAATAAAAGCATCTTTGCACTTGTCCCATGAATCTATGCTATTTCTAGGAAAAGACTGAAACCAAATTTTAGCTCCTCCTCTCAAGGAGAAAGGAAAAAGCTTGAGCTTAACAATATTACCATCTATTTCTTGGTACTTTTGCATATCACAAAGTTCAACAAAGTTGTTTAAGTGTAAAGCAGCATCATCTCCAGCATCGGAGAATTGATCTTTCATGACTAAGTTCAGTAAAGCAGGTTTAATTTCATATGAAGGTGCTGAAGTGGCAGGTGTAGTGATAGGTGTGCTGATAAAGTCATCGTTGTTGTGACTAGTGAAGTCACACAACTTGGTGTTCTCGGTGGAACCCATAGTAGCAAGCAAACAAGATAAATATTTTTGTGATTTTCGATAAAAAGATACTAAAGCAAAACTGAAAGGTAAACTAACAAGACTAAAAAGCAAAGGTAAAAGATAGCATGCAACTCCCCTATCCTGAAGAGTGGAGTCCCCGGCAACGGCGCCAGAAAAACTCCTTGATGGGCTTCTCGCCCCTTGTTGGTTACCCCAAGTGGAAGGTGTGAGATGTAGTGTTGCGGAAGTTTTTCCCTTGGCAAGATACCAAGGATCGAATCCCCAGAGACTCCTAGGTTCAACAAGAAGGTGTCAACTGCTAACGGCGCCAGATATTAGCAATCAACGTGGACCTGCACACAGATACAAATAACTTTGCTCCCAACGAGTACAGAGAGGTTGTCAATCCCTCCGGCCTTGTAGTTCACAAAGGATTAAACACAAATGATAGTAGTGATAGATAATGTTTGCAATAGTAAATAATAGCGAAAAGTAAATAGCGGATGTAATCAATGATGGTAATATGGACCGGAGTCTCATGATGTTCACTAGTGATGTCTCTCTCCCAAAAGACGATAAAACAGCTATGTGAGGTAAACGAATTACAGCTGGGCAATTGACAGGACCATGTGCGCAAACCAATGCTGACTACATTGCAAGAAAGGTTGAGGTTCAAAGCATGGGCGGTACGCCAAAGTAAGTAGACCGAAATCCATCAATATCTACTACTAATCATCCACCTTGAGATATCTATCCAGAACATCTCGCTGGTATTAAGTTGCGAGTCCCACCCATAGTGTAAACTCAATGCAACAGACAACTGCATTAAAAGAACTTTGCGTAAAGTAAACAATCCTTGCACCCGTGGGCACAAGCACCGTTGTTTTCCCCCTTGTGGCAACAACACATCCCCTAGACTCATGTTTCTGTCACTCAAGCTAGTCATCGAGGGGCATGAACCCACAATCGAGCATAACGTTCCCTCTTGGAGTCACTACCTATTACTTGGCCAAAGCAATAAATAACAATGGAGAACATGCAAGAATTACTTATGAACATAAATATAAAAGAGGTAGATCAAATATATTACTCAATCACAATCTTTAACATAATCTCATAATCCATCGGATCCCAGCAAACTCAACATAGCAACAGCATAAGGATTACATATGTGCCTCGATCATGTAGGGCAGCTCACGAGGACTAATTAGTGAAGCACAAGAACGAGAGGAGAACATCACATAGCTACTGGTCATGGACTCATGGTCCAAGGGAGACTACTCACAACTCATCCGGGAGGCGTCCATGGTGGTGGAGAGGCTCCCGGTGGTGATCCTCCCCTCCGGCAGGGTGCCGGGAAGAGTTCTCCTGGTGCTCCTGATCTTGGAAGCGGCGGCGGCGGCGGAACAGAGATGAGATCGCGAAAAAGAGTTCCCGTCTCGAGGGTTTCGGGAAACGCTCTAAATATATGCCAAAGGGGGGCACCAGACGGGGCTCGGGGGGCCCAGGCGCCCCCCCGACGCGGCCCGGGGGGCGCGCCGCCAGGGCGCCTGGAGCCCTGGTGCCCCCCCGGCTGTCCTTCGGACGCACGGTAGGTTCTGGAACGCTGATTTTTTATATAATTTTTCCGGATTTTTCCTGGTAGTTCTCGTAACGTGAAAACCTGAAATACAAAAACAGCCGAAAACAGAAACTGGCACTGGGGTGCACTGAGTTAATAGGTTAGTCCAAATATGATCAAAAGTGTATGGAAGTGTATGAATATCATAGCAATATCACCCAAAAGAGGCATGGAGCAAGCAGAAATTATAGATACGTTTTGGACGTATCAACGCCGAACTAAACCTATGCCCCCAGGGGTCATGGGCCATCGCCTCGGGAACTCCTGCATGTTGCGTGGGCGGCCGGTGAGCAGACCTAGCTACCTCCTTAAAAAGGTAGGTGCATAACCAGTCCAACCCGGCGCGCGCCGCTTAGTCGCATGACGTCAATTAAGCTTCGGCTGATGCATACGACGCAGAACGCACATACTATGCCCACGTGATGGTTAGCGCTATCAGGCCAAAGGCCCCTCAGATCAAATATCCAAACCGTTTAGTGTCTTGGGAACGCGCGGTAATGAGCAGAGACTCACGATCATGTGACCCCATCGCCCCGTCTCGAGGACTTGCGGCAAGGGCTAAGAATGCCCGGCCACGCCTCGTATTTATCTCGCGGGCACCTTCCAGGTCAACCCGACTACACATCACTCGCAATTAAGCTCGCGCAGGTACCCCTCAAGGTCGTCCCGTCTTTAGTAACAAGATTCAGTGTAAAGTCATAGAAACCATAGTAACTGTGTGTCTAACACCAAAGGGAAACCTGAGGAAATCACCCTCGATGGAATTCTACCTGATGTTTAACGTCAAGGTGAACGAAAGAGGAGTCACCCTCGAGGTCCACTCTTGAGGAGTTGCACGACAGTGTCGTTATCGGGAGTGGAGAAAGAGGAATCACCCTCGATGACCATAACCGACGAACTAACCTACAAGGTTAACATCAGGAGTGTTGATGAGGTCTCACCCTTGGCACTCGATAGTAACCCAGTAGTGTCGAGCAACTAAGGGGAAAGTGATGTGCGGTGCCGGGGCCTGGTCTTTGATCCCGTTGATTGGGTCTTCTGATAATCCAGCGGGGCAGTCGGGACAATGTGGGGGTCACTGGTGGATCTCTAACCAGCCTATACTAAGCAGTTTAGTATAAACACGTAAGGTATGAAAGCAGGTATCAACAACAGGCTATGCATCAGAATAGGATCATACAAAAAATAGTAGCAGTTCTAATGCAAGCACAAGAGAGAAGGGAATAGGCGATATCAGAATGATCAAAGGGGGTTGGCTTGCTTGGTTGCTCTGGCCAGAAGGAGGGGTCGTCAACACCATAGTCGATCACCGGGGCATCATCGGTCTCAGGGTCTACCGGGGAGAAGAGGGGGAAGAAACAGTAAATATAAAGCAAACAGTTGCATGACAAGCAAAAGCAGCGCTCGGTGTGATCTAACGCGGTGCTACACGATACCGGCGAAGGGGGATAACATCTGGGAAAGCATCCCCGGTGTTTCGTGTTTTCGGACAGACGAACCAGAGGGGGATTGTTCCATATTTGATATGATAGAGATGTGTGGCGGACGAACTGACCGCGTATTCGAATTCGTCTCATCGTTCTGAGCAACTTTCATATATAAAACTTTTTCATCCGAGTTACATATTATTTTATGTGATTTTCTAAAGTTTATAACATTTTCTAGAATTATTTATATATTTAAAACTAACATTATCCAAAACAGTGAAAGGTGATGTCAGCATGACATCATCATGACGTCAGCAGGTCAACTGACCAGTTGACTTATCAAACCTGACTGGTGCGACCCACTGTCATTGACTGAAGTTAACTAAAACAGATTAATTAGTTCAAATAGTGATTAGGTTAAGTTAAACAAGATTAATTAAGTTAATTAATTCTTTAATTAATTAATTGATTATTATTTTAATTATTATTATTAATAATTTCTTTTTAAAAGTCCAGGGGCGTGGACCCTTTGTGTCATTGGCCCAGATGGCATAGTGAGCTAACAGGCAGGCGGGTGTGGGCGAAGCCGCAGCCCGATTGGCCGCTGGCCCAGGCTAGTGGAGGCGCAGACGCGGGCGAACCCGGATGCGGCCAGCGGGTGCGGCGAGCCGGACGACCAGAGCTGCGCCCAGCAGCAGGCGGTGGGGCGGGTCATGCGGTGCGACAGTGGCCGGGGGCGAAGAGGCGAGGTCGAGGCCCCTGCGCGGGCTGAATGCGGCCAGGGCGACGAGCTACGCGGGCAGGAGGCGGGCGCGGAGGTGCGTGCGAGCGCGCAGCGCGCGGGGAGCGGGTCATGGCGAGCGCACTGGACGACACGGTGGTGGGCGCGCCAGAGCGGGGCGGGGCATGCGAGTGCCTTGGCGGCGGTGCGCACGGGGGCGCGACCGGCGAGTAGGAAGACGGGGAGAGGCACACGGGCGGACAGCGGGGCTCACACTCCGTTTGTAGAGGAGAGGCGATGAGGCGCGACGACGCCGATGAGGAGGAGGCGGGGATGCGAGCGACGTCGGCGCCGGGGTCAACGTGGTGGCGGGTGATACGTCTCCAACGTATCTATAATTTTTTATTGTTCCATGCTATTATATATTATGTTTTGGATGTTTAATGGGCTTTATTATACACTTTTATATTATTTTTGGGACTAACCTATTAACCCAAAGGCCTAGTGTTGATTGCTGTTTTTTTTGCCTATTTCAGTGTTTCGCAGAAAAGGAATATCAAACGGAGTCCAAACGAAATGAAACCTTCGCGAGAGTTATTTTTGGAACAATATCAACACAGAAGGCTTGGAGTACACGCGAGGGAACGAAGGAGGCGGCCACGAGGGTCTAGGGCGCGCCTCCTCCTACAAGGCGCGCCCCCACCCTCATGGGCCCCCTCTGGCTCCCCCGATGCCCTCCTTCCTCCTATATATACCCATGTACCCTGAAAACATCGAGGCAACAGAGAAAACCCTAATTCCACCGCAGCAACCTTCTGTTCCCGTGAGATCCCATCTTGGGGCCTGTTCCGGAGCTCCACCGGAGGGGGGATCTTCCACGGAGTGCTTCTACATCAACACCATTGCCTCACCATGAGTTGTGAGTAGTTTACCACAGACCCTCGGGTCCATAGTTATTAGCTAGATGTCTTCTTCTCTCTTTTTGGATCTCAATACCAACTTCTCCCCGGTCTTTGAGGAGATCTATTTGATGTAATCTTTTTGCAGTGTGTTTGTCGAGATCCGATGAATTGTGGGTTTATGATCAAGATTATCTATGAGACATATTTGGTTCTTTTCTGAATTCTTTTATGTATGATTATAATATCCCTGCAAGTCGCTTCGAATTATTGGTTTGGTTTGGCCTACTAGATCTATAGTTCTTGCAATGGGAGAAGTGCTTGGCTTTGGGTTCAATCTTGCGGTGTCCTTTCCCCGTGACAGCAGGGGCAGCAAGGCACGTATTGTATTGTTGCCATCGAGGATAAAAAGATGGGGTTTATATCATATTGCTTGAGTTTATCCCACTATGATGGCTTCTCGCCCCTCGTTGGTTACCCCAAGTGGAAGGTTTGAGATGCAGTGTAACGGTAGTTTTCCCTTGGCAAAGATACCAAGGATCGAATTCCCCTGAGACTCCAAGGTTCAACAAGAAGGTGTCAACTGCTAGCGGCGCAACTAGCGATCGACCGGACCTGCACACAATACAAATAACTTTGCTCCCAACGAGTACAGAGAGGTTGTCAATTCCTCCGGCCTTGTCGTTTACAAAGGATCAAACGCAAGAGATAATAGTGATAGGTATGATTGCAACTAGTAAGTAAGAACTGAAAGTAAATAGCGGATGTGATCAGTGATGGTAATATGGACCGGGGTCCCATGATGTTCACTAGTGATGTCTCTCTCCCAAAAGACGATAAAACAGCTAAGCGAGGTAAACAAATTACAGCTGGGCAATTGACACGATTATGTGCGCAAACCAATGCTAACTATGCTACAAAGAAAGGTAGAGGCTCAAAAGCATGGGCGGTACGCCAATGTAAGTAGACCGAAATCCATCTACATCTACTACTAATCATCCACCTTGAGATATCTATCCAGAACATCTCGCTGGTATTAAGTTGCGAGTCCCACCCATAGTGTAAACTCAAAGCAACAGACAACTGCATTAAAATAACTTTGCGTAAAGTAAACAATCCTTGCACCCGCGAGTACAAGCACCGTTGTTTTCCCCCTTGTGGCAACAGCACATCCCCTAGACTCATGTTTCTGTCACTCAAGCTAGTCATCGAGGGGCATGAACCCACAATCAAGCATAACGTTCCCTCTTGGAGTTACTACCTACTACTTGGCCAAAGCAATAAACAGCAACGGAGAACATGCAAGAATTACTCAAGAACATAAATATAAAAGAGGTAAATCAAATATATTACTCACACACAATCTGAACATAATCTCATAATCCATCGGATCCCAGCAAACTCAACATAGCAACAGCATAAGGATTACATATGTGCCTCGATCATGTAGGGCAGATCACGAGGTCTAATCGGTGAAGAACAAAAAGGGGAGGAGAACATCACATAGCTACAGGTCATGGACCCATGGTCCAAGGGAGACTACTCACAACTCATCCGGGAGGCGTCCATGGTGGTGGAGAGGCTCCCGATGGTGATCCTCCCCTCCGTCAGGGTGCCGGGAAGAGTTCTCCTGGTGCTCCCGATCTTGGAAGCGCGGCGGCGGCGGAACAGAGATGAGATCGCGAAAAGGGTTCCGTCCTCGAGGGTTTCGAGACGCGGTGTAAATATATGCCAAAGGGGGGCATCAGCGGAGACCTGGGGGGCCCAGGCGCCCCCCCCGGCGCGGCCAGGAGGGGGGCCGCGCCCCCAGGGTGCCTGGAGCCCTGGTGGCCCCCCTCCGGCCCTACTTTGGCCGCATGGAAGCTTCCGGAACGCTGTTTTTTTATATATTTTTCCCGGAATTTTTCTGACAGTTTACGTAATGGGAAAACCTGAAATACAAAAACAACAGAAAACAGAAACTGGCACTGGTGTGCACTGAGTTGATAGGTTAGTCCAAATATGATCAAAAGTGTATGGAAGTGTATAAATATCATAGCAATATCATACAAAAGAGGCATGGAGCAAGCAGAAATTATAGATACGTTTTGGACGTATCACACTACATCATGTCATCTTGCTTAAAGCATTACTCTGTTCTTATGAACTTAATACTCTAGATGTATGCTGGATAGTGGTCGATGTGTGGAGTAATAGTAGTAGATGCAGAATCGTTTCGGTCTACTTGTCACAGACGTGATGCCTATATATAATGATGATGCCTAGATATTCTCATTGTTGGGGATCGTAGCAGAAATCAAAAAAATTCTACGCATCACCAAGATCAATCTATGGAGTAATCTAGCAACGAGGGAGAGGGGAGTGCATCTACATACCCTTGTAGATCGCAATGCGGAAGCGTTACAAGAACGCGGATGAAGGAGTTGTACTCGTAGCGATTCAGATCGCGGTTGATTCCGATCTAAGCGCCGAACAACAGCGCCTCCGCGTTCAACACACGTGCAGCCCGGTGACGTCTCCCACGCCTTGATCGAGCAAGGAGAGAGGGAGAGGTTGGGGAAGAGTCCATCCAGCAGCAGCACGACGGCGTGGTGGTGGTGGAGGAGCGCGGGACTCCAGCTGGGCTTCGCCAAGCACTGCGAGAGACGAGGAGGGAGAGAGGTAGGGCTGCGCCAAGCGAGAGAGGTCAAACCGTATCTTGGGTAGCCCCAAACCTCAAGTATATATAGGGGGAAGGGAGGGGCTGCGCCCCCTTTAGGGTTTCCCACCCCTAGGGGTGCGGCCACCCCAGATCCCATCTAAGGGTGGCGGCCAGAGGGGGAGAGGGAGAGGGGGCGCACCAGATTGGGCCCTAGGGCCCAACTGCCCTAGGGTTTGCCCCCTTCCCCTCTATGATGCGCCTTGGGCCCTGGTGGGGGGGCGCACCAGCCCACCTGGGGCCGGTCCCCTCCCACACTTGGCCCATGCAGCCCTCTGGGGCCGGTGGCCCCACCCAGTGGACCCCCGGGACCCTCCCGGTGATCCCAGTACACTACCGATAGCGCCCGAAACTTTTCCGGTGACCAAAACGGGACTTCCCATATATGAATCTTTACCTCCGGACCATTCCGGAACTCCTCGTGACATCCGGGATCTCATCCGGGACCCCGAACAACATTCGGTAACCGCATACATACTTTCCCTATAACCCTAGCGTCATCGAACCTTAAGTGTGTAGATCCTACGGGCTCGGAAGTCATGCAGACATGGCCGAGACAACTCTCCGGTCAATAACCAACAGCGGGATCTGGATACCCATGTTGGCTCCCACATGTTCCACGATGATCTCATCGGATGAACCACGATGTCAAGGATTCAATCAATCCCGTATACGATTCCCTTTGTCTATCGGTATAGCACTTGCCCGAGATTCGATCGTCGGTATACCGATACCTTGTTCAATCTCGTCACTGGCAAGTCTCTTTACTCATTCCGTAACACATCATCCCGTGATCAACTCCTTGATCACGCTGTGCACATTATGATGATGTCCTACCGAGTGGGCCCAGAGATACCTCTCTGTCACACGGAGTGACAAATCCCAGTCTTGATTGGTGCCAACCCAACAGACACTTTCAGAGATACCTGTAGTGCACCTTTATAGCCACCCAGTTACGTTGTGACGTTTGGTACACCCAAAGCATTCCTACGGTATCCGGGAGTTGCACAATCTCATGGTCTAAGGAAAAGATACTTGACATTTAGAAAAGCTTTAGCATACGAACTACACGATCTATGCTAGACTTAGGATTGGGTCTTGTCCATCACATCATTCTCCTAATGATGTGATCCCGTTATCAATGACATCCAATGTCCATGGTCAGGAAACCATGACCATCTGTTGATCAACGATCTAGTCAACTAGAGGCTTACTAGGGACATGGTGTTTGTCTATGTGTCCACACATGTATCTGAGTTTCCTATCAATACAATTCTAGCATGGATAATAAACAATTATCATGAACAAGGAAATATAATAATAACCAATTTATTATTGCCTCTAGGGCATATTTCCAACAGTCTCCCACTTGCACTAGAGTCAATAATCTAGTTCACATCGCCATGAGATTAACACTCACAGGTCACATCGCCATGTGACCAACATCCAAAGAGTTTACTAGAGTCAGTAATCTAGTTCACATCAATATGTGATTAACACTCAATGAGTTCTGGGTTTGATCATGTTATGCTTGTGAGAGAGGTTGTAGTCAATGGGTCTGCAACATTCAGATCCCAATGTACTTCGCAAAACTTTATGTCATATCGTAGATGCTGCTACCACGTTCCACTTGGACCTATTCCAAACTGTTGCTCCATTATACGTATCCGGCATCTCTACTTAGAGTTATCCGGATAGGTGTTAAGCTTGCATCGACGTAACTCTTTACGTCAAACTCTTTATCACCTCCATAACCGAGAAACATTTCCTTATTCCTCTAAGGATAATTTTGACCGCTATCTGGTGATCTACTCCTGGATCACCTTTTGTACCCTCTTGCCACACATGTGGCAAGGCACACATCAGGTGCGGTACTCAGCATGGCATACCGTATAGAGCCTATGACAAAAGCACAGGGGACGACCTTCATCCTTCCTCTTTCATCTGCCGTGGTCAAGCTTTGAGTCTTACTCAACTTCACACCTTACAACTTAGGTAAGAACTCCTTCTTTGACTGATCTATTTTGAACTCCTTCAAAATCATGTCAAAGGTGTGTGTTCTTTTTGAAAGTATCATTAGGCGTCTTGATCTATCTCTATAGATCTTGATGCCCAATTATGTAAGCAGCTTTATCCAGGTCTTCCTTTGAAAAACTCCTTTCAAACAACCCTTTACGCTTTCCAGAAATTCTACATCATTTCGGATCAACAATATGTCATTCACATATACTTATCAGAAATGTTGTAGTGTTCCCACTCACTTGATTGTAAATACAAGTTTCTAACAAACATAGTATAAACCCAAAAACTTTGATCGCTCCATCAAAGCATATATTCCGACTCCGAGAGGCTTGCTCTAGTCCATAGAAGGATCGCTGGAGCTAGCATATCTTTTAGCATCCCTAGGATCGACAAAACCTTTCAGATTGTATCACATACAACCTTTCCTTACGAAAACTGGTAAGGAAACTTGTTTTGACATCCATCAGCCAGATTTCATAAATGCAGCTAATGCTAACATGATTCCGACGGACTTAAGCATCGCTACGGGTGAGAAAATCTCATCGTAGTCAACTCCTTGAACTTGTGAAAACTCTTTGCCACAAGTCGAGCTTCATAGACGGTGACATTACCATCCACGCCTGTCTTCTTCTTAAAGATCCATTTATCTCAATGGCTTGCCGATCATTGGACAAGTCCACCAAAGTCCATACTTTGTTTTTGATACATGGATCCTATCTCGGATTTCTCGGCTTCTAACCATTTGTCGGAATACGGGCCCACCATCGCTTCTCCATAGTTCGTAGGTTCATTGTTGTCCAACAACATGACATCTATGACAGGATCACCGTACCACTCAGGAGTAGTACATATCCTTGTCGACCTACGAGGTTCGATAGCAACTTGATCTGAAGCTTTATGACGACTATCATTAGTTTCCTCTTCAACAGTCGTAGGTTCCACAGAAACATCTTTCTGTCTTGCACTACTCTCCGGTTGAAGTGAGGGTTCGACAACCTCATCAAGTTCTATCTTCCTCCCACTCAATTCTTTCGAGAGAAATTCTTTCTTGAGAAAGGACCCATTCTTAGCGACAAACATTTTGTCCTTGGATCTGAGATAGAAGGTATACCCAACTGTTACCTTTGGGTATCCTATGAAGATGTGTTTGTCCGTTTTGGGTTCGAGCTTTTCCCGGCTGAAGCCATAAGCATCACAGCCCCAAACATTAAGAAACGACAACTTTGGTTTCTTGCCAAACGACAGTTCATACAGCATCGTCTCAACGGACTTAGATGGTGCCCTATCTAAAGTGAATGCAGCTGTCTCTAATGCATAACCTCAAAATAACATCGGTAGATTGGTAAGAGACATCATAGATCGCGCCATATCTCATAAGGTTCGATTACGACGTCCGGACACGCCATTACGCTGTGGTGTTCCAGGTGGCTTCAACTACGAAAAAATTCCACAATGTCTTAAGTGATTGCCAAACTCATAATTCAGAAAATCTCCCCTTGATCAGATCGTTGGAACATGATCTTCTTGTTATGATGATTCTTAACTTCACTCTAAAATTGCTTGAACTTTTCAAACGTTTCAGACTTTTACTTCATTAAGTAAATATACCCATATCTACTCAAATCGTCAGTGAAGATGAGAAAATAACGATATCCACCACATGCCTTAATTCTCATTGGATCACACACATCAGCATGTATGATTTCCAACAAGTCACTTGCCCGTTTCATTGTACCTGAACACGGGATCTTAGTCATCCTGCCCATGAGGCATGGCTCGCATGTGTCTAGCGATTCAAAATCAAGTGACTCCAAACATCCATCATCATGGAGTTTCTTCATGCGTTTTATGCCAAAATGACCTAAGCGGCAGTGCCACAAGAAAGTGGTACTATCATTATTAACTCTACATCTTTTGGCGTTAATATTATTATCATGTGTATTACTATGATCGAGATTTAATAAACCATTGGATGCATGACCATAAAGGTATTATTCATGTAAACAGAATAACCATTATTCTCTAACTTAAATGAATAACCGTATTGCAATGAACATGATCTAATCATATTCATGCTCAACGTAGACACCTGATAACATTTATCTAGGTTCAACACTAATCCCGAAAGTAGAGGGAGCGTGCGATGGTGTTCTTATCAACCTTGGAAACACTTCCAACACACATCGTCACCTCGCCCTTAGCTAGTCTCCGTTCAGTCCGTAGCTTTTGCTTCAAGTCACTAATAATAGCAATTGAACCGGTATCCAATACCCAGGTGCTACAAGGAGTACTAGTAAGGTACACATCAATAACACGTATATCAAATATACTTTGTTGAAGTTGCCAGCTATCATATCTACCATGTATTTGGGGTAGTTCCGCTACCATGTGACCATTTCCCTTACAATAGAAGCACTTAGTCTCGAGGTTTGGGTTCAACCTTGGGTTCCTTCATTAGAGCGACAACTGGTTTGCCATTCATGAAGTTTCCCTTTTAGCCCTTGCCCTTTTTGAAACCAGTGGTCTTGTTAAACCATCAACACTTGATGCTCCTTCTTGATTTCTACTTTTGCGGTCTTAAGCACCGCTAATAGCTCCGGGATCATCTCCATCCTTTGTATGTCATAGTTCATCACGAAGTTCTAGTAGCTTGGTGATAGTGTCTAGAGAATTCCGTCAACCACTATCTCATCTGGAAGATTACCTCCCACTTGGTTCAAGTGATCTTAGTACCCAGACATTCTGAGCACATGCTCACTAGTTGAGCTATTCTCCTCCATCTTGGTGGCAAAAAACTTGTCAGAGGTCTCATACCTCTTAACACGGGCATGAGCCTGAAATCCCAATTTCAGCTCTTGGGACATCTCATATGTCTTATGGCGTTCAAAACGTCATTCGAATCCCGATTCTAAGCCGTAAAGTATGGTGCACTAAACTATCAAGTAGTCATCAGGACTTGTCTGTCAAATGTTCACAACATCCACAAACGACGTTGTAGGGGTTTGCACATCGAGCGGTGCATCAAAAACATAAGTCTTCTGTGTAGCAATTAGGACACTACTCGGACTATGGACCCAGTCCACATCATTGCTTACATTATCTTTCAACTTTGCCTTTCTCTAGGATCGTGTTAAACAGGGAGCTACAACGCAGTTATCGGTCTACAACATAATTTGCGAAGACAACTTAGACTATTGTTCATGACAATTAAGTTCATCTAATGAACTCCCACTCAGATAAACATCTCTCTAGTCATCTAAGTGATACATGATCCGAATCAACTAGGCCGTGTCCGATCATCACGTGAGACGGACTAGTCATCAACGGTGAACATCTTCAAGTTGATCGTATCTTCTATACGACTCATGTTCAACCTTTCGGTCTTCCGTGTTCCGAGGCCATGTCTGTACATGCTAGGCTCGTCAAGTAAACCCTAAGTGTATTGTGTGTGTAAATCTGGCTTACACCCGTTGTATGCGAACGTTAGAGCCTATGACACCCGATCATCACGTGGTGCTTCGGAACAACGAACCTTAGCAACGGTGCATAGTTAGGGGGGACACAATTCTTGAAATTTTAGTGAGAGATCATCTTATTTACTACCGTCGTTCTAAGCAAATAAGATGTAAAACATGATAAACATCACATGCAATCAAATAGTGACATGGTATGGCCAATATCATTTTGCTCCTTTTGATCTTCATCTTCGGGGCTCCATGATCATCATCGTCACCGGCATGACACCATGATCTCCATCATCGTGTCTTCATGAAGTCGTCTCGCCAAACATTACTTCTACTACTATGGCTAACGGTTAGCAATAAAGTAAAGTAATTACATGGCGTTTTCAGTGACATGCAGGTCATATAATAAAAATAAGACAACTCCTATGGCTCCTGCCGGTTGTCATTCTCATCGACATGCAAGTCGTGATTCCTATTATAAGAACATGATAAATCTCATACATCACATATATATCATTCATCACATCCTTTTGGCCATATCACATCACACGTCACATGCTGCAAGAACAAGTTAGACGTCCTCTAATTGTTGTTGCAAGTTTTTACGTGGCTGCTATAGGTTTCTAGCAAGAACGTTTCTTACCTACGCCAAAACCACAACATGATATGCCAATTTCTATTTACCCTTCATAAGGACCCTTTTCATCAAATCCGAT
Organism: Secale cereale; assembly: GCA_902687465.1. NCBI lineage: Eukaryota > Viridiplantae > Streptophyta > Magnoliopsida > Poales > Poaceae > Secale > Secale cereale. The sequence goes on from LR738713.1 coordinate 836,466,796, forward strand.
CTGACTAAAGTGGGAGAGACAGACACCCGCTAGCCACCTTATGCAACTAGTGAATGTCAGTCGGTGGAACCTGTCTCACGTAAGAGTACGTGTAAGGTCGGTCCGGGCCGCTTCATCCCACAATGCCGCCGAATCAAGATAAGACTAGTAACGGCAAGTAAATTGACAAATCGACGCCCACAACTTCTTTGTGTTCTACTCATGCAAGAAACTACGCATAGACCTAGCTCATGATGCCACTGTTGGGCATCATAGCAGAAATCAAAAAAATTCTACGCATCACCAAGATTAATCTATGGAGTAATCTAGCAACGAGGGAGAGGGGAGTGCATCTACATATCCTTGTAGATCGCAATGCGGAAGCGTTACAAGAACGCGGATGAAGGAGTCATACTCATAGCGATTCAGATCGCGGTTGATTCCGATCTAAGCGCCGAACAACAGCGCCTCCGCGTTCAACGCACGTGCAGCCCGGTGACGTCTCCCACGCCTTGATCCAGCAAGGAGAGAGGGAGAGGTTGGGGAAGACTCCATCCAGCAGCAGCACGACGGTGTGGTGGTGGTGGAGGAGCGCGGGACTCCAGCAGGGCTTCGCCAAGCACTGCGAAAGACGAGGAGGGAGAGAGGTAGGGCTGCACCAAGCGAGAGAGGTCAAACCGTATCTTGGGCAGCCCCAAACCTCAAGTATATATAGGGGGAAGGGAGGGGCTGCGCCCCCTTTAGGGTTTCCCACCCCTAGGGGTGCGGCCACCCCAGATCCCATCTAAGAGTGGCGGCCAGAGGGGGAGAGGGAGACGGGGCGCACCAGATTGGGCCCTAGGGCCCAACTGCCCTAGGGTTTGCCCCCTTCCCCTCTATGATGCGCCTTGGGCCCTGGTGGGCGGGCGCACCAGCCCACCTGGGGCTGGTCCCCTCCCACACTTGGCCCATGCAGCCCTCTGGGGCCGGTGGCCCCACCCGGTGGACCCCCAAGACCCTCCCAGTGATCCCGGTACGCTACCGATAGCGCCCGAAACTTCTCCGGTGACCAAAACGGGACTTCCCATATATGAATCTTTACCTCCAGACCATTCCGGAACTCCTCGTGACGTCCGGGATCTCATCTGGGACTCCGAACAACATTCGGTAACTGCGTACATACTTTCCCTATAACCCTAGCGTCATCGAACCTTAAGTGTGTAGACCCTAAGGGCTCGGGAGTCATGCAGACATGGCCGAGACAACTCTCCGGTCAATAACCAACAGCGGGATCGGGATACCCATGTTGGCTCCCACATGTTCCACGATGATCTCATCGGATGAACCACGATGTCAAGGATTCAATCAATCCCGTATACGATTCCCTTTGTCTATCGGTATAGCACTTGCCCGAGATTCGATCGTCGGTATACCGATACCTTGATCAATCTCGTCACCGGAAAGTCTCTTTACTCGTTCCATAACACATCATCCCGTGATCAACTCCTTAATCACACTGTGCACATGATGATGATGTCCTACCGAGTGGGCCCAGAGATACCTCTCCGTCACACGGAGTGACAAATCCCAGTCTTGATTCGTGCCAACCCAACAGACACTTACGGAGATACGTGTAGTGCACCTTTATAGCCACCCAGTTACGTTGTGACGTTTGGTACACCCAAAGCATTCCTACGGTATCTGGGAGTTGCACAATCTCATGGTCTAAGGAAAATATACTTGACATTTAGAAAAGCTTTAGCATACGAACTACACAATTTGTGCTAGACTTAGGATTGGGTCTTGTCCATCACATCATTCTCCTAATGATGTGATCCCATTATCAACGACATCCAATGTCCATGGTCAGTAAACCGTGACCATCTGTTGATCAACGAGCTAGTCAACTAGAGGCTTACTAGGGACATGGTGTTTGTCTATGTATCCACACATGTATCTGAGTTTCCTATCAATACAATTCTAGCATGGATAATAAACAATTATCATGAACAAGGAAATATAATAATAACCAATTTATTATTGCCTCTAGGGCATATTTCCAACACTCATAACTATGCACTTTTCTATCAATTGCTCGACAGTAATTTGTTCACCCACCGTTGATTTCTGCTATCATGAGAGAAGCCACTAGTGAAACCTATGGCCCCCGGGTCTATTCTCAACATATTAATCTCCTATCTACTTTACTTTGCGTTATTTAATTTATGTTCTTATATCCAAAAATACCAAAAATATCAAACTATCCTATCTATCAGATCTCACTTTCGTAAGTGATCGTAAAGGGATTGACAACCCCTTACCGCGTTGGTTGTGAAGTTCTTATTTGTTTGTGCAGGTGCGAGGGACTCGCGCGTGGTTTCCTACTGGATTGATACCTTAATTCTCAAAAACTAAGGGAAATACTTACGCTACTGTGCAGCATCACCCTTTCCTCTTCGAGGGAATACAACACAAGCTCGAGAAGTAGCAAGAAGAATTTCTGACACCGTTGCCGGGGAGGCTTGCGCAAAAGTCGTATACCAAGTACCTATCACAAACCCTTATCCTTCGCATTACCTTTATTTGCCTCTCGTTTTCCTCTCCCCCACTTCACCCTTGCTGTTTTATTTGCCCTTCTTTTTGCCTTGTGTTTGTCGTTTGTTTGCTTCTTGTTTTCTTGTGTGTTGGATTGCTTCCTTGTCACTATGGCTAAGAACAATACCAAATTGTGTGACTTTTCCAATACCAACAATTATGATTTTATTAGCACTCCAATTGCTCCTATTACCGATGCTGAATCTTGTGAGATCAATGCTGCTCTGTTGAATCTTGTCATGAAAGATCAATTTTCCGGCCTTCCTAGTGAAGATGTCGCTACCCATCTAAATAACTTTGTTGATTTATGTGATATGCAAAAGAAGAGGGATACGGATAATGATATTGTTAAATTGAAGTTATTTCCATTTTCACTTAGAGATCGTGCTAAAGCCTGGTTTTCCTCTTTGCCTAGAAATAGTATTGATTCATGGAATAAGTGCAAAGATGCTTTTATCTCTAAGTATTTTCCGCCTGCTAAGATTATCTCTCTTAGAAACGATATTATGAATTTTAAGCAACTAGATCATGAGCATGTTGCACAAGCTTGGGAGAAAATGGTATTAATGATACGTAATTGTCCTACACATGGTTTGAACTTATGGATGATTATACAAAACTTTTATGCTGGCTTGAATTTTGCTTCTAGAAATCTTTTAGATTCGGCCGCAGGAGGAACTTTCATGGAAACTACCTTAGGAGAAGCTACCAAACTCCTACATAATACTATGGTTAACTACTCTCAATGGCACACCGAAAGATCTACTAGTAAAAAAGTGCATGCTATTGAAGAGATTAGTGTTTTGAGTGGAAAGATGGATGAACTTATGAAATTATTTGCTACTAAGAGTGCTTCTTCTTATCCTAATGATATGCCTTTATCCACGTTGATTGAAAATAATAATGAATCTTTGGATGTGAATTTTGTTGGTAGGAATAATTTTGGTAACAATGCTTATAGAGGAAACTTTATTCCTAGGCCTTTTCCTAGTAATTCCTCTAATAATTATGGTAATTCCTACAATAACTCTTATGGAAATTTTGGTAAGATGCCCTATGAATTTGAAACTAGTGTTAAGGAGTTTATGATTTTGCAAAAGAATTTCAATGCTTTGCTTGAAGAAAAATTGCTTAAGATGATGAGTTGGCCAGAAGCATGGATAGAATTACTCTTGATGCTGATTCTTTGAAACTTAGATCTATTCCACCTAAGCATGATATCAATGAGTCTCTCAAAGCCATGAGAATTTCCATTGATGAATGCAAAGAAAGAACCGCAAGGATGCGTGCTAAAAAAGAGTGCTTTATGAAAGCGTGTTCTTCTAGTTATCATGAAAATAAAGATGAAGATATGAGAATTATTGATGTGTCTCCTATTAGATCCTTGTTTTCTAGTATGAATCTTGATAAAGATGGGACTGGAGATGAGTCTACTTTAGATAAAAGGCGTCCCAATGAGTTAGAATTTTTAGATCTTGATGCTAAAATTGTTAAAAGTGGGATTTAAGAGATTAAAACTTTGCATAGTGATGAACCCACTATTTTGGACTTCAAGGGATTCAATTATGATAATTTCTCTTTGATTGATTGTATTTCCTTGTTGCAATCCGTACTAAATTCTCTGCATGCTTCTAGTCAAAATAAGGCTTTTACCAAACATATAGTTGATGCCTTAATGCAATCTTATGAAGAAAAACTTGAATTAGAAGTTTCTATCCCTAGAAAGCTTTATGATGAGTGGGAGCCTACTATTAAAATTAAAATTAAAGATCATGAATGCTTTGCCTTGTGTGATTTGGGTGCAAGTGTTTCTATTATCCCAAAAACTTTGTGTGATTTGTTAGGTTTCCATGAGCTTGATGATTGTTCTTTAAATTTGCATCTTGCGGATTCTACCATTAAGAAACCTATGGGAAGGATTAATGATGTTCTTATTGTTGCCAATAGGAATTATGTGCCCGTAGATTTCATTTTTCTCGATATAGATTGCAATCCTTCTTGTCCTATTATTCTTGGTAGACCTTTCCTTAGAACGATTGGTGCAATTATTGACATGAAGGAAGGAAATATTAGATTCCAATTTCCATTAATCAAAGGCATGAAACACTTTCCTAGAAAGAAAATCAAATTACCTTATGAATCTATTATGAGAGCCACTTATGGATTGCCTTCCAAAGATGGCAATACCTAGATCTATCCTTGTATCGTGCCTAGCTAGGGGCATTAAACGATAGCGCTTGTTGGGAGGCAACCCAATTTTATTTTCTTTGTTTTTGCTTCTATTTAGGAATAAATATTTCATCTAGCTTCTGTTTAGATGTGGTTTTTTGTTTTAATTAGTATTTGTGCGAAGTAGAACCTTTGGGAAGACTGGTGTGAAGTTTATATGATCTTGCTGTAAAAAACAGAAACTTTAGCGCTCACGAAATTAGTCACCAGATTTTACTGGAGAGTGCTATTTAGTTGATTCTTTTTGCAGATAATTAGTAGACAAATTCCTCATGTTTACCAATTTATTTCAAAAAATTTGGAGTTACAGAAGTATTCGAAAGTTACAGATTACTACAGACTGTTCTGTTTTTGACAAATTCTGTTTTTCATGTGTTGTTTGCTTATTTTGATGAATCTATGAGTAGTATTGGAGGATATGAATCATAGAAAGGTTGGAATATAGTCGGTTTAACACCAATATAAACAAAGAATGAGTTCATTATAGTACCTTTGAGTGGTGGTTTGTTTTCTTATACTGACGGAGCTCACGAGATTTTTGGCTAAGTTTTGTGTTGTGAAGTTTTCAAGTTTTGAGTATGGCTTTGATGGACTATGGAACAAAGAGTGTCAAGAGCCTAAGCTTGGGGATGCCCAAGGTACCCCAAGGTAAAATTCAAGGACAACCAAAAGCCTAAGCTTGGGGATGCCCCGGGAAGGCATCCCCTCTTTCGTCTTCATCTATCGGTAACTATACTCGGGACTATATTTTTATTCACCACATGATATGTGTTTTGCTTGGAGCGTCATGTATGATTTGAGTCTTTGCTTGTTAGTTTGCCACAATCATCCTTGATGGACACAACTTTTGAGAGAGATAAATATGGTCTAGAATTTGTTAGAATACTCTTTGTGCTTCACTTATATCTTTTGAGCTGGATAGTTTTGCTCTAGTGCTTCACTTATATCTTTTAGAGCACGGTGGTGATTTTATTTTGTAGAAATTGTTGATCTCTCATGATTCACTTATATCCTTTTGAGAGTCTTTTAGAACAGCATGGTAATGTGCTTTGGTTATAAAACTAGTCCTAATATGATAGGCATCCAAGATGAATATAGTAAAAACTTTCATATAAAGTGCATTGAATCTGATGAGAAGTTTGATACTTGATGATTGTTTTGAGATATAAGGACGGTGATATTAGAGTCATGCTAGTGGAGTAATTATGAATTTGAGAAATATTTGTGTTAAAGTTTGTGATTCCCGTAGCATGCACGTATGGTGAACCGCTATGTGACGAAGTTAGATCATGAGGTATTTATTGAGTGGCATCCTTTGTGTGGAGGTCGGGGGCGCACGATGGTTAACTCCTACCAACCTCCCCCCTAGGAGCATGTGTTGATTGCTTTGTTTTGATGACTCGTAAATTTTTGCAATAAGTATATGAGTTCTTTATGACTAATGTTGAGTCCATGGATTATACGCACTCTCACCCTTCCACCATTGCTAGCCTCTCTTGTACCGCGCAACTCTCGCCGGTACCATACACCCAACATATACCTTCCTCAAAACAGCCACCATACCGACCTATCATGGCATTTCCATAGCCATTCCGAGATATATTTCCATGCAACTTTTCACCGTTTCATTCATATGACACGCTTCATATTGTCATATTGCCATGCATGATCATGTAGTTGACATCGTATTTGTGGCAAAGCCACCATCACAATTCATTCATACATGTCACTCTTGATTCATTGCACATCTCGGTACACCACCGGAGGCATTCATATGGAGTCATATTTTGTTCTATCTTCGAGTTGTAATCTTCAAGTTGTAAGTCAATAAAAGTGTGATGATCTTTATTATTAGAGCATTGTCCCATGTGAGGAAAGGCCAAATAAAAAAAACATGGCCCAAAAAAATAGAGAGGGGCTAAATAAAAAAAATGGAGAAAGCCCCTCCAAAAAAAAGAGAGAAAAGAGAGAAGGGACAATGCTACTATCCTTTTCCACACTTGTGCTTCAAAGTAGCACCATGATCTTCATGATAGAGAGTTTCTTGTTTTGTCACTTTCATATACTAGTGGGAATTTTCATTATAGAACTTGGCTTGTATATTCCAACGATGGGCTTCCTCAAATTCCCTAGGTCTTCATGAGCAAGCAAGTTGGATGCACACCCACTTAGTTTCTTTTGATGAGCTTTCATACACTTATAGCTCTAGTGCATCCGTTGCATGGCAATCCCTACTCACTCACATTGATATCTATTCATGGGCATCTCCATAGCTCATTGATACGCCTAGTCGATGTGAGACTATCTTCCTCCTTTTTGTCTTCTCCACAACCACCACTCTATTCCACTTATAGTGCTATGTCCATGGCTCACGCTCATGTATTGCGTGAAAGTTGAAAGGTTTGAAAAAATTGAGTATGAAAACTATTGCTTGGCTGAAACCGGGGTTGTGCATGTGATACGTCCAAAACGTATCTATAATTTCTGCTTGCTCCATGCCTTTTTTGGGTGATATTGCTATGATATTTATACACTTCCATACACTTTTGATCATATTTGGACTAACCTATTAACTCAGTGCACCCCAGTGCCAGTTTCTGTTTTCTGCTGTTTTTGTATTTCAGGTTTTCACGTTACGAGAACTGCCCGAAAAATCCCGGAAAAATTATATAAAAAATCAGCGTTCCAGAAGCTTCCCGGTAGCCAAAGTACAGCCGGGGGGGGGCACCAGGGCTCCAGGCGCCCTGGTGGCGCCCCCCCCCTGGCCGCACCGGGGGGGCGCCTGGGCCCCCCGAGCCTCCGCTGATGCCCCCCTTTGGCATATATTTAAGACGTCTCTCGAAACCCTCGAGACAAGAACCCTTTTTCGCGATCTCATCTCTGTTCCGCGGCCGCCGCGCTTCCAAGATCGGGAGCACCAGGAGAACTCTTCCCGGCACCCTGCCGGAGGGGGGGGTCACCACCGGGAGCCTCTCCACCACCATGGACGCCTCCCGGATGAGTTGTGAGTAGTCTCCCTTGGACCATGGGTCCATGACCAGTAGCTATCTGATGTTCTCCTCCCCTTCTTGTGCTTCACTAATTAGACCTCGTGAGCTGCCCTACATGATCGAGGCACATATGTAATCCTTATGCTGTTGCTATGTTGAGTTTGCTGGGATCCGATGGATTGTGAGATTATGTTCAGATTGTGTTTGAGTAATATATTTGATCTACCTCTTTTATATTTATGTTCGTAAGTAATTCTTGCATGTTCTCCGTTGTTATTTATTGCTTTGGCCAAGTAGTAGGTAGTGACTCCAAGAGGGAACGTTATGCTTGATTGTGGGTTCATGCCCCTCCATGACTAGCTTGAGTGACAGAAACATGAGTCTAGGGGATGTGATGTTGCCACAAGGGGGAAAACAACGGTGCTTGTGCCCGCGGGTGCAAGGATTGTTTACTTTACGCAAAGTTCTTTTAATGCAGTTGTCTGTTGCTTTGAGTTTACACTATGGGTGGGACTCGCAACTTAATACCAGCGAGATGTTCTGGATAGATATCTCAAGGTGGATGATTAGTAGTAGATATTGATGGATTTCGGTCTACTTACCTTGGCGTACCGTCCATGCTTTGAACCTCTACCTTTCTTGCAATATAATTAGCATTGGTTTGCGCACATAATTATGTCAATTGCCCAGCTGTAATTTGATTACCTCACATAGCTGTTTTATCGTCTTTTGGGAGAGAGACATCACTAGTGAACATCATGAGACCCCGGTCCATATTACCATCACTGATCACATCCGCTATTTACTTTCTGTTTTACTTACTATTGCAACAATACCTATCACTATTATCACTTGCGTTTGATCCTTTGTAAACTACAAGGCCGGAGGGATTGACAACCTCTCTATACTCGTTGGGAGCAAAGTTATTTGTATCTGTGTGCAGGTCCACGTTGATTGCTAATATCTGGCGCCGTTAGCAGTTGACACCTTCTTGTTGAAACTGGGAGTCTCAGGGAAATCGATCCTTGGTATCTTTGCCAAGGGAAAACTTCCGCTACACTGCATCTCAAACCTTCCACTTGGGGTAACCAACGAGGGGCGAGAAGCCATCAAGCAAAGTTTTCTGGCGCCGTTGCCGGGGACTCCACTCTTCAGGATAGTGGACTTGCACGCTATCTTTTACCTTTGCTTTTTAGTTTTGTTAGTTTACCTTTCAGTTTTTGCTTTAGTATCTTTATCGAAAATCATAAAAACAGTTATCTTGCTTGCTTGCTACTATGTTTTCCACCGAGAACACCAAGTTGTGTGACTTCACTAGTCACAACAACGATGACTTTATTTGCACGCCTATCACTACACCTGCCACTTCAGCACCTTCTTATGAAATTAAACCAGCTTTACTGAACTTAGTTATGAAAGATCAATTCTCCGGTGCTGGAGATGATGCTGCTTTACACTTGAACAATTTTGTTGAACTTTGTGATATGCAAAAGTACTAAGAAATAGATGGTAATATTGTTAAGCTTAAGCTTTTTCCTTTCTCCTTGAGAGGAGGAGCTAAAATTTGGTTTCAATCTTTGCCTAGAAATAGCATAGATTCATGGGACAAGTGCAAAGATGCTTTTATTGGAAAGTACTATCCACCTGCTAAAATTATCCAACTAAGAAGTAACATAATGAATTTTAAACAATTGGATAATGAACACGTTGCCCAAGGTTGGGAACGCATGAAATCTCTTGTCAAGAACTGCCCTACTCATGGTTTGACTACTTGGATGGTTATCCAAACTTTTTATGCAGGCTTGAACTTTACCTCGCGGAACTTGTTAGATTCGGCCACGGGAGGAACCTTTATGTCAACTACACTTGGTGCTGCCACGAAGCTTCTCGATGATATGATGACCAATTATTCCCAATGGCACACCGAACGCGCTCCAACAGGTAGGAAGGTAAACTCTGTCGAGGAGATTTCCTCCCTAAATGGAAAAGTTGACTTGATCATGTCTCTACTTTCGAAGCAATCTTCTGTTGATCCTCGTGATGTTCCTTTAAATTCTTTGATTGCTCAAGAACAAGTAGATGTGAACTTTATCTCTAGAAACAATTTTAACAACAATGCTTATAGGAGTAATTTTGGTAGCAATCCTAGACCGTTCCCCTCTAATTCATATGGGAACAACAATGCTTATCCTAGCACCAAGAACTCCACTTCTGAACTAGAGATTATGCTTAAAGATTTCATCACTACCCAAAAAGCCTTTAATAAGAGTGTAGAAGAAAAACTAAACAAACTAGATAATCTCTCTTCGAAGGTAGACAATTTAGCCCATGAGGTAGAATTGCTTAAAATTAGAACTTCTCCTCTTGAGGAGAGGAAGGTCACTCCTATGAATGCTATTCAAGTGCAAATTAATGAAAACATTAGGATGTTGGATAAACTTAAAGAGAGATGGGCTAGAGAAAGGGAGGAAGAAGATAGAATTAAGAACCTTCCTACCCACCACACTGTGGCTACTATCCAAGTTGTTGAGGATATCCAAACTCTTAGCACCCAATGCGCTCCTGGTCCCAATGGACCTATTAATGGTGATGCTATGACCATAGAAACTACCAAACAAGTGAACCTAAAGGACACCACTACCACCTTACTTGATAGTAGTGACCTTGATTTTGATAATTGCACTCTTACCCAAGTTATTGAATTCCTTCACAAGATGTCTAGAGATCCCCGCACTAGCACGCTTAACCTTGCCTTCACAGAGCATATCACTAATGCTCTCATCAAAGCTAGGGAGGAGAAACTTAGAGTAGAAGCCTCCATACCTAGAAAGCTAGAAAATGGTTGGGATCCTATGATTAAAATTAAGTTGAATAACTTCTCTTGTTATGCTTTATGTGATGTTGGAGCTAGTACCTCCGTTATGCCCAAAAGAATATATGATATGCTTAAATTGAAACCTTTTGATTCTTGTTCTTTTGGTGTTCATCTCGTTGATTCTTCCATAAAGAAACCTTTGGGGAGGATTGACGATGTTCTTATCATTGTCAATGACAATTATGTTCCCGTTGATTTTACTATTATGGACATTGAGTGTGAACCTTCTTGTCCAATTATTTTGGGACGTCCCTTTCTACGCACCGTTGGTGCCATCATTGACATGAAAGAGGGGAATATAAAATTCCAATTTCCTCTCAAGAAAGGGATGGAACACTTCCCTCGGAAAAAGATTAAGTTACCTTTTGAGTCCGTTATACGGGCTAGCTATTCTTTTACTCTTGATAAAACTTGATCTCTATGCATTATGCCTAGCTTAAAGGCATAAAAGAAAGTGCTTTTGGGAGGCAGCCCACATGAATAAAATTTTGCTTTTGTTGTGTCTTGATGTTGTTACTACAGTAGCATCATCATTGTATCTTTACTTTTCAATTTTGTGCCAAGTGTAGCCTCTGATTGCAAGAAAGTTCAAAAGTTGTGACGTGCTGTCCAGGAAACAGATTCTGTCCTTGGATAGAAAAATTCGTATAAAATCACCAGATCATCTTTTTGGTCTGAATTTTTTCGACAGCGTGCTCTATACAATTGTCTTTCGCGCGTCTGTTCTGAGTTTTTTTATTAGAGTTGCAGAAGTGCCCCGAAAAAATCATTTACTACCTGCTGTTTTGTTTTTCACGGATTATGTCCTGTTTTGCCTTTCCTTCATTTTGCAAACCTTGAGCTTGCTTTTTCTTTGCAAAAACCTTTTGGCAATCTTGAGAAACAGTAGACCTTCAAGAATATCCTTATTTCCAGCAAGGAACAATTATTTTATTATGGGTACTAACCTCGCTAATCAGTTTATAATGAGTTATGTATGAAGGGAGTTTTCAAGTGTGCGAGGGAAGATGATAAAAAGATTCAGGAGTGTCAAACGCTCAAGCTTGGGGATGCCCCCATGCACCCCCAAGATATATTCAAGGAGACTCAAGCGTCTAAGCTTGGGGATGCCCCCGTGCATCCCCTTCTCCATCAACATTATCAGTTCGTCTTTCGTTCCACTATATTTTTATCACTTCATGTGTTAAGTGCTATGCTTGGAGCGTCTTGCTTTTAGTTTCCTTTTTAGTTTTCTTTAGCTTTTCATAACGAGTCGGAACTCAGCATTTCTTTGTGTGGGAGAGAAACACGCTCCACTTCTACCTAGAACATAACATAGAATTTTCATGTCTATCTTTGCTGTGTGTGTTCTTTATCTTTCAATAGCTACTATCATGCTTAGCTCTTAGTTTTCATGCTTATCTTTGTAAAGAGCTTTTGTTTAGTTGGTTGCTTGAACTCTCTTTAGTTATCATGCTTATCTTATTAAGAGAGTTTGCTTCCGTTGCATTGGTTAATATGTCTATGATAAAGATGCTACGTGCATAATGGCGCTTAGTAGTTCATGTTTTCTTATGGTTAGTCTAAAATAGCTGGGGGGTTCCCAATGTGTTATTGGAGTACCAACATGATTTGTTTGCCTATGATGTGGTATGGTTTAGTAATATCTTCCTTCGAGAATTTATTTTGATTGACTTGGCGTATGCTCACGCATATTTAAGACTGTAAAGAAAGTCTGTCAAGCCTTGATGATCTTTTATTTCTTAGTAGCGATATAACTTCCATTTCTGATTCAATGTTGCTTTGTCGCTCTGCATGATTATGACCCTCATTGCTCTCTTAGTTGGTCGCTTCCCAGTCTTTTGCTAACCTTCGCCTGTACTAAGCGGACTGACTGCTTGTGCATCCAAAATCTTTTAAACCAGTGATGCCATATGAGTCCACCATACCTTCCTATACATGGTATTTACCTGCCATTCCTAACGAAGACTTTCATGTGCCATCTCGAAATTATTCAAAAGAAAATGCATTTCTATTTTGTGCCCCTGTTTTAGCTCATGAGGAAGTAGTGGTTAATTCATGATCTTTTTAAGTTGGACAAGCTTCACCCCGGGATTGCATCTATAATGTGCAAACCCATAATACGAGAAGGAACTGGCAATGAGTGCGCCCGGCTCAAAATTAATATAACAAACAAACCCTCCTTCACGCTTTGTTCATGAGAAATCAGAAAACTTTGGCAGTGATAAACAAAGGAGATTAAGAGGATGTGATCGTCCTCATTCGGGAGCCGTTCCTCGAAACTTGTCCATCTCAAAAAGTAATTGAGTTATCAGCTAGCATTCGTTGACGAAACATGCATATTCAAAAAAATAATTATTACCTCTGTTTTTAAAACCAAGAGCTCTGGTACATGTTTTGTCTTTGCTTCCGACCACGGGTTTTCAACCTTGCCAACAAAAGCCACGGTTCGAGAGTCTCCACCTTCTTTTAAAAGCACCAACTACTGAGAGCATGATTGTCATTCTGAGTGTAATGTGAATTGTCCCAAAGTAGCATTGTCTTTTGCATGATTATGATATCGTTTATTTTGAAATCATTGTATCTAGTCATCACTTAAACCTTGGAGGTGCCCCTGCATTTATGTTTTGCTTCACTAAAGGGGGCAAGCGAGATATTACCTTATCATATTTGCACACCATGCTCATTACAAATCTATTTGATGTTTCAGTATCATATTGTAAAACTTTCAGTTCTTTGTGATTTTCTCATGAGGCAACTTAATTACTACAGATTCATTGTCTCAGTAAGCTTTTGTCATATGACTATGAAAAAGTCCTATATGGTTAATAGCATGTCACCACAGAAATTATTCTTGTTATCATTTACCTACTCGAGGACGAGCAGGAATTAAGCTTGGGGATGTTGATACGTCCAAAACGTATCTATAATTTCTACTTGCTCCATGCCTCTTTTGGGTGATATTGCTATGATATTTATACACTTCCATACACTTTTGATCATATTTGGACTAACCTATTAACTCAGTGCACCCCAGTGCCAGTTTCTGTTTTCTGCTGTTTTTGTATTTCAGGTTTTCACGTTACGAGAACTGCCCGAAAAATCCCGGAAAAATTATATAAAAAATCAGCGTTCTAGAAGCTTCCCGGTAGCCAAAGTAAAGCCGGGGGGGCCACCAGGGCTCCAGGCGCCCTGGTGGCGCGGCCTCCCCCCTGGCCGCGCCGGGGGGGTGCCTGGGCCCCCCGAGCCTCCGCTGATGCCCCCCTTTGGCATATATTTAAGACGTCTCTCGAAACCCTCGAGACAAGAACCCTTTTTCGCGATCTCATCTCTGTTCCGCGGCCGCCGCGCTTCCAAGATCGGGAGCACCAGGAGAACTCTTCCCGGCACCCTGCCGGAGGGGAGGATCACCACCGGGAGCCTCTCCACCACCATGGACGCCTCCCGGATGAGTTGTGAGTAGTCTCCCTTGGACCATGGGTCCATGACCAGTAGCTATGTGATGTTCTCCTCCCCTTCTTGTGCTTCACTAATTAGACCTCGTGAGCTGCCCTACATGATCGAGGCACATATGTAATCATTATGCTGTTGCTATGTTGAGTTTGCTGGGATCCGATGGATTGTGAGATTATGTTCAGATTGTGTTTGAGTAATATATTTGATCTACCTCTTTTATATTTATGTTCGTAAGTAATTCTTGCATGTTCTCCGTTGTTATTTATTGCTTTGGCCAAGTAGTAGGTAGTGACTCCAAGAGGGAACGTTATGCTTGATTGTGGGTTCATGCCCCTCGATGACTAGCTTGAGTGACAGAAACATGAGTCAAGGGGATGTGCTGTTGCCACAAGGGGGAAAACAACGGTGCTTGTGCCCGCGGGTGCAAGGATTGTTTACTTTACGCAAAGTTCTTTTAATGCAGTTGTCTGTTGCTTTGAGTTTACACTATGGGTGGGACTCGCAACTTAATACCAGCGAGATGTTCTGGATAGATATCTCAAGGTGGATGATTAGTAGTAGATATTGATGGATTTCGGTCTACTTACCTTGGCATACCGCCCATGCTTTGAACCTCTACCTTTCTTGCAATATAATTAGCATTGGTTTGCGCACATAATTCTGTCAATTGCCCAGCTGTAATTTGTTTACCTCACATAGCTGTTTTATCGTCTTTTGGGAGAGAGACATCACTAGTGAACATCACGAGACCCCGGTCCATATTACCATCACTGATCACATCCGCTATTTACTTTCTGTTTTACTTACTATTGCAACAATACCTATCACCATTATCACTTGTGTTTGATCCTTTGTAAACTACAAGGTCGGAGGGATTGACAACCTCTCTGTACTCGTTGGGAGCAAAGTTATTTGTATCTGTGTGCAGGTCCACGTTGATTGCTAATATCTGGCGCCGTTAGCAGTTGACACCTTCTTGTTGAAACTGGGAGTCTCAGGGAAATCGATCCTTGGTATCTTTGCCAAGGGAAAACTTCCGCTACACTGCATCTCAAACCTTCCACTTGGGGTAACCATCGAGGGGCGAGAAGCCATCAGCATGATATGAATATTTTGTGTGATGAAGAGGGAGCATAGCCAGACTATATGATTTTGTAGGGATAACTTTCTTTGGCCATGTTATTTTGAGAAGACGTGATTGTTTTGTTAGTATGCTTGAAGTATTATTATTTCTTATGTCAATATAGACTTTTGTCTTGAATATTTCGGATCTGAACATGCATGCCACAATAAAGAAATTACATTGAAAATTATGTTGATTAGCATTCCACATAAAAAAAATCTGTTTTTATCATTTACCTACTCGAGGACGAGCAGGAATTAAGCTTGGGGATGCTTGATACGTCTCCAACGTATCTATAATTTTTTATTGTTCCATGCTATTATATATTATGTTTTGGATGTTTAATGGGCTTTATTATACACTTTTCTATTATTTTTGGGACTAACCTATTAACCCAAAGGCCTAGTGCAGATTGTTTTTTTTGGCCTATTTCAGGGTTTCGCAGAAAAGGAATATCAAACGGAGTCCAAACGGAATGAAACCTTCGTCAGAGTTATTTTTGGAACAATATCAACACAGAAGACTTGGAGTACACGCGAGGGAACGAAGGAGGTGGCCACGAGGGTCCAGGGCGCGCCCCCTGCTACGGGGCGTTCCCCCACCCTCGTGGGCCCACTCTGGCTCCCCCGATGCCCTCCTTCCTCCTATATATACCCATGTACCCTGAAAACATTGAGGCAACAGAGAAAACCCTAATTCCACCACCGCAACCTTCTGTTCCCGTGAGATCCCATCTTGGGGCCTGTTCCGGAGCTCCGCCAGAGGGGGGATCTTCCATGGAGTGCTTCTACATCAACACCATTGCCTCACCATGAGTTGTGAGTAGTTTACCACAGACCTTCGGGTCCATAGTTATTAGCTAGATGGCTTCTTCTCTCTTTTTGGATCTCAATACCAAGTTCTCCTCGGTCTTCGAGGAGATCTATTTGATGTAATCTTTTTGCGGTGTGTTTGTCGAGATCCGATGAATTGCGGGTTTATGATCAAGTTTATCTATGAGAAATATTTGGTTCTTTTCTGACTTCTTTTATATATGATTATAATATCCTTGCAAGTCTCTTCGAATTATTGGTTTGGTTTGGCCTACTAGATCTATAGTTCTTGCAATGGGAGAAGTGCTTGGCTTTGGGTTCAATCTTGTGGTGTCCTTTCCCAGTGACAGCAGGGGCAGAAGGCACATATTGTATTGTTTCCATTGAGGATAAAATGATGGGGTTTATATCATATTGCTTGAGTTTATCCCTCTACATCATGTCATCTTGCTTAAAGCATTACCCTATTCTTATGAACTTAATACTCTAGATGCATGTTGGATAGCGGTTGATGTGTGGAGTAATAGTAGTAGATGCAGAATCATTTCGGTCTACTTGTCACAGATGTGATGCCTATATATAATGATCATGCCTAGATATTCTCATAACTATGCACTTTTCTATCAATTGCTCGATAGTAATTTGTTCACCCACGGTAGAATTCTGCTATCATGAGAGAAGCCACTAGTGAAATCTATGGCCCCCAGGTCTATTCTCAACATATTAATCTCCTATCTACTTTACTTTGCGTTATTTACTTTATGTTCTTATATCCAAAAATACCAAAAATATCAAACTATCCTATCTATCAGATCTCACTTTCGTAAGTGACCGTAAAGGGATTGACAACCCCTTATCGCGTTGGCTGTGAAGTTCTTATTTGTTTGTGCAGGTGCGAGGGACTCGCGCATGGTCTCCTACTGGATTGATACCTTGGTTCTCAAAAATTGAGGGAAATACTTATGCTACTTTGTTGCATCACCCTTTCCTCTTCGAAGGAATACAACGCAAGCTCGAGAAGTAGCAGCGGGCGACGCGGTCATTGGGAAGGGGGAACGAGGACGGAGCGGCGACGGTGGGGCGGCGCTGGCGATGCATCGGGCGTAGGGAGGCGGGGTCCCGAGGTTCTCCAGGCAGCGGACGGCATCGGGTGCGCCGCGGGGTCGCGCCCTTGATCCGGATCGGGGGAAAGGGAGAGTGGGGGGGACGGGCATCCTGTCTAGGGTTTCCGGTTCTCGGGAGGAAGCCATATAGGACAGGCGGTCCTGCGAGGGAGTGGGCCGGCCTGCCTGGTGGTCAGGTGGGCCGTGGCCCATTGGGAGGTCTTTTCCTTTCTTTCTTTTTTTGGTTTTTTTGTATTATTCTTTCTTCATAGTTTTGCACTTCAATTAAATACCAAATGAATTTTGTTGAACCCAATTCATAGCACATAAATATTAGGCAACGATTTGTGTTATCTTAACAAGATTCAAATATTTTTGAACAATTTAATTATTTGTTTAATTTGGAAAAAGCTCAAAATAAAGCTGCTGGACCACTATCTTGGTATCTAGGGTCAATTTGGAATTTCAGATAATGTTGATATTGTTTTTATAAATGCTCTGAGATTACTTTCAACACTCTAAACATTTTTGTTTTCATGTTTGACAAAATTTGAATTCTGACTTGTCATTTGAATTTGAATTTGAATTTGGTTTGGAACAAAGTGAGGGTTAGCAAAATAATTATGATGGCATGGCACCATTAAAGGGAAGATCACTGTAGCATGATTCTCGGGGTGTTACAAATCTCCTCTTCTACAAGAAATCTCGTCCCGAGATTTAAGAGGTGGAGTAAGGGGGGAAGTTCTGGTTATGAAATTCCAACGAGTCTTCTCGGGCTTGGTTGCTTTCTCGAAGAGGTTGATTTGATGCCTTCATTTCTCTGTTTCCAGTCATCATGATGAAGTCATCAACCTTTCTTCAGGATATTCTTCATACTTACGAAAAGGATAAGGGGTAAATTCGGAATGACGAACCTCTAGAAGGTTGATTATCTGGTAGATAACTCCAGGGGTGTGGTGATAGCCCTCGACCGTAAGGGATCGAGATAGTCTTCGCGGGTAAGAATAACCCAATTTATTGATTCGACACACGGGGAGCCAAAGAGTATTTATAAGCTTTGACAGTTGAGTTGTCAATTCAACCGCACCTGAAATATACTTACTTGCAACAAAAGATAAGTGGTAACAGTGATATGATAGTGATGATGGTGATAGTAAAAGTAAACAGCAAAAGTAAATAGCATGAGTAAAAGGCAAAAGTAGTAACTAGTGACAAGCAGGATTTAAAACACTGTAGGCTAGGGAGATGGATGGTTGGGCGCTGCATAGATGAGATATATCATGTTTCTAACTTGGGGCACGGCACACGGAAAAGTAATGATCATCTAGGCAAATATCAAACATTAGGCATGTATCCCGTAGGTAGTTGTACGTGCTTGCAATAAGAACTTGCACAACATCTTTTGTTCTACCATCCCACTATGAACGGGGCCAAAAGGAACTTATGGAGATTAAGGTGCTCCTGTCAAAGAACACCGGAACAAAGCAATGAACTCAATGGATACATGTAATCCTCAAACTACGGACCATCCCCTTTGGTGTCCCAAGCTGTCACTTTTGGGATCGCCGGTTCCGAACCATAATAGGTGCAAACAACTCATAGATAGGATCAAGAACACAAATATATTCATGCAAACACATATGGTTCAGATCTGAAATCATGGCACTCGGGCCCTAAGTGTCAAGCATTAAGCATAACAAGTTGAAGCAAAGATGATAAACACCATAGTAGATGATAGGCAACATGCCCCCAACGATCTGACAAACTATTACATGATCTAACTCATCCAATCCCTACCATCCCCTTCGCCTACAGCAGGGGATTACTCACACATGGAAGGAGAAGTCATGGAGGGATGATGAAGTGGTGATGGTGATGACAATGGCGACGATCTCCCCTCTCCGGAGGCCAAATCAGCCTCCAGATTAGCCCTCCCAAAGAAGAACAGAGGGTGGCGGCGGCTCCGCGACGAAAACTGCGAAAAGAACTTCTGATCTGGGGTTTCTCCGTCATGAGCTAAAATACGAGTCGAAGTAGGGCACCAGGGGAGGTGGGGACCACCCAGGCGACCCCCCGGCGCGGCCAGGGGCTGGGCCGCGCCACCAGGGCGCCTGGGCCCCCCCTGGCCCCCCTCTGGTCCCTCTTCTGGCTCCTGGTTCCTTCGGGTGCGTGGATTTTCTGTGATTTTTCGTGGATTTTTCTGAGATACCTAAAAATCCGTTTTCCTGCACACAATAAAACCATACAGGCAGCTCTGCTGAAAACAGCGTCAGTCCGGGTTAGTTTAGTTCAAATCATGCAAGAATGAGGTCAAAACAATATCAAAAGTGTTTGGAAAAGTAGATACGTTTGAGACGTATCAACTCCCCCAAGCTTAGCATATTGCTTGTCCTCAAGCAATTCAGTTCAACGAACTGGACGCGACAAAGAAAACTTTGACAAACTCTTTTGCTTCATTAGATGTATATAAGCATGTACTACGAAAAGAGTCTAGCAAATATTGAAACAGTACTATGAGGACAATGCACGGAGCAATCCTTCTTTCAAGTGACCAATCACAAATACCCAAAAGTAAATAATATACTATTGAAAATCAAGACAAGATTACATTGCACATAGCTTGAGCATACTAGGGTGGTATTACGCTAGCCTCCATGAGTGAAGCAAAACATAAATGCAGAAACTCCTCCAGAGTTTTAAAGGAGACTAGAACTAAGAATTTCAGAATAAATCATATCACAAGCCTGCAGAAGACAATGTAATACTTTGGGACAATGCACATTACACTCAGAATGACAATTATGCTCTCCTAGTTGGTGCTTTAAAGAAGGTGGAGACTCTCGAACCGTGGCTTTTGTTGGCAAGGTTGAAAACCCGTGGTCGGAAACAAAAATTAAACATGTACCAGAGCTCTTGGTTTAAAAACAGAGGTAATAATTATTTTTAGAATATGCATATTTCGTCAACGAATGCTAGCAGATAACTCAATCACTTCTTGAGCTGGACAAGTTTCGAGGAACGGCTCCCGCATGAGGACGATCACATCCTCTTAATCTCCTTTGTTTATCACTGCCAAAGTTTTCTGATTTCTCATGAACAAAGCGTGAAGGAGGGTTTGTTTGTTGTATTATCTTTTTGAGCCGGGCGCACTCTATGCCAGTTCCTTCTCGAATTATGGGTTTGGACATTAGACATGCAATCCCGGGGTGAAACTTGTCCAACTTAAAAAAATCATGAATTAACTACTACTTCCTCATGAGCTAAAACAGAGGCACAAAAAGAGAAATGCTTTTGATTAATTTCGAGATGGTACACGAAAGTCTTCGTTAGGAATGGCAGGTAAATACCATGTATAGGAAGGTATGGTGGACTCATATGGCATAACAGGTTTTAAGGATTTTGAATGCACAAGTAGTCAGTACGCTTAGTACAGGTGGAGGTTAGCAAAAGACTGGGAAGCGACCAACTAGAGAGCAATAACGGTCATAATCATGCAGAGCGACAAAGCAACATTGAATCGGGCATGAAAGTGATATAACTATTCTGAAACTCAAAGATCATCAAGGCAGAGCAGACTTTTTAGTCTTAAACATGTGTAAACATGTGCCAAGTCAATCCAAAAATTCTCTAAAGGGAAATACCACCTTAGTATACCAGACTATGAACAGTGCAATGCATGTAAATCATTTCAATAACACATTATATACTCTAGCTATTCGAGACTAGCCACAAGGAAAGCATGAACTACTGGAAGAGCATTGTAAACATAGCACTATGTCGCTACAAGCTGGTCTCTAGATCATAAGTACAGGCATATGTACAAAAGTAGAAACAAGAAGAGTTCATACCGGTCTTCCTTGTTGCTTCCCTTCCATCGATCTTCGTCATTATTGCCTCGTCACTTGCACGATCGAACGTAGGAAATATAATTAAATGCCATCACGGACTCGAGCTGAACTCTGAAAGCAAAGCAAACTAAAGAGAAATGGAAATCTTTTTTGGATTATTTCAAAGGTTGAACGAAAGCAAAAGAAAGAGAAAATCTTTTTGTTGTTTTTGCAAAGAGAGAAATAAAGAAGAACGGGCAAAAACTTCGAAAAGATCAAAGCGAATAAAACGGATAATACAATGGAAAAGTGAGAGGGGCACGTACTCCCCCAAGCTTAGGCTTTTGGCCTAAGTTGGTAGCAGCTACTGCCCCCAGGAGCCTCCTGCTCCGGGGGAACAGTGGTGAGTCCAAGGGTCGTAGAAGGATGCCGGCGCGTACACCGAACTCCTCGGAGTCTCCCACGAGGAAGGGTCCATACGCCAAGCAGAGGAAGACCCTTCACCAAACTCGGTGGCGGTTTCTTCCTGAAAAGGTGGTAACTCACCGTGCTCCTCCTCGTCGGGCACAACCCCCTCCATGGGGTTATGAAACTGATACTGGGCCATGAACTCATCGAACTAGACAACATCAAAGGACCATCCGTTCCTGCGAGAAAAATCAAACAAAAGAGGTGCTGGTAGATGGATCTCGCGTTCCGCGGCAGTTCCGAAACGCAAGATATAAACAAGATTATCCAGCTCAGAAGCCATGGTAACAAACTTATGCCTTTTCATAGCAGCAAGATCAAAGCTTAAATAAGTAAAAGGATTATCATCAGGGTGTGAGGTGCCTCCAAGATGTTCTAAGATAAGTGTGGCATAAACGCCACCATATAAGTCTCCCTTGTTACCGTTCATAGCAAGGCGTCGAGCAATTAAGGCACCCAGATTATAATCAGACCTCCCTGAGAGGGCTGCTGCCAGGATAGCAATATCCGGAGCAGAAATGTTGCTCGTGTTGTCACGAGCTAACACCCCTCTAGCAACATAATATGCAAAATACCTGAGGTGAGGAAATAAGATGCTGGAGATCTTCGACCGATGAATATCCCTCGTACTCATGCTGCAGAGAGAGTTGATGACGGTTTTCAGCTCGGAGGGCTGAGTGGCCATCCTAGCCGTCCTCCCAACGTTTGGCACACCTATTATTTCACAAAACCTTCCCAAAGTCATGGTGATAAGATCATTGTAAATTTTAAACTCAATAGCACCTGAATCAGGATTATATCGGAAACTGTTAATGAAACTGGAGGTGAGTTTTTGATACTGAGTAACACGGCACGTGACGAGCCGTGTCAGACCTGCATTAGCACAAAGATTATAAAACTCATCCTTGATTCCCGCAGCTTCAAGGAATTCATCACATGGAAACGTCATTGCACGTGCTGGACTTGTGTCTTCCAACAACTCCAGGGGCACATGATCTTCATTATAGCTCACCCTAGCAGTCGAGGGTGAAGCTGCGGCTCTAGTAACTCGATCGGAGTGTGCGGGCCTCCTCTTCTCAAGCCACCCTTTTGCCCTTCCTAACAAACTCATTTCTGAAATTTTTGGCAATTTACAAAAACAAGGATTAAAACAAGGTGAGTTAAGGCAAACTACTCAACTCACTTGCCCAAGGCATAAACTTGCATCAAAACTTGGATAATAACTTTCTACACATGCATGCAAGCTCATTTATACAGCACCAAGAACTACTAAATACTCACAAATGAAGCCACCAATCAGAAATCTAATTGGAGGGGTGGAGGAGTCACATACCAGGGAGTATTTGCTCAAAATCTCAGCTCAAATGGTGGGCTGTAGAGAGAGATCGAAGAATCGCCTCCAAGAACAGCAAGAACACAAGAACAAGTGCAGAACTCAAGTTTTTGGAGAAAAAGAGAGAGGGAGGAAGAAGACATACCTGGAGGGGGGTCCTGTGGGCCCCAGGCGCCCTATGGGCGCGGCCAGGGGGCAGGCCGCGCCAGCTGGCCGCCTGGGCCACTGGTGGGTCCCCCTGGCTGGCCCCAGGTCCCTCTGGGTCACTCCCGACGTGGAAATTTTATTTAAATTTTTCTGGAATTTTTCTGAAAACTTCATTGTTGAAAATTTTTTGAAGTTCAAAAAGCTGTGAAACTCTCTGAAAACTTGAAGCAGTGAGTAGTATTGTGAAGCTTCAAAACATAAATACTTGGTACAGCAAGTAGGACAAAAACTAAAAACAAATGAAAACATAACAAGCTCAACTTTTTATCTATATAAAACATGTTTACTAGTAAGGTTGATCAAGTCTTACCAACAAACAGGCGATATATAGAGCAAAAAGTCTCACCTCTTACGAAGTAATCACTGAACCTTTACTTTGATGGACATTGTCCCCACCATGATAGTTTTGTATTTGTGAGGCACATGTAGTGGACAGTCCCATTCTCCAATCTTCACGGTGTCGATATTCTCTATAGAGTTGAGGCCATGCCTCCTGTCGGTCTTCTTTGGAAAATATACCGTGTGTTCTTTATCATTCACATTGAAGGTGACCTTCCCTTTATTGCAATCAATAACAGCACCTGCGGTGTTAAGAAAAGGTCTACCAAGAATAATGGACATGCTCCCATCCTCGGGCATGTCAAGCACAACAAAATCAGTAAGAATCAAACAATTAGCAACTTCTACAGGAACATCCTCACAAATACCTATCGGAACGGCGGTTGACTTGTCAGCCATCTGAAGGGAGATATCTGTAGGAATTAGTTTCTCTAAACAAAGCCTCTCGTAAAGAGAGAGAGAGGCATAACACTCACTCCTGCTCCAAGATCACATAAAGCAGTTTTGACATAATTATTCTTTATGGAGCAAGGAATGGTGGGTATACCTGGATCACCGAGCTTCTCAGGAATCTTGCCTCTGAAAGAGTAGTTAGCAAGCATAGTAGATATTGCTTCATTAGGAACTTTTCTTTTATTAGTAACAATATCTTTCATATATTTTGAATAAGGAGGTAACTTAATAGCCTCAGTCAAAGGGACTTGAAGAAAAAGAGGTTTAATCCACTCACAAAACTTATTGTAATGCTCTTCTTCTTTAGATTTGATGGACTTACCTGGAAAGGGCATGGGTTTCTGTACCCATGGTTCTCTTTCCTTCCCATGTTTTCTTGCGATGAAGTCTTCTTTAGTGTATCTCTTACGTTTGTCAGGTGCTTCTTCTTCTCGAACTTCAGGCGGATCGTTCTTCTCATTATCCTTACCTTCAGGTTCAGCACCGTCTTCAGTCTCAGCATCGGAGATAGATACACTGTTGGGATCAACAGCTGGCTCTTCATCTGCAATAGGATCATTAGAATTGTCAGTCTCCTTATGTTTCTTCTTCTTCTTTGGAGAGCCAACAATTTCTTCTTCCTGCATTTGAGAATCTTGCTCGATTCTCCTCGGATGCCCCTCTGGATAGAGAGGATCTTGAGTGCTAGTTCCTCCTCGGGTCTTAATCCCGAAAGCCTGCAAATCATCTTGTTTGGCATTGTTAGCAAGCAAATCTTTTTGCACATTAGAAATTTGGTCAGGCTGAGTTTGAACCATATGAAAATGCTTCACAAGACATTGAATATCATTAACTGTTCTACCTAGAACATCAAGCAATCTTTTGATAGCAAGGGAATTATCATGCAACTGACTTTGTATCCTCTCATTAAAATGATTTTGTTTCATAATAAAATTATCAAACTCATCTAAACATTGATCAGGAGGCTTACCATGAGGGATGTCACTTGCGTTGAAATCTAAAAGAGAGTGTACCTCTACCATAGGAGGGTGAGTGGTAGGCTCGCACAGCTTCTCAATAGGGGGTAGATTCTTCACGTCTTCAGCTTTAATACCCTTCTCTTTAATAGACTTCTTTGCTTCTCGCATATCTTCGGGGCTTAGAACAAACATGCCCCTCTTCTTTGGTGGTGGAGGTGGTTCAGGGACGGACCAATCTTCATGGTTTTTGGCAATCCTGCCCATCAAATCTTCTGCATCTTTCGGCGTCCTTTTCCTGAAAACACAACCAGCACAACTGTCCAAATAGGACCTGGATTCATCAGTTAGACCAGCATAGAATATATCAATTAATTCGTTCTTAGGGACTTCATGTCCTGGTCTAGCCCGAATCAGACCGCAGTACCTCCCCCAAGCTTCAGGGAGGGACTCATCCTGCAACTGTTTAAAGTTATAAATTCTTTGTAAAGCAGCATGTTGCATGTGAGCAGGAAAGTACTTATCAACAAAAGAGTGAGCTAAGTCTTGAGGACTCTTAATGGAACTGCATGGGAGTGAATCATACCATGCTTTAGCACCTTCCTTCAAGGAGAAAGGAAGAAGCTTGGTCACATAAAAGTATCGTATCTTCTCATCTGTGGTAAACAGGCCACCCAACTCACCGAGTTTAGTCAGGTGTGCAATAGCATCATCATTTTCTCTGCCATAAAAGGGGTCGGCTTCAACCATAGGTATAAGTGAAAGATCAACAGAGAAATCATAATCAGGATCATCAATGCATATAGGAGATGTAGCAAATTCAGGATTATGAACGGTTTTGTTCTTCAAAGAGTGTTTCTCAAACAGTTTCTTAATAACTTCAGGGTCAGAGCCAGAAAACTCTGTCAGTTCCCTGCATAAATCTTCATCAAGCATATAGTAATCATCATCAAGGAGTCTCTCCTTGAGTTTACTCAAATCAGGATAATCATAAGTTTCACCAATAGGGTAGCGAGTAACAGGAATTTCAATTCCAGACTTTTTAGCAGCAGCAACGATCTGTTTCTCAAGAGCATAACCAAGGGAACTAATATCATCAAAAGTAGTAGAAGCATTATCAAGAGTATCAGACATAGTAATAGATTCAGTAGGAGCATCATATGGTGGTGGTGAGGCAAACTTACTCATAACAGAAGGTGAATCAAGCGTAGCACTAGTGCTCAGAACAGTACCTCTTCTTGTAGTGGATAGTAAGATCGGAACCTTGGGGTCTCCTTTCTTACCCATAGCGGATGAAGTGCAGCAGGTAGGATACTTCAAGTAGACTTGTAAATATTGCTATGGTCCCCGGCAACGGCGCCAGAAAACGGTACTTGATAGCCCTCAACCGTAAGGGATCGAGATAGTCTTCGCGGGTAAGAATAACCCAATTTATTGATTCGACACACGGGGAGCCAAAGAGTATTTATAAGCTTTGACAGTTGAGTTGTCAATTCAACCGCACCTGAAATATACTTACTTGCAACAAAAGATAAGTGGTAACAGTGATATGATAGTGATGATGGTGATAGTAAAAGTAAACAGCAAAAGTAAATAGCAGGAGTAAAAGGCAAAAATAGTAACTAGTGGCAAGCAGGATTTAAAACACTGTAGGCTAGGGAGATGGATGGTTGGGCGCTGCATGGATGAGATATATCATGTTTCTAACTTGGGGCACGGCACACGGAAAAGTAATGATCATCTAGGCAAATATCAAACATTAGGCATGTATCCCGTAGGTAGTTGTACGTGCTTGCAATAAGAACTTGCACAACATCTTTTGTCCTACCATCCCGCTACGAACGGGGCCAAAAGGAACTTATGGAGATTAAGGTGCTCCTGTCAAAGAGCACCGGAACAAAGCAATGAACTCAATGGATACATGTAATCCTCAAACTACGGACCATCCCCTTTGGTGTCCCAAGCTGTCACTTTTGGGATCGCCGGTTCCGAACCGTAATAGGTGCAAACAACTCATAGATAGGATCAAGAACACAAATATATTCATGCAAACACATATGGTTCAGATCTGAAATCATGGCACTCGGGCCCTAACTGTCAAGCATTAAGCATAACAAGTTGAAGCAAAGATGATAAACACCATAGTAGATGATAGGCAACATGCCCCCAACGATCTGACAAACTATTACATGATCTAACTCATCCAATCCCTACCATCTCCTTCGCCTACAGCAGGGGGTTACTCACACATGGAAGGAGAAGTCATGGAGGGATGATGAAGTAGTGATGGTGATGACGATAGCGACGATCTCCCCTCTCCGGAGGCCAAATCAGCCTCCAGATTAGCCCTCCCGAAGAAGAACAGAGGGTGCGGCGGCTCCGCGACGAAAACTGCGAAAAGAACTTCTGATCTGGGGTTTCTCCGTCACGAGCTAAAATACGAGTCGAAGTAGGGCACCAGGGGAGGTGGGGCCCACCCAGGCGACCCCCCGGCGCGGCCAGGGGCTGGGCCGCGCCACCAGGGCGCCTGGGCCCCCCCTGGCCCCCCTCTGGTCCCTCTTTTGGCTCTTGGTTCCTTTGGGTGCATGGATTTTCTGTGATTTTTCGTGGATTTTTCTGAGATACCTAAAAATCTGTTTTCCTGCACACAATAAAACCATACAGGCAGCTCTGCTGAAAACAGCGTCAGTCCGGGTTAGTTTAGTTCAAATCATGCAAGAATGAGGTCAAAACAATATCAAAAGTGTTTGAAAAAGTAGATACGTTTGAGACGTATCATGTGGTTGAAAGTATCTCTCGAATTGAATCTTAAGAAACTATTGAGAGCAAAGTAAGAAGGTACCATGAGAAGTTTCAAGCGGGTAGGCAATCGTCCGATGCCTAAAACAAGGTGTGAAAGGGGTTCAAAGCAACGGGAATAAGTATTGTGTATGATACTAGAATTGATGATCTCTCGGAAGGTGGTTCGTGAATTACATACGAGGCCACGCACGAGGAATAACTTTGGGAACATGGGGTGTACAGGAGAGTCCGGTTTCGATCCTGTGTAACTGTGGGTTATGGGCCCACCATGTGGGTTAAAAGTAGGAAGGGCGGTGATGTCTTGCACGGTCATGTAAGCAAGGCATGTCAGAGGATAGCATGTCAGTTATGTCGGCAACAATGTTGGTACCAAGGGCGAGGGACGAAGAGGACCATTTTCCTGCTCGTTGAAACGAGGCGGACCAATAGGCAAAGTTCTCATCCATCGGTGGTTACCGAAATGTTATCAACAATAGTAACAGGGTCTTACTGACAGAGTTGTACACCAAGGTGTTTACATAAGCAGAAAATTATTACTGCTTAGATTATATGTAGATGAACGAAAGGATAAACAAACAAATTAAAAGGAAAATGTGTTTAAACACAATGAATAGGAGTAAATCATCCCCAAGATTAAGTAGAGGAAGAAAGGATCAAGGTACGCACACAAGAAACCCAAATCAGTAGAACTCTTCAAGTGATTGATGCTGAGTCCATCCTTCTATGTCCAGAAGTATGACATCGACCCTGCAAAGAGACATAAGTCAGCTAGCCAATACATCATTTACCATTTGTTCGTTGTAATGCCTGAGTCATCCCCATTCATCTGCAACTAAATTATTGTAAGAAATAGCACGGATTTTATTTTATTTTTCTCTTAACACAAATTTTGTTTTAAATTACTATTCATTATGAATGTTCTCAATTAACAAAAAATTGCACGTAGGTAGAACATTCAATAATATCTCTTGCTGCTTGTCTAGAGCAATTAACTTTCGAGAAGAGAAAGTATATATGTGTAACGAAAAAAAGTAAGCGGGATATATATATAGGGTTATGCTGAAACAAAAAGAGTAAAATATTGGATACCTTGAAAGAATTTGTGACCATGAGAATTTTTTGCACATATGGAATCGGAAGTACTACCAACAGGTGAAAAAGATCAACAAAGCAGCAATAGAACTGAAGAAATCTATGTATTCTAGAAACAAAAGACACCAATAGTGGATTCGAAGCTTACATATTTTACCACATAGAAAGACAACTAAGGCTCACTTCTAATGGATGTGGCACAGAGGAAAGGACCTGAGTAGGAGGACTGAGTGGAAGGCTTCTCGTCCCCATCTAGATAGATCGACAATGCAAATTTAATATATTCAATATGTATAAGGGTGCAAGTGATGAAAATTTATAGTAATTTTAATATAATATATAATGCACCCATTGCAAACTGTCGTATGGGCCTACAAATTAATGGAACATTTTGTTCTTCAGACAAAGCTCGAATGCTCTTGCATCTCTAGTGAACGTGTTGCTAACCCCAATATTGATTAAAAATTAGAGGACAAATTAATAAGTAGACATAAAAATAAACAAGAAAATAATGGCATGACCTACGCCAAAATGTACGCTAGATGATCTCTCCTGAAATATAGTCGAATAATTAAGTGAGCTAAAACATGAGATTTCCATTTAACTCTCCTTATCGAATTTTTTTTGTAATTAGCAAAACAAGATAAAATCTAAAATAGTATTCATCTCACAAATGTGGACATCATTTACATTGTAGTAGTTAAAATTACAATTTTTGACTGTGCGTTGTATGGTAGGACATCTATTTTGGAATTGAAAGGTAGTAAACTTGTAGCTACACAACCAGTTATATTTTACATAGAGCAAACTTCTTACTTGCTAGGCTCGAAAAATAAGTGAATAACAGAAAAATATTTCTTGAGTTCAGTTGTTATCAATTTTACCTCAACAAAGAGGTAGATCATTAGTTTTGGAACCCTCATGCCATCTTCTCGGTATTTGCATATTCGGTGATTTGCACTGAAGTGACCATTACATCCCATCATCGAGTTATTCCTTGGTGATCGATCTGTGACATTAAGACTTAAAGTGCCATGCGCTGATTTCGAAAATGCACCCATCTCTCGACTTTGAGTGATATCCACGGCAAATTGTTGGGGAACACAGTATTTCAAAAAAAAATCCTACGATCACGCAAGATCTATCTAGGAGATGCATAGCAACGAGAGGGGGAGTGTATCTTCAGACCCTTGAAGATCGCAAAGTGGAAGCATTTATCAACGCGGTTGATGTAGTCGCACACATTCACGATCCGTCCCGATCTAGTACTGAACGTATGGCACCTCTGCGTTCAGCACACATTCAGCTCGATGATGTCCTCGCCTTCTTGATCCAGCAAGACGGACGAAGTAGTAGATGAGTTCCGTCAGCACGATCGTGTGGTGACGGTCGGTGATGAAGAACAATCTCTGCAGGGCTTCACCAAGCACTACAGAAACTAGACGAAGGATAAACTAGAGGGTCGGGGTTGCCGGCACACGGCTTGGTGTATCTTGATGTGTCTTGGGTGCTAGCCCTGCCCCTCTATTTATATGTTGAGCCTTGGGGTCGAAACTTGGAGTAAAAGCCTTCACAAAGTCGGTTTCACCCGAAAGGCAAGAGTCCTTCTCGGACTCCAGGGCCAGACGCCGACGCCAGGGACCCTGGCGTCTGGCCCCAGGACTCCGCAAAACTTCCTTTTGCGCTTTCCAAAAACCTTGTGGGCTTTCCCCTTTGGCCCAAATAAAGTGTCTTCATACCCAAACATTTCGGGAAACATCCGGAACCCCTTCCGGTGAATTCTGGAACCCTTCCGGAGGTCAAACACTATTATCCCATATATCAATCTTTATCTTCGGACTATTCCGGAGTTCCTCGTCATGTCCGTGATCAAATCCGGGACTCCGAATAACATTTGATCACCAACATACATAACTCATTAAATACTATATCATCAACGAACGTTAAGCGTGCGGACCCTACGGGTTCGAGAACTATGTAGACATGACCGAGACATCTCTCCGGTCAATAACCAATAGCGGAACCTGGATGCCCATATTGGCTCTTACATATTCTACAAAAATCTTTGCCGGTCGAACCGCATAACAACATACGTTGTTCCCTTTGTCGTCGGTATGCTACTTGCCCGAGATTCGATCGTCGGTATCATCATACCTAGTTCAATCTCGTTACCGGCAAGTCTCTTTACTCATTCTGTAATACATCATCTCGTGACTAACTCATTAGTCGTTTGCTTGCAAGGCTTATTACGATGTGTATTACCGAGAGGGCCTAGAGATACCCCTCCGACACTCGGAGTGACAAATCCTATTCTTGATCTATGTCAACACCACAAACACCTTTGGATACACCTGTAGAGCATCTTTATAATCACCCAGTTACGTTGTGACATTTGATAGCACACAAGGTGTTCCTCCGGTATTCGGGAGTTGCATAATCTCATAGTTAGAGGAACATGTATAAGTCATGAAGAAAGCAATAGCAGTAAAACTAAACGATCATAGTGCTAAGCTAACGGATGAGTCTTGTCCATCTCATCATTCTCATAATGATGTGATCCCGTTTGATCAAATGACAACACATGTCTATGGTCAGGAAACATAACCTTTTTTGATTAACGAGCTAGTCTAGTAGAGGCATACTAGGGACACTGTGTTTTGTCTATGTATTCACATATGTATCAAGTTTCCGGTTAATACAATTCTAGCATTAATAAAAGACATTTATCATGATATATAAGGAAATATAAATAACAACTTTATTATTGCCTCTAGGGCATATTTCCTTTAGTCTCCCACTTGCACTAGAGTCAATAATCTAGATTACATAGTAATGATTCTAACACCCATGGAATCTTGGTGCTGATCATGTTTTTCTCGTGGAAGAGGCTTAGTCAATGGGTCTGCAACATTCAGATCCGTATGTATCTTGCAAATTTCTATGTCTCCCTCCTTTATTTGATCGCGGATGGAATTGAAGCGTCTTTTGATGTGCTTGGTTCTCTCGTGAAACCTGGATTCCTTCGCCAAGGCTATTGCTCCAGTGTTGTCACAAAAGATTTTCATTGGACCCGATGCACTAGGTATTACACCTAGATCGGATATGAATCAGGCTGGCAATGGGGATTACCCAGGCGGGTATTGGACTCCCATCCCCGTCCCCGCGAGAGTCACCCCATGCCCGTCCCCATCCCCATACCCGCACGGGGGGAACAAATGTTTCCCATCCCCATCCCCGTCAGGTTTTTCATCCCCATGGGGAAACCCATACATGCAATTAACAATCGCCTCCAGTAGCATTTAAGTAGAAAACACAATGTATCAACACAATAAACAATATGTTGTGGCTAGGTTAGCGATTTCTTTGGGCTTTTGGGGCCCAAGGGGTGGGATTAGTGAGAATTTAGGTGGGTATGATCAGGAATTGCCTAGGTCTACCAATTTTATGGCCCAAAAGTAAGGCACTAACGGGTAAGGTGGGTAACGGGTATGGGTAATTCTATCCCATCCCCATCCCCATCTTATGCGATGAGTAATATATTTGACCCACCAGCTTCCCCGTGGGCAAAAAACAGGGCACATCCCCGTCCCCTAATAGAGTAATTACCCATGGGGACGCGGGTAACGGTTAACCATTGCCAGCTTGAGATATGAACTCCTTCATCCAGACTCCTTCATTTGCTGCTTCTGAAGCAGCTATGTACTCTGCTTCACACGTAGATCCCGCCACGACGCTCTGCTTGGAACTGCACCAACTGACAGCTCCACCGTTCAACAAAAATACATATCCGGTTTGTGACTTGGAGTCATCCGGATCAGTGTCAAAGCTTGAATCGACGTAATCGTCTACGATGAGCTCTTTGTCACCTCCATAAACGATAAACATATCCTTTGTCCTTTTCAGGTACTTCAGGATGTTCTTCACCGCTGTCCAGTGATCCACTCCTGGATTACTTTGGTACCTCCCTGCTAAACTTATAGCAAGGCACACATCAGGTCTGGTACACATCATTGCATACATGATAGATCCTATGGCTGAAGCATAGGGAATAACTTTTATTAACTCTCTATCTTCTGTAATGGTCGGGCATTGAGTCTTACTCAACTTCACACCTTGTAACACGGGCAAGAACCTTTTCTTTGACTGATCCATTTTGAACTTCTTCAAAACTTTATCAAGGTATGTGATTTGTGAAAGTCCAATTAAGCGTCTTGATCTATCTCTATATATCTTGATGCCCAATATATAAGCAGCTTCACCGAGTTCTTTCATTGAAAAATTCTTATTCAAGTATCCTTTTATGCCATCCAGAAATTCTATATCATTTCCAATCAACAATATGTCATCCACATATAATATCAGAAATGCTACAGAGCTCCCACTCACTTTCTTGTAAATACATGCTTCTCCAAAAGTCTGTATAAAACCATATGCTTCGATCACCTCATCAAAGCGTATATTCCAACTCCGAGATGCTTGCACCAGTCCATAGATGGATCGCTGGAGTTTGCATACTTTGTTAGCACATTTAGGATCGAAAAAACCTTATGGTTGTATCATATACAACTCCTCTTTGAGGTATCCATTAAGGAATGCAGTTTTGACATCCATTTGCCAGATTTTATAATCATAAAATGCGGCAATTGCTAACATGATTCGGATAGACTTAAGCATAGCTACGGGTGAGAAAGTCTCATCGTAGTTAACTCCTTGAACTTGTTGAAAACCTTTCGCAACAAGTCGAGCTTTGTAGACAGTAACATTACCATCGGCATCAGTCTTCCTCTTAAAGATCCATTTATTTTCAATGGCTTGCCGCTCATCGGGCAAGTCAACCAAGGTCCACACTTTGTTCTCATACATGGATCTCATCTCAGATTTCATGGCCTCAAGCCATTTTATGTAATCTAGGCTCATCATCGCTTCCTCATAGTTCATAGATTCATCATGGTCTAGTAACATGACTTCCAAAACCGGGTTACCGTACCACTCTGGCGCGTAATGCACTCTGGTTGACCTACGAGGTTCGGTAGTAACTTGATCTGAAGTTTCACGATCATCATCATTAGCTTTCTCACTGATCGGTGTAGGAATCATTGGAACTAGTTTCCATGATGTACTACTTTCCAATTCGGGAGAAGGTACAATTACCTCATCAAGTTCTACTTTCCTCCCACTCACTTCTTTCGAGAGAAACTCCTTCTCTAGAAAGGAGCCATTCTTAGCAACGAATATCTTGCCTTCGGATCTATGATAGAAGGTGTAACCAACAGTTTCCTTTGGGTATCCTATGAAGAAACATTTCTCTGACTTGGGTTCGAGCCAGGGGCGAATCTACGTGCATCGCTGTGGGGGCTGATACGTCCAAAACGTATCTATAATTTCTGCTTGCTCCATGCCTCTTTTGGGTGAAATTGCTATGATATTTATACACTTCCATACACTTTTGATCATATTTGGACTAACCTATTAACTCAGTGCACCCCAGTGCCAGTTTCTGTTTTCTGCTGTTTTTGTATTTCAGTTTTTCCCATTACGGGAACTGCCAGAAAAATCCCGGAAAAATTATATAAAAAATCAGCGTTCCAGAAGGTTCCCGGTAGCCAAAGTACAGCCGGGGGGGCCACCAGGGCTCCAGGCGCCTGGTGGCGCGCCCCCCCTGGGCCGCGCTGGGGGGGCGCCTGGCCCCCCCGAGCCTCGTCTGGTGCCCCCCTTTGGCATATATTTACACCGCGTCGCAGAAACCCTGATTCCAGACCCCTTTTCTCCAGACGCAATCCCGATCTCCACCGCCATCGTCATCAAGCTTCGGGGGACCAGAATTCCTGTGTCGGCACCCTGCCGGGACGGGGAAGTGCCCCCGGATTCATCTCCATCGACGTTGCTTCCTCCCTCCATGATGCGGGAGTAGTTCCTCCTCGGGGCTGAGGTTTCTACCAGTAGCTATGTGGTCAATTCTCTCTCCCATGATGTGATCTTCGTTGTGATCATAGGCTATGTTAATCTAGGGTGATCCCATGATATTTCCCCTTCCTCTATGTATTGGATTGATGTACTCACTTGTCTTTATCTAGTATAATCCCCGAGAACAAGGTGACAGCGGTCTATTGGACATATTTTCATGAGTGATTTCCTCTCTTGTGTGTTGATTGAAGATTGAGAGTCTCTTGGTGCTTGTCTTTGACTATCCTTTAGATATGTTGTGGTGATTGTGGGACTCTCTTTGGATGGCCGCGGTGACATTGGGAAATCCTTAGATTGAGAACTACGAACTTTGAGGTGTGCTTTTGTAGCCCTACATAATTCTCGTCCTCTCTTGACCACGAAGGAATGACCTCCGGGTGCGTCTCCATTGCATGTTTTATGGGAAATATCATGTGATTTGATTATGTTAATGTTGTTGGGAGTTGCCACTAGTGAAAGTATGATCCCTAGGCCTTGTTTCCACCATTGCAATACCATTTGTGCTCACGTTTACCACTTGTTTGCTTGCTGCACTTTTTATTACAGATTTATATTACTTTGTTTTGCCATCCATATCACTTGCCATTTAACATCTCTTCGCCGAACTAGTGCACCTATACATCTGACAAGTGTATTAGGTGTGTTGGGGACACAAGAGACTTCTTGTATTTTAGTTGCAGGGTTGCTTGAGAGAGACCATCTTCAACCTCTACTTCCCTGAGTTCGATAAACCTTAGGTCATCCACTTGAGGGAAATTGCTGATGTCCTACAAACCTCTGCGTTTGGAGGCCCAACATAGTCTACAAGAGTAGAAGCGTGTGTAGACATCAAGCTATTTCTGGCGCCGTTGCCGGGGAGGTGAGTGCTTGAAGGTATATCTTTAGATCTTGCAATTAAATCTTTTTGTTTCTTGTTTTTATTTCACTAGTTATGCTTATGGACAACCTTGCTATTGGATCGTTGCTTGCGGGAAGACGCCCCACACCTGTGGTGGTTGCTCCTCCCCCTACTGAAATTGTGCCCTATAAAATACCAGCTGGTATTATCGATTATGTTTTGGCTAATCGTTATGCAGGAGACAGACATCCCGGTGAACACTTGCTATATCTGTCACAACTATGTTCATTATTTAAGCTTGCAGTTGTATCAAAGGAGTTTGTCATGAGGAAATTGTTCGCCGTATCACTTATAGATAAAGCTTCAGATTGGTATAGGCTTCTCGATAACTTGCACTTGCTTGACTGGCAAGAGCTTATGTCTCTCTTTTACTCCAAGTTTTATCCTCTTCATGAAGTCCATAAGAATAGGAATTATGTTTATAATTTCTACCCTCATGACGGAGAGAGCATAGCTCAAGCTTGGGGGAGACTGAAAACGTTAATGCTAAAATGTCCTAACCATGGGCTCCCCAAAGATATGATTATTACTAATTTCTATGCGAGGCTCTCTCGACAGGATAAAGATTTGCTCGATGCTTCCTCTATGGGTTCTTTCACAAACGAAAAGATTGATGCTAGATGGGAACTCCTTGAAAGAATTCAATGCAACACTGAAGATTGGGAGATCGACAAAGGTAAAGAGTCAGGTATAATTTATGAGTATGATTGCATTAAGTCCTTTGTTGAAACTACAAGTTTTAATAAGTTTAGTGCTAAGTTTGGGCTTGATTCTCAACTCCTTGTTGATTTCCTCAAATCTTTTGCTTCATGAACCTTTTAAAGAGATTTGCAAAGAAAATGAAATTGTTCATGATGATTGCAACATGCATGATCCAATTCCTAAAAATGAAGTTTTATATAAGCATGTTAATTTTTGTGGAGTGGATAGACCTTGTGAAAGGCCTATGATTGAAGAAGAGAAGTATTGTAAGCAACATAAGAATGAAAGAACAATCACTTGGGTCAGAGATTTAAATGAAATTGCTAGAGAATTGTGTGACCTTTATCCTTTTACTTGTGAACTTTGCTGTATAGAAGGACACTTTAATTTTCAATGCATGAACTATCAAAACATAACTGTTAACCGGTTGTGTGATAACATGATCACCTCTGATCTTTATGATGAGCTTATGTTATTTTTGATGTGTGAAGAGTTATCAGAAAAGACTTCTTGGCTGGATGTTAATGCCATAGGAATAAAAAACACTTTGCGAAATTGCCATCTCTATTGTGTTGTTAATTGCCATGAAAATGATTACATAAGTAAGATTAGAAAGGAGGGAACTTTACCAAAGTATAAAAATGTCTCTTATATTGCTGCTAATAAAAAGGAGAGTTTCTCCCAAGTTTCCCCTATTGTTTCTAATGATAAACCAGGATATGTGGAGAAGCTTCATCTCCAACCACTCCC
The DNA here is from genome assembly GCA_902687465.1 of Secale cereale. Taxonomy (NCBI): domain Eukaryota; kingdom Viridiplantae; phylum Streptophyta; class Magnoliopsida; order Poales; family Poaceae; genus Secale; species Secale cereale. The sequence continues at coordinate 836,503,728 of LR738713.1, forward strand.
TCCTAAGGTGAAGAAGAAGAAAAAGAAGAGGAGGAGGAAGAGGAGCAAGAAGGAAGAAGAATGGGTATCAACCTGGCCTGGGCATATTCCTCCCATCAACTTTCATCCTAACGGTTGTAAGTCTAAAGAAGAAGGTGAAGTTTATTGCCTTAATTATCATCTTGATGATACGTCCATAGGTACTATTGAAGATGATTTTGATTATGATATGCATGTTACTTATTGTGATTGGGAAAATGATGATAATGCTACTTATGATCTTGAAAATCTTTTTGGTACCAACTCTGAAAGTGATGATATGGAAAGCTCTAAGCTTGGGGATTATAGGATTGCAAATCCTTTACCCACTAGTGATGTGACAATTGATAATTCTTTTGCTAGTAAGAATAAAGACAACATGTTTACAAATATAGTTGCTAGCAATGATAATGCTCTTCTCTACTATGATGATGTTATAACTCCAATCTATAGTGATTATAAAGGTACCTATGACGTAAGGAGAAATTATCCTTATGAAACTTGTCATAATCATGGAGGGAATTACTCCCTTGTTGAACACCACCCTCCTAATACACAATTAATCTATAGTGTTCAAGTTGTTTATGATAGTCCTACTCCCACTATTACCAATGAGAAAGATTATGCTTATGTGGAGAGTAAGAGTACCTTTTTGCATGTGGATCATGGTAACAATGCCTTATGTGATAGTTATATTGTTGAGTTCATCCATGATTCCACTGAAAATTATTATGAGAAGGGAACATATGCTTATAGATATTTCAATAATATCAAGTTCCCTCTCTTTATGTTGAAGGTTTTGAAGCTGCACTTGTTTTGTCTTCCTATGCTTATTGCTTTGTGCTTCAATGAATTATTGTATTGCAATATTCCTATGCATAGGAAGCATGTTAGGCTCAAATGTGTTTTGTATTTGCTTCTTGATGCTCTCTTTTGTTCTTCAACTCTTATTCCTACGAGAGCATCATTAAAGTCTTAAGCCTATCTTTATGGCTGTAAAGAAAGAGCTCTAGGGAGACAACCCTTGTTATCTTTGCTTTCAGTTTGTTCTTTCAGTTTTTAGTGGTCTTGATGTTTGTTACTACTATAGCAACATCATTGTATCTTTATTTTTCAGCTTTGTGCCAAGTGTAGCCTCTGATTGCAAGAAAGTTCAAAAGTTGTGACGTGCTGTCCAGGAAACAGATTCTGTCCTTGGACAGAAAAATTCATATAAAATCACCATATCATCTTTTTGGTCTGAATTTTTTCGACAGCGTGCTCTATATAATTGTCTTTCGTGCGTCTGTTCTGAGTTTTTTTATTAGAGTTGCAGAAGTGCCCCGGAAAAATCATTTACTACCTGCTGTTCTGTTTTTCACAGATTCTGTCCTGTTTTGCCTTTCCTTCATTTTACAAACCTAGAGCTTGCTTTTTCTTTGCAAAAACCTTTTGTCAATCTTGAGAAACAGTAGAACTTCAAGAATATCTTTATTTCCAGCAAGGAACAATTATTTTATTATGGGTACTAACCTCGCTAATCAGATTATGATGAGTTATGTATGAAGGGAGTTTTCAAGTGTGCGAGGGAAGATGATAAAAAGATCCAGGAGTGTCAAACGCTCAAGCTTGGGGATGCCCCCATGCACCCCCAAGAAATATTCAAGGAGACTCAAGCGTCTAAGCTTGGGGATGCCCCCGTGCATCCCCTTCTCCATCAACATTATCAGTTCGTCTTTCGTTCCACTATATTTTAATCACTTCATGTGTTATGTGCTATGCTTGGAGCGTCTTGCTTTTTGTTTTCCTTTTTAGTTTTCTTTTAGTTTTTCATAACGAGTCGGAACTCAGCTTTCTTTATGTGGGAGAGAAACACGCTCCACTTCTACCTAGAACATAACATAGAATTTTCATGTCTATCCTTGCTGTGTGTGTTCTTTGTCTTTTAATAGCTACTATCATGCTTAGCTCTTAGTATTCATGCTTATCTTTTTAAAGAGCTTTTGTTTAGTTGGTTGCTTGAACTCTCTTTAGTTATCATGCTTATCTTATTAAGAGAGTTTGCTTCCGTTGCATTGGTTGATATGTCTATGATAAAGATGCTACGTGCATAATGGCGCTTAGTAGTTCATGTTTTCTTATGGTTAGTCTCAAATAGCTGGGGGGTTCCCAATGTGTTATTGGAGTACCAACATGATTTGTTTGCCTATGATGTGGTATGGTTTAGTAATATCTTCCTTCGAGAATTTATTTTGATTGACTTCGCGTATGCTCACGCATATTTAAGACTGTAAAGAAAGTCCTTCAAGCCTTGATGATCTTTTGTTTCTGAGTAGCGATATAACTTCCATGCCTGATTCAATGTTGCTTTGTCGCTCTGCATGATTATGACCGTCATTGCTCTCTTAGTTGGTCGCTCCCAGTCTTTTGCTAACCTCCACCTGTACTAAGCGGACTGACTGCTTGTGCATCCACATTCTTTTATACCAGTTATGCCATATGAGTCCACCATACCTTCCTACATGGTATTTACCTGCCATTCCTAACGGAGACTTGCATGTACTATCTCGAAATTATTCAAAGAAAAATGCATTCCTATTTTGTGCCTCTGTTGTAAGTCCATGAGGAAGTAGTAGTTAATTCATAATCTTTTTAAGTTGGACAAGCTTCGCCCCGGGATTGCATGTATAATGTGCAAACCCATAATACGAGAAGGAACTGGCATTGAGTGCGCCCGGCTCAAAATTAATATAACAAACAAACCCTCCTTCACGCTTTGTTCATGAGAAATCTGAAAACTTTGGCAGTGATAAATAAAGGAGATTAAGAGGATGTGATCGTCCTCATTCGGGAGCCGTTCCTCGAAACTTGTCCATCTCAAGAAGTGATTGAGTTGTCTGCTAGCATTCGTTGACGAAACATGCATGGTCTAAAAAAATTATTATTACCTCTGTTTTAAAACCAAGAGCTCTGGTACATGTTTTGTCTTTGTTTCCGACTACGGGTTTTCAACCTTGCCAACAAAAGCCACGGTTCGAGAGTCTCCACCTTCTTTTAAAGCACCAACTACTGAGAGCATGATTTTCATTCTGAGTGTAATGTGCATTGTCCCAAAGTAGCATTGTCTTTTGCATGATTGTGATATCGTTTATTCTGAAATCATTGTATCTAGTCATCACCTAAACCTTGAAGGTGTGCCTGCATTTATGTTTTGCTTCACTAAAGGGGGCAAACGAGATATCACTTTATCATATTTGCACACCATGTTCATTACAAATCTATTTGATGTTTCAGTATCATATTGTAAAACTTTCAATTCTTTGTGATTTTCTCATGAGGCAACTTAATTACTATAGATTCATTGTCTCAGTAAGCTTTTGTCATATGACTATGAAAAAGTCCTATATGGTTAATAGCATGTCACCACAGAAATTATTCTTGTTATCATTTACCTACTCGAGGACGAGCAGGAATTAAGCTTGGGGATGTTGATACGTCCAAAACGTATCTATAATTTATGCTTGCTCCATGCCTCTTTTGGGTGATATTGCTATGATATTTATACACTTCCATACACTTTTGATCATATTTGGACTAACCTATTAACTCAGTGCACCCCAGTGCCAGTTTCTGTTTTCTGCTATTTTTGTATTTCAGTTTTTCCCATTACGAGAACTGCCAGAAAAATCCCGGAAAAATTATATAAAAAATCAGCGTTCCAGAAGGTTCCCGGTAGCCAAAGTACAGCCGGGGGGGGCACCAGGGCTCCAGGTGCCCTGGTGGCGCGCCCCCCCTGGGCCGCGCCGGGGGGGCGCCTGGGCCCCCCGAGCCTCGTCTGGTGCCCCCCTTTGGCATATATTTACACCGCGTCGCAGAAACCCTGATTCCAGACCCCTTTTCTCCAGACGCAATCCCGATCTCCGCCGCCATCGCCATCAAGCTTCGGGGGACCAGAATTCCTGTGCCGGCACCCTGCCGGGACGGGGAAGTGCCCCCGGATTCATCTCCATCGACGTTGCTTCCTCCCTCCATGATGCGGGAGTAGTTCCTCCTCGGGGCTGAGGTTTCTACCAGTAGCTATGTGGTCAATTCTCTCTCCCATGATGTGATCTTCGTTGTGATCATAGGCTATGTTAATCTAGGGTGATCCCATGATATTTCCCCTTCCTCTATGTATTGGATTGATGTACTCACTTGTCTTTATCTAGTATAATCCCCGAGACCAAGGTGACAGCGGTCTATTGGACATATTTTCATGAGTGATTTCCTCTCTTGTGTGTTGATTGAAGATTGAGAGTCTCTTGGTGCTTGTCTTTGACTATCCTTTAGATATGTTGTGGTGATTGTGGGACTCTCTTTGGATGGCCGCGGTGACATTGGGAAATCCTTAGATTGAGAACTACGAACTTTGAGGTGTGCTTTTGTAGCCCTACATAATTCTCGTCCTCTCTTGACCACGAAGGAATGACCTCTGGGTGCGTCTCCATTGCATGTTTTATGGGAAATATCATGTGATTCAATTATGTTAATGTTGTTGGGAGTTGCCAGTAGTGAAAGTATGATCCCTAGGCCTTGTTTCCACCATTGCAATACCATTTGTGCTCACGTTACCACTTTTTTGCTTGCTGCACTTTTTATTACAGATTTATATTACTTTGTTTTGCCATCCATATCACTTGCCATTTAACATCTCTTCGCCGAACTAGTGCACCTATACATCTGACAAGTGTATTAGGTGTGTTGGGGACACAAGAGACTTCTTGTATTTTAGTTGCAGGGTTGCTTGAGAGAGACCATCTTCAACCTCTACTTCCCTAAGTTCGATAAACCTTAGGTCATCCACTTGAGGGAAATTGCTGCTGTCCTACAAACCTCTGCGCTTGGAGGCCCAACATAGTCTACAAGAGTAGAAGCGTGTGTAGACATCAGGGGCGAATGCCCCCACTCGTTTTTCTGGGCCACTTATGCTAGGCCCAGGATATTCAGCATTGCCCCCACTCAGGCTAAGATATGTGCCCCCAGTGCTTTATTTTTTGTTGTATTTTGAAAGGCCAGGTATGAGAAATAGATAGCTAATTGGCTCAGGTACCCATCTAGCGAGAATGACGAGCAGGCGAGCAGGCCTCATGCGCGGTACGACGGTTCTCAAATCGCTAGAAACCTAATCTTCACGAGAGCCCCTGCGCCGCCGCCTGCGGCTCTACTGCCGTGTAGATACACGATTATACAACGCCCCTCCGCCGATAGCGATCGTCTGCCATCCGCGCACTGCACACACCGCCCGGCCGGCTTGCCATCCCTAAGGAAGAAGTTCCACTGATCAATATCAAGGTAATACGTGAGACCTAGGTTTAGTTCTCTTATTATCTATTTCGATTTCCATGTTAAAATGGTAGCAAATTGTATCAAATATCCCCCATGTTAAAAAGGTAGCAAATTGATTTCTAGATTGATTGGATATAGCTTCGCGTTATAATTTTGTATGAATAATTTTGAGCACGTGGGAGTACAAATAAAATCTATAGCAATATTCTGCCTTCATGTATTTCAATTTATTTATCATTCAACTACATGGCATTGATAGGCAAGCTAAGATGTTTTGTAAAATCGACAACTGGCAGTATGCCTGAAAAAACGTCGCGGGATGAAACGGAAGGAGGTAATGTGCTTAAGATTTTTTTGTTTATCTAAAAAATTTATATTCTCTATTTTGTAAAACGTGTTTCTTTTTCATGCAGCTCTAATGCCAGAAATCACAGATGTAGCAACAAAAAGGAATGATGCATTCATATTTCTCAAGCTATTGTGTCTTCAGTGGTTAGTTTACTTTTCTTTGGCTATGACTGTGTCATAATTATGTGTGTGTTCATATAAGGACATATATGCAATTTTGGTTCTTACACACTATATGTATGCTTGTGTGGTCGGTTTTTAAAATGATCTAGCCGTTAGTTTGTATACATATTTCTGAAGAAAAAATATCATGTATATCTGTGCCCCCTCTTGTTTTTCATCCTGGCTCCGCCCCTGGGTCGAGCTTATCAAGTTGAAGCTTTTTCACATAAGCATCGCAGCCCCAAACTTTAAGAAACGACAACTTGTGTTTCTTGCCAAACCACAGTTCATAAGGCGTCGTCTCAACGGATTTAGATGGTGCCCTATTTAACGTGAATGCAACTGTCTCTAAAGCATAACCCCAAAACGATAGTGGTAAATCGGTAAGAGACATCATAGATCGCACCATATCTGATAAAGTACGGTTACGACGTTCAGACACACCATTACGCTGTGGTGTTTCAGGTGGCGTGAGCTGTGAAACTATTCCACATTGTTTCAAATGAAGACCAAACTCGTAACTCAAATATTCGCCTCCGCAATCAGATCGTAGAAACTTTAATTTCTTGTTACGATGATTGTCTACTTCACTCTGAAAATCTTTGAACTTTTCAAATGTTTCAGACTTGTGCTTCATCAAGTAGATATACCCATATCTGCTCAAATCATCAGTGAAGGTCAGAAAATAACGAAACCGCCGCGAGCCTCAACACTCATCGGTCCGCATACATTACTATGTATGATTTCCAACAAGTCAGTTGCTCGCTCCATTGTTCCGCAGAACGGAGTTTTAGTCATCTTGCCCATGAGGCATGGTTCGCAAGCACCAAGTGATTCATAATCAAGTGATTCCAAAAGTCCATCAGCATGGAGTTTCTTCATGCGCTTTACACCAATATGACCTAAACGGCAGTGCCACAAATAAGTTGCACTATCATTATCAACTTTGCATCTTTTGGTTTCAATATTATGAATGTGTGTATCACTACGATCGAGATCCAACAAAAATAGACCACTCTTCAAGGGTGCATGACCATAAAAGATATTACTCTTATAAATAGAACAACCATTATTCTCTGATTTAAATGAATAACCGTCTCGCAACAAACAAGATCCAGATATAATGTTCATGCTCAACGCTGGCACCAAATAACAATTATTTAGGTCTAAAACTAATCTCGAAGGTATATGTAGAGGTAGTGTGGCAACGGCGATCACATTGACTTTGGAACCATTTCCCATGCGCATCGTCACCTCGTCCTTAGCTAATCTTCGTTTAATCCGTAGCTCCTGTTTTGAGTTACAAATATTAGCAACCGAACCAGTATCAAATTCCCAGGTGCTACTACGAGAATTGTAAGGTACACATCAATAACATGTATATCAAATATACCTTTGTTCACTTTGCCATCCTTCTTATCCGCCAAATACTTGAGAAAGTTCTGCTTCCAGTGTCCAGTCCCTTTGCAGTAGAAGCACTCTGTTTCAGGCTTGGCTCCAGACTTGGGTTTCTTCGCGGGAGTAGCAACTGGCTTGCTATTCTTCTTTAAGTTCCCCTTCTTTCCCTTACCTTTTTTCTTGAAACTAGTGGTCTTGTTAACCATCAACACTTGATGCTCCTTTTTGATTTCTACCTCGGCAGCTTTGAGTATAGCGAAGAGCTCGGGAATTGTCTTTTGCATCCCTTGCATATTATAGTTCATCACGAAGCCTTTATAGCTTGGTGGCATGATTGAAGAACTCTATCAATAACACTATCTTCGTCAACTTTGCAACCAAGTTGAGTCATGTGATTGTAGTACCCAGATATTCTGAGTAAGTGTTCACTGATAGAACTGATCTCCTCCATCTAACAACTATAGAACTTATTGGAGACTTCATATCTCTCAATTCGGGCAATTTCTTGAAATATTAACTTCAACTCTTGGAACATGTCATATGCTCCATGACGCTCAAAACATCTTTGAAGTCTCAATTCTAAGCCGAAAAGCATGGCACACTGATGGGCCTCGAACCCCTCGTTGGTTACCCCAAGTGGAAGGTGTAAGATGCAGTATGTAGAAGTGTTTTCCCTTAGTAAAGATGCCAAGGATCGAATCCCCAGAGACTCCTAGGTTCAACAAGTAGGTAACAACTGCTAACGGCGCAATTAGCAATCAACGTGGACCTGCACACAGATACAAATAACTTTGCTCCCAATGAGTACAGAGAGGTTGTCAATCCCTCCGGCCTTGTAGTTCACAAAGGGTTAAAAGCAAAATGATAGTAGTGATAGATAGTGTTTTGCAATAGTAAATAATAACGAAAAGTAAATAGCGGATGTGATCAATGATGGTAATATGGACCGGAGTCACATGATGTTCACTAGTGATGTCTCTCTCCCAAAAGACGATAAAACAGCTATGTGAGGTAAACAAATTACAGCTGGGCAATTGACAGGACCACGAACGCAAACCAATGCTGACTACATTGCAAGAAAGGTTGAGGTTCAAAGCATGGGCGGTACGCCAAAGTAAGTAGACCGAAATCCATCAATATCTACTACTAATCATCCACCTTGAGATATCTATCCAGAACATCTCGCTGGTATTAAGTTGCGAGTCCCACCCATAGTGTAAACTCAAAGCAACAGACAACTGCATTAAAAGAACTTTGCATAAAGTAAACAATCCTTGCACCCGCGGGCACAAGCACCGTTGTTTTCCCCCTTGTGGCAACAACACATCCCCTAGACTCATGTTTCTGTCACTCAAGCTAGTCATCGAGGGGCATGAACCCACAATCGAGCATAACGTTCCCTCTTGGAGTCACTACGTATTACTTGGCCAAAGCAATAAATAACAATGGAGAACATGCAAGAATTACTTATGAACATAAATATAAAAGAGGTAGATCAAATATATTACTCAAGATCAATCTGAACATAATCCCATAATCCATCGGATCCCAGCAAACTCAACATAGCAACAGCATAAGGATTACATATGTGCCTCGATCATGTAGGGCAGCTCACGAGGACTAATTAGTGAAGCACAAGAACGGGAGGAGAACATCACATAGCTACTGGTCATGGACTCATGGTCCAAGGGAGACTACTCACGAGTCATCCGGGAGGCGTCCATGGTGGTGGAGAAGCTCCCGGTGGTGATCCTCCCCTCCGGCAGGGTGCCGGGAAGAGTTCTCCTGGTGCTCCCGATCTTGGAAGCGGCGGCGGCGGCGGAACAGAGATGGGATCGCGAAAAGAGTTTTTGTTCTGAGGGTTTCGGAGGACGCTTTAAATATATGCCAAAGGGGAGCATCGGGGAAGCTTCGGGGGGCCCAGGCGCCCCCCCGGCGCGGCCCAGGGGGGGCGCCGCCAAGGCGCCTGGAGCCCTGGTGCCCCCCCCCCCGGCTTCCCTTCGGACGCACGGTAGTTTCCGGAACGCTGATTTTTTATATAATTTTTCTGGATTTTTCCTGGCAGTTCTCGTAACGTGAAAACCTGAAATACAAAAACAGCCGAAAACAGAAACTGGCACTGGGGTGCACTGGATTAGTAAGTTAGTCCAAATATGATCAAAAGTGTATGGAAGTGTATGAATATCAAAGCAATATCACCCAAAAGTGGCATGGAGCAAGCAGAAATTATAGATACGTTTTGGACGTATCAACATCCCCAAGCTTAATTCCTGCTCGTCCTCGAGTAGGTAAATGATAACAATAATAATTTCTGTGGTGACATGCTATTAACCATATAGGACCTTTCATAGTCATATGACAAAAGCTTACTGAGACAATGATTCTATAGTAATTAAGTTGCCTCATGAGAAAATCACAAATGACTGAAAGTTTTTCAATATGAAACTAAAACATCAAAAAGATTTGCAATGATCATGATGTGCAAATATGATAAAGTGATATCTAGCTTGCCCCCTTTAGTGATGCAAAACATAAATGCAGGGGCACCTTCAAGGTTTAAGTGATGACTAGATACAATGATTTCAAAATAAACGATATCACAATCATGCAAAAGACAATGCTACTTTGGGACAATGCACATTACACTCAGAATGACAATCATGCTCTCAGTAGTTGGTGCTTTTAAAAGGAGATGGAGACTCAACATAAAAGTAAAAGAATGGTTATGTGCTAGAGCTTTTTATTTTGAAAACATGGAAGCAATTTTGTCAACGGTAGTAGTACTTCATATGTGTCATGCATAAGACATCTTATAAGTTGCAAGCCTCATGCATCGAATACCAATAGTGCTCGCACCTTGTCCTAATTAGCTCGGATTTCCATGGGTTATCATTGCATTACATATGTTTCAACCAAGTGTCACAATGGGGTACCTCTATGCCACCTGTACAAAGGTCCAAGGAGATAAATCGCATTTGATTTCTCGTTTTTGATAGATCTCAACTTAAGGACATCCATACCGGGACAACATAGAAAATAGATGATGGACTCCTCTTTAATGCATAAGCATATTCTCATAAGAGATTGAGGATTAAGGTCCAAGCTAAAACTTCCACCATGATACATAGCTTTGGTTGGCGGCCCAATGTTCTTCTCTAACAATATGCATATCATTCAACCCACGGAAAATCACCCTTACTTCAGACAAGACGAACATGCATAGCAACTCACATGATATTCAACAAAAGTGTGACAATTGATAGCGTCCCCAGAAACATGGTTACCGCTCAGCAAGCAACTTATAAGAAATAAGATACATAGGCAACATATTCTTTACCACAATAGTTTTTAAGCTACTTTCCCATGAGCTATATATTGCAAAGTTAGTTTGCTTAGTACAGGTGGAGGTTAGCAAAAGGGACTGAGATCCAGTGACTTCACTTGGTGAAGTCACGTTGCAACTTTAGGCTCTTCATCTCCATCCAAAACAGATCTAACTGCCCATATCACACAAAGACAAAAAAGCTCACTTGGCCAGTTTTGCAGCCCAACAGCGACAGAAGACTGCTGGTAAAATTCAGTTAAAACAGATTACATGCCAACTATCTAATCTTCATTTCTGAATATATAAACTATATGTCTATAGCTGTTTTAACATACATGAAGCAAGGTTATCATTTGGCTGTACCTTCCACTTAGCTGAACTAAAAAGATCATACATGTACATACATATTTTGACTGACAATACTCATGAAACAGATTATAAAGTAGCAAAATTTCAAAAAATTCTGAAATTTTTTTGTGGCATACTTTCACAAATGTTACTTGTGCATGCAAAATTTCATCCCAAAATTACATTGGTGGAAGGCGTGGTAAAAAAACAAAATCGATGCTCTGAAAATGTTACTTACAAAAGCATTTTGGAGCTTTGATTTTGTTTTTTTTCAGCACGACTTGCACCGATGTGATTTCGTGATGAAATTTTGCATGCACGACAAACATTTGCGAAAGTATGTTCCTCAAAAAATTTAGAATTTTTTGAATGTTTTTTGAATTTTTTAGATTGTACTGATTTTCTTCAGCCCGCACTCGTCCAAAACTGCCAAGTGCTGAGGGCTTTTGCCTTTGTGTGATATGAACCGTTGGATCTGTTTTGGATGGAGATGAAGAGCCTAAAGTTGCAATGTGACTTCACCAAGTGAAGTCACTGGATCTCAGTCCTAGCAAAAGACTGGGAGCGACCAACTAAGAGAGCAATGACGGTCATAATCATGCAGAGCGACAAAGCAACATTGAATCAGGCATGGTAGTTATATCGCTACTCAGAAATAAAAGATCATCAAGGCTTGACACACTTTCTTTACAGTCTTAAATATGCGTGAGCATACGCCAAGTCAATCAAAATAAATTCTCGAAGGAAGATATTACTAAACCATACCACATCATAGGCAAACAAATCATGTTGGTACTCCAATAACACATTGGGAATCCCCCAGCTATTTGAGACTAACCATAAGAAAACCTGAACTACTAAGTGCCATTATGCACGTAGCATCTTTATCATAGACATATTAACCAATGCAACGGAAGCAAACTCTCTTAATAAGGTGAGCATGATAATTAAAGAGAGTTCAAGCAACCAACTAAACAAAAGCTCTTTGAAAAGATAAGCATGAATACTAAGAGCAGAGCGTGATAGTAGCTATTAAAAGACAAAGAACACACACAGCAAAGATAGACATGAAAATTCTATGTTATGTTCTAGGTAGAAGTGGAGCGTGTTTCTCTCCCACATAAAGGAATGCTGAGTTCCGACTCGTTATGAAAAACTAAAAAGAAAACTAAAAGCAAGACGCTCCAAGCATAGCACATAACACATGAAGTGATAAAAATATAGCGGAACGAAAGACGAACTGATAATGTTGATGGAGAAGGGGATGCACGGGGGCATCCCCAAGCTTAGACGCTTGAGTCTCCTTGAATATTTCTTGGGGGTGCACGGGGGCATCCCCAAGCTTGAGCGCTTGACACTCCTGAATCTTTTTATCATCTTCCCTCGCACACTTGAAAACTCCCTTCATACATAACTCATCATAATCTGATTAGAGAGGTTAGTACCCTTAATAAAATAATTATACCTTCCTGGAAATAAGGATATTCTTGAATTTCTACTGTTTCTCAATATTGACAAAAGGTTTTTGCAAAGAAAAAGCAAGCTCTTGATTTGCAAAATGAAGGAAAGGCAAAACAGGACAGAATCTGTGAAAAACAGAACAGAAGGTAGTAATCGATTTGTTCGGGGCACTTCTGCAACTCAAATCAAAAAACTCAGAACATACGCACGAAAGACAATTATATAGAGAACGCTGTCGAAAAAATTCAGACCAAAAAAATGATCTGGTGATTTTATACGAATTTTTCTATCCAAGGACAGAATCTGTTTCCTGGACAGCACCTCACAACTTTTGAACTTTCTAGCAATCCGAGGCTATACTTGGCACAAATATGAAAAGCAAAGATACAATGATGATGCTACAGCAGTAAACAACATCAAGACACAACAAAAGCAAAATATTTATTCATGTGGGCTGCCTCCCAAAAGCGCTTTCTTTTATGCCTTTAAGCTAGGCATAATGCATAGAGATCAAGTTTTATCAAGAGTAAAAGAATAGCTAGCCCGTACAACGGACTCAAAAGGTAACTTGATCTTCTTTCGAGGGAAGTGTTCCATCCCTTTCTTGAGAGGAAACTGAAATTTTATATTACCCTCTTTCATGTCAATGATAGCACCAACGGTGCGTAAAAAGGGACATCCCAAAATAATTGGACATGAAGGATCACATTCAATATCCATAATAGTGAAATCAACGGGAACATAATTATCATTAACAATAATAAGAACATCGTCGATCCTCCCCAAAGGTTTCTTTATGGAAGAATCAACGAGACGAACACCAAAAGAACAAGAATCAAAAGGTTTCAATTTAAGCATATCATATATTCTTTTGGGCATAACAGAGGTACTAGCTCCAACATCACATAATGCATAGCAAGAGAAGTCATTCAATTTAATTTTTATCATAGGATCCCAACCATCTTCTAGCTTTCTAGGTATGGAGGCTTCTACTCTAAGTTTCTCCTCCCTAGCTTTGATGAGAGCATTAGTGATATGCTCTGTGAAGGCAAGGTTAAGCGTGCTAGTGCGGGGATCTTTGGCCATTCCTTGTAGAAAGGTGACAACTTCTGAAATACTACAATTATCAAAATCAATTTTATCATTAATGGGCAGAATTGTAGTGTCATCCTCTTTATTTGAATTGCTCTCTATTATAAGAGTTTGAACATCTTCCCAAGTTTGGGGAAGCTTAGGAGCAATTTTAAACTGAGGCTCATACTCTTTTCCTGGAAGACCATGCCATGGGCATAACCCTCCATCAAGACTAATATAATCACAAGGTTTATTACTTTTGTAGATTCCGACAGTGGTAATTGGGGTAATGGAACAAGGGGTGTACTCCTCCCATTTAGTGTTTTTGGTAGAACCCATAGTAGCAAGCAAGCAAGATAACTATTTTTGTGATTTTTGATAAAAGATACTAAAGCAAAACTGAAAGGTAAACTAACAAGACTAAAAAGCAAAGGTAAAAGATAGCATGCAACTCCGCTATCCTGAAGAGTGGAGTCCCCGGCAACGGCGCCAGAAAATACTCCTTGATGGGCCTCGAACCCCTCGATGGTTACCCCAAGTGGAAGGTGTAAGATGCAGTATGTAGAAGTGTTTTCCCTTAGCAAAGATGCCAAGGATCGAATCCCCAGAGACTCCTAGGTTCAACAAGTAGGTGTCAACTGCTAACGGCGCAATTAGCAATCAACGTGGACCTGCACACGGATACAAATAACTTTGCTCCCAACGAGTACAGAGAGGTTGTCAATCCCTCCGACCTTGTAGTTCACAAAGGGTTAAAAGCAAAATGATAGTAGTGATAGATAGTGTTTTGCAATAGTAAATAATAACGAAAAGTAAATAGCGGATGTGATCAATGATGGTAATATGGACCGGAGTCACATGATGTTCACTAGTGATGTCTCTCTCCCAAAAGACGATAAAACAGCTATGTGAGGTAAACAAATTACAGCTGGGCAATTGACAGGACCACGAACGCAAACCAATGCTGACTACATTGCAAGAAAGGTTGAGGTTCAAAGCATGGGCGGTATGCCAAAGTAAGTAGACCGAAATCCATCAATATCTACTACTAATCATCCACCTTGAGATATCTATCCAGAACATCTCGCTGGTATTAAGTTGCGAGTCCCACCCATAGTGTAAACTCAAAGCAACAGACAACTGCATTAAAAGAACTTTGCGTAAAGTAAACAATCCTTGCACCCGCGGGCACAAGCACCGTTGTTTTCCCCCTTGTGGCAACAACACATCCCCTAGACTCATGTTTCTGTCACTCAAGCTAGTCATCGAGGGGCATGAACCCACACTCGAGCATAACGTTCCCTCTTGGAGTCACTACGTATTACTTGGCCAAAGCAATAAATAACAACGGAGAACATGCAAGAATTACTTATGAACATAAATATAAAAGAGGTAGATCAAATATATTACTCAAGATCAATCTGAACATAATCCCATAATCCATCGGATCCCAGCAAACTCAACATAGCAACAGCATAAGGATTACATATGTGCCTCGATCATGTAGGGCAGCTCACGAGGACTAATTAGTGAAGCACAAGAACGGGAGGAGAACATCACATAGCTACTGGTCATGGACTCATGGTCCAAGGGAGACTACTCACGAGTCATCCGGGAGGCGTCCATGGTGGTGGAGAAGCTCCCGGTGGTGATCCTCCCCTCCGGCAGGGTGCCGGGAAGAGTTCTCCTGGTGCTCCCGATCTTGGAAGCGGCGGCGACGGCGGAACAGAGATGGGATCGCAAAAAGAGTTTCTGTTCTGAGGGTTTCGGAGGACGCTTTAAATATATGCCAAAGGGGAGCATCGGGGAAGCTTCGGGGGGCCCAGGCGCCCCCCGGCGCGGCCCAGGGGGGGCGCGCCGCCAGGGCGCCTGG
>LR738713.1:836537652-836554514 GCA_902687465.1 Secale cereale
CTATTCTATACTACTATTAAACAAGCAAACATCTTCTTTTTTTAAAGCCACCCCATGCTGTGTACACAACTTTAGCTGTACCATCAGATTATCGCAACAGATTAGATCTGACGGACTAAACAGATCCAATCTGATGCCTCGGGTGCGCTTAGCAAAAATTTCAATCGGCACCGCACTCTGCCTAATATTTCGTCCGCCAATGCGTCTTTCGGAAAGCGTATTCAATCCCATCCATCTCACCCCTCCATCTGCCCCGCCGCCACCATCTAGGATCTACACCTCCACGCCCAGGTCGTTGACCACGCCGCCATCCACGCAGGGCACCGGCCGCCGCAACCTATATCCATGAGAAACGCGCCGCCAAGACCTCGGCCCGCATCTCCCAACCTCATGTCTCCTCCTCGCCGCCTCCACAGAATGTCGTTGGACAACAATATCGGCATGCGTCAGCGCCGGCGGGGTACCTCTCCTCCCCAAGCTGTGGCGGCGGCACGGGACGCGGAGGGCTCGGCCGGCGGCGGAGTCCCTCGAAACCCTCTACCAACGGAGGCTGCGCGGGACGCAGCGGGCGGCCAGGGACGCAGCGCCCCCGGCCACAGCGCACTTTGCCTCGACGACGCCTCCGTTCTGCGAAGTAGAGCCAGCGAGCGTTCCCCACATCGCCGAGACTCACTTTCATCTGTGGACATATGTTCTGTATTATGAATTCTCAACACGGTCTGACCTAATTAAATAGCCGGTTCTTCCTTCTTCGGGTAAGATTTGGAAATATGTATTACGCTAATTAGGAGATGCAAATCATCCACCTTCCGCACCTAAACTGATTCTTCTTTCTTCAGTTATGTCTTACTCCCTCCGTCCGGAAATATATGTCATCAAAATGAAGAAAAGGGGATGTATTTAGATGTATTTTAGTTCTAGATACATACCTTTTTGTTCATTTTGATGACAAGTATTTTCGGACGGAGGGAGTACAAAGTTGTACTACGCGAATTGGTTGAAGCAAGCAGTAATCTGTACCATACAATTAGTAAGGTAGGCTGCATCAATCTCTGATCTGGGTTGTGAGTGTCTGCCGATTCATGCCTTGGCATTCATCACTTTGGCAATTGTCCTTGGTTCGTATGAATTGCAGCTGATTTGAAATGAATGCCCAATCCAGTTTTACTACATGTAATTATGATCAGTTTGAATACCACCAACTAGCATAGCTATTGAAGATCCATTTATTTGTTCACCTCCGTTTGAAATTCCAAGCTTTTCTATAATTTCTCCATAATAACAGATTATATAACATTTGTTTTGGACACTGAAGTTACACAACTGCAGACTAGAACCTGAAAATGCACTGCACGGAGGCTGAATTTTATCAAAGTAACTCTGGCCCCTGCCCCTGCATCTCTAAGGTCTGTTCTTCCTCTACCATCCTCTAGGTTCCTATTTTCAGTGTTATTCAATGATGCATGAACGTTACTCGGATTGTTGGATTCTTTAATGTTCTTTGTCGGTTTCAGTGATGCATGAACAGAGCTGAAACACAACACTTTCCAATTTTGACTGAACTGCACAACACCAGATTGTAGTGTTCTTTAAGCCAATATCAAGCAAAGAACATAGGATTCATAATGATGCAGTGATGAAAAAAATAATCTGAGTACATATTGACCTTCTCACTGTTCATGGCAACATGTAACCAAGGTTTTTGATAGGCTACACAGTAGTATTATGTTAGTTTTGACAAACATGGTGAGAGTAAGTTATGCAGACATCATGCTTCTTAGGTTCAATTCTATTGTTGTATGTTTTGTGCTTAAGAGTGCAATTTTTAACCTCGGGATGGAAAGGGTTCTGCTGGAAGGATGATGAGAAGCTGGGCATGGCCAGTTGCACCAAAGCATGAGAAGGCTGTGAGAGAGGTGGTGGAGATGGTGAAGATATCTCTTCCTATGGAAGATCGAGGTAACCAGATCAGATGTACCATAGGCTTTATTTCCTCACAACGACCATTATGCAATTTTCTATTGACATATACCATTGGGGAAAGGAAATCTTCACAGATTTGCCTTTGGTCAGGAAGAATCATGCATGAGAAGGATAAAGCTCTTTCATGTATCTGTTTTTATATCTGGCAGGATTATTAATGGTCGTGCCACCATGACATGTGTGAACGAGGTAAAAGCAAAGAAATCTGAGAAATGGTTGTAGCCAAAGTCCGGCATATTCATTAGTCTCCTAGGAAGATCTCCTCCGTATCTCATATTTCATATCCACCAGTCACATGGAGGGTGATAGCTCTCAAGTGTATGCAAGGTTTACGAGTCGATGAATTGACGAGTCGTTCTGAGGTTGAAACTCATAGACTAATCGTCCTTGGACTCATAATCCATGAGTGTATGACAGTGTACAATGTGTGGTATGTAGTTCATACATTTTTAGGTGCTGGTAATTGTTGTTGCCAGTGGCCGTTTATCTGCTTCCATCTACGTCTCTATCACTTTTTGAAATCAGAAACAACTTGGAGAAAAAAATATGTTTGGTCTATTAAATTTCTCTATATAAACAGAACATGGTTCTGCCAGCCATGAATTTTGCAGTGTAATAATTTTTAGTAAGACCTTTCCAACCTTTTCGTGTTCATATTTAAGCCTGACTAAATTATGTGGTGCATCATATTTGTGCACATATTAACTACACTCTCCATTCATGAAAATTGGGTGTAAAATTTGTAATACTACCCTGCGCAAGCGCGAGCTATATGCATCGGGCTTCCCTTATTTTTTTTAATCTTGTGGTAGTTAAAAACTTCCAATTTTTGATAAAGAAACAGTAGCGCTCCACAGTTACAAGCTACACTCTCTTGTTACAAAGCTTTCAGGTGTTGCTACTGAAGAAAGGCCGCCCTTAAGAAATACACAAAGAGCTGCTGTCTACTGGGGCAGCACTCTAGGTACATGGTTGAATGCTACTTCCATGTATCAAAAACAATTCTTTAGCTTGTAAGGACACGTATCCATGAAACTCTCAAAATGAGTATCATTGCTGAGGACATAACTGAAACATGAATGGTGTTAATCTTTACATTTTTGTAAGAAACAGAGTAAGCAACTTAACATCTTGTATGTCTAACTAAGAAGACGGAGGGAACACACAATTCTGAAGTTTTCTGTAACTGTATCATGCATGTGTGTAGCTTCCTCTCACTTTCCCTTTCCCTTTGTCAGCTACTCCTTTTTTCATTTCTACCTCCCAGGCTCTTTTTCATTTCTACAATTTGCATGGAAGAGAAGTGCGCCAAATGATGGATTTACCATAGTGACAAATCACAATGTTACTTGTATAGAAGCTCACAAAGAATGTTGAGGTTCCGAAAACCATACGCATGTTATTATAGCAGCTCTGTTCATTTTGTTGTAATGACTAATGCTTTCAGATCCTTCTTGGGCATGAAAATGGTTCCAGGAACCAAAAGCCTGTTTTAAATTATAGCAGTTCTCTGTATTTTTGTTAATACCTAATGCATTCAGATCATATTTGAATCGCAGTAAAACTGTAGCGGAAATAGAAGTGTCAGATAGCCAGGGGCATGAAAATGTTCACTGTTTTGTTAAATGTACCCAGCTGTTCTATTTTGCAATGCTTGAATGCTTACAATACAGATATTTATTGTCACGTTTGAATGCTTACCAATAGTGCATGTGTGATTCCCTAGGGCTAACCGAACAAGTAAATGAGATATATGCGATTAGAAGGGATGGGAATTACGGGGAGCGGGTGTCAGGAGGGATATGAGAATAGAATAAAGCATGAAGGTGAATATAATTAATTAGATATTTCCAAATTATTACACATGTATGATTGCACCACAAGTAGCTACATGTGAATTGAGATCATAGGATATGCGTATTCAAATTTAAAATTCTATTTAGATGTGCATTGCATTTGCATTTGCATACTAGCTGGGGACTCGCTCCGCCAAAACACTCTTGCGGTGATGAAGATACTAGCATTTCATATATTCCTACAATAATTGCAACCCACATGAGAGGAGGTCCATGTCGCTGAAGTTGCAAAGCTATAGGGAGAGCCGCCGTCCACTGCTTCGACACGCCTTGCACACTCAACCGGTATCGCTTTTGGGGTCCTCGCCCCGACATGCCACTGCAGATACGTGCATTGCACGTGCACATTTACTAGTTATTGATAGAAACTCAAGTTGACAAGAATTATAGAAGTATCATGCGGGTTTATAAGCCACACGTGGCGACCCTCCACATCGCTTGTTGGACCGTTTAGAGAAGCAGCTCTCACACGCACGCTTGCATGGGCCGGCCAAAGAAAGTGATTTTTGGAGAGGTTGACTTGTCTCTAGAAATAGGGATGGAGAGCTTGATCAATGGACCAGTTAGCTGTTGATCGCTGACCGCAGATTGATAGTCCGTTAACTTTTTGGAAAGTTCACAAATTTGCAATTTCTACAACATTAAAAAGTTCACAAATTTGAAAAATGTTCCTGAATTGGAAAAAGTTCAATGATTTTAAAAAATGTTCATGATTTAAACACAAATCAAGATTAAAAAAATGAATTTGAAAACACTACATGAGTTTGGAAAAAAATATGAGTTGGAAAATTTGATAATTTGAAGAAAACAAATGGCTGAAATGAAAGCAACTTCATACATTTGAAATAAAAGTTCGCGCTAATTTTAAAAAATCATAAATTTCAAAAAAGATAACGTAATTTAGAAAAAGGTTCACAAATTTGAAAAAAAATCAATTTGAATAAATATCACGCATTTCAAAAATAAAAACGAAAAAATAAGTAAAAATGAAGCAATAACATAGAAAATAAAAGGAAAACCAAGCAGAAACCGGCCCACAATAACAAAACCCGGAAAAATAAAAAACGGTAAAGAACTTCTAGAAGCTTTTTCAAGGAAGCTTCGGGAGCTTCCCAAAGCCGGGAGGCAGCTTTCCTCGCGTGATCTATGGGCCGCCGCCCATTTAGAATCGAACAAAGGGAGGGGGTGTGCGTTGTCTACGAATAATGAAGAAACGAGCACTACATGCCCCGAATAGGAATTAGCCATTTTAATCATGTATGTTTTCTCCCTATGTTTTTAAATCATGCAACTAGAATCACACTAACTTTACTTTTTTTAGTCTAAACAGGCTCTTTATTTGGCTATAGGAGCCACAGATGGTGTCCTTCAGGTAGACCTAGAACGAGGTTAGCGAGGCTACGTGCCTCGAGATTTGAAGAGCTACTCTCATAGATGAAAGAGCAAGAAATAAAACTATCTATAGTAGATAAAATCTCATTAATGATAATGCCATGTAATTCACCGGTTCCTATCATCCACCAGGTACTTGAGGTCGATGGCGACAAGAATATGCTGAAGATTGAGGTCTGCCGCCAATGCTAATACTTCCCGGCAGACCATCACCTCCAAATGTGGCTGGCTCGGCAACTCCTGGTATTTTGAGTGTTGACTCCCAAGTAATGCCCTTCATGGTCCCTGCATATTGCCGACGATGAGCCCTTATTTGAAAAACATGCCACTGCTCCATCCACCCTTAGTTTTTTTTTCTTCTTTATTGAGAAACACATGTAATTTTATTCACACTCATAGCATTTAAAGGTACACTGATATGAATCTGAGAACCCCTTAGCTTTGCAGCCCCTAATGGTTGAGGGAACCACCGAATAGGTCCTGCAAGATGAGAAAAGCATCTAGGGTTCCTGCCTCTCGCCGGCTCCGAAGCAGGTCCGCCTCGTCTCCGGTGGCCCTAGGGTCATGGAGGCGCGGTGGATCCTGCCAAGGGCCGGCGGGAGGGCTTCGTTTTTAGTCATTCCTTTCAATTTTATTAGGGTTTGTGTTCTATCCAGGAAGACGAAACGGTGGCGGCTTTCTGAAGATGGAATAAAGGTCTCCCCGCCTAGCCCCCGTTCCAGTGGTGCGTCTAGCATCATTGGTGGGCGTGTGGAGGTGTGTCTCCGACGGATCTAGCTTTGATGGATTTGCTCGGATCTCGTTGGTGTTCGTCTACGTTCGTGTGTCTTCAGATTGGATCCTTCCGATCTACGCTGTTCTTCATCTGCGACGGTTGCTGTTCTGGTGCGCAGGTCCTATGGGGCCTTAGCACGACGACTTCCCGACTGTCTACTACAACAAGTTGTGCCCGACTCCGAGGATGGAGGGGCGATGACAGCGGCGCGCCTTCGGCTCGCTTCAGTGCTTGTAGTCGTCGCTAGGTGGTCTACGGATCTGAATGTAATTTTTATTATTTTCTGTATTCGTTGTACTGTCATGATTGAAGATGAATAGATCGGAAGATTTTCCGCAAAAAAAAAGGTCCTGCAAGATGGAGATGAGCCATTGGGCATGGAGCAGCTTTGGACATGAATCAGACATACTTTACTATTAAGTCCATTCCAATCCTTGCACCACAAGCCGAATTGTTCAGCAAACCCTATTCGGTGCCTCGACTACACCACTCCACGTTGGGTTGGCCCATTAACGCGTTTTTCTTTTTTAAGAAGAAAAAAACTACGTGTGGTAGTGATTTGAACTCGCGACCCATTGGTATTAGCTACGGTAGCCATCACAACAATTCACCCGATGTGATCTGATACATCATTTTCCCACTTTTCTTCTTTCTTATTTTCTATTTCCTCTTTATCGTGTCCCATTTTTTTCTTTATTGAACAAATGCGTAAACATTTTTAATCGAAACCGGCAAGGTTTTTTTGAATTCTTGATTTTTTAAAAAAATATGTGAATTTTTTTTCAAAATTGATTAACTTTTTCCAAATCAGTGAACGTTTTTTCTCAAAATATGGTGAACATTTTTCTCAAAATCGATAAAAACAATCAAAACCGTGAAACTCTTTTTACTAAATCTGGTGAACTTTTCTCAAATTCATGAACCTTTTTCCCAAAATTGATGAACATTTTTCCTAATTATGTGAAGTATTTTTAGAATTAATGAACTGTTTCAGAATTGATGGACTCTTTATTAAAAAAAATCAATGAACTACAGCCGAAATGGAAACAGAATTCATAGATGCAGAATAAGCATTTAAACAGAATTCACCTCATTTATGCAATGGTACTTCATTCTCTTCTTTTACTGTCTACGTCAGTTCGGTTTTTCCCTTTTCTTTTTTCTCATCCTTTTTCAAACTCTGTCTCGAGAGCCGGCCCACGGGGCGATGGTGCGCATGGGCGCCTGCATCATTTTTCGACTTTGGTTCCAGCTTTCCTTTGGTCTGGTGCGGATAAGACCATTGGTGCAGAATGCAAGGTGAATTGGGTAACCCATGCGACGAGGAAGACCTCAACTTCTTATATGCCTCCACCACAATTGTCGTGGGTAATGGGGCATGATCTAAACAATCTTATATTACTTTATAGAGAGAGTACTTATTTGTGATATAAAGTCATCACCCACCCAATCGCTGGTGACAAAATTTTCCTTATCACAATTTAAAAAATAAAAAGGATTTCGGTTTGTTTTCTTATACCCTTGACGAAAGTCATGGCTGGTAACTCTAAAAAAAAAAAATTCGATAATATAAGTATAGTATATAATTGTGAAAAAAA
The DNA here is from genome assembly GCA_902687465.1 of Secale cereale. Classification (NCBI taxonomy): domain Eukaryota; kingdom Viridiplantae; phylum Streptophyta; class Magnoliopsida; order Poales; family Poaceae; genus Secale; species Secale cereale. The sequence continues at coordinate 836,545,257 of LR738713.1, forward strand.
CCGCATTGGACATGTAGTTCTTATATATGGTGTAGTCTCAAGAAGTTCTATCGATCTTTATACCATAAAGATTCACACAAGACCATATCTCCCTGCTACCAAAGTTCTAGTGGGACATGCACTACCGGAACAGGGCTCGATGCCGATGGCGAAAGGTATGCCGACGGCCCCCGTCGGCCTACTCCACGCTATGCCGACATATGGTATATGCTATAAGAAGTATTTGAGGGGCCTTCGGAGGCCTAGAGACAAAAGAAGAACTCAATTAAATAGGACCCACGGGGAAAAAAAGATAAAGAAACCATCTTTGCTACCCTGAACTATTGCTAAATTCTAGATAAATTTAGAGGGCGAATTTATAAATGGTCGGTTTTGCTAGCTCTCAGTCGACTTACGTTTGATAAATAATGTAACTTGCACTTTTTTAAGATAAGTACAACTAGATGAAGAGTGAAAATTGCACTTCTCTTAATTGATTGAGACTTGACCAAAAAATACATATATTGAGTGAGACATAGATGGGTGCAACTTCAGTATGGTGAAAAGTGCAACTTGCACATTTTCACCAAGTTGCACTTTTCAATATTGAACCAAACACCCCTTGAATCTTTGCAGTCAACTAATACACATCTTAGATAAATGGAGTTCTTTCATGGAATACATTGAGGCAAGCCAATCTCAAATCCAAGAGATCATTGTCAAGGGAAGCTATGGAGTAGTTGTTGCTGCTTGAGATACCTAAGTGGGGTAGCAGATACTGATCAAGAAGATAAATGATGTGTTTTAGTTTGTCTCATATGCCACTTGCATTCTATGCGAAATCGAGCTTCTTCGTCTCCTCCAAAACATAGATGAGATCAAACACATCATGCTTCCCCCTACCAGAAGGGAGTTCAACGATATTTATATTGTTTATGAGCTTGGAACTCCATCATCCAAAACTTTATCCCATATGTCTACATATACCCACGAACCAATGGACACAGATACGGTGGAGCATTATGTGACGCTACCAGTTGCATTATGGTGGAACATGTCTTATGGGCTATTTGTTTGCAGCCAAATTAAGCTTCTCGTATTCCATGGTTTCATTAGAATGAAGTGTCATATAAAACTTGCCACAAATATAAATTCAGTTTTCTCAAAAAAAATCATATTGGTTACTTTCTTGTGAAGTATGTTTTTTGTATTATTATTTCTTGGGAATGGAATGTAACAAGTGTTGTACCGGTGGTTTAATCAAAATGCAGTGGTGTATATAATCTTGCCCACAAATACAACTTTGTATCTCTATCCATGACTACAATGTTGGCAAAATTTTGTGTTTTTTTAACAAGGCAAAATTTGTTTTGAAAGTCTTAATTGATTCAGGAAAAGTGTAACTTACATTTTTGGAGAAAAATGCAACCGTGCGAAAATGTGTGGGAGTTACATTGTTTCACTATATTTCAGTTGCACTTTCATAAACGTTTGGATTCGTTAATTTATCAATTGATTGTAGTAGTTTTCTCATTTTGCTTGTAAATCGACATTTTTTGGCATCCCAGTTCTTAACTTTTTCATACTTGAAACTTTTTCCAGTATCTTTATCCTAGTTCTAAATCCGATAGAGATTGATTGCCTCTTGATGCTCAGATGAAGAAATGACTTGCTTAAAGGAGCAATTTTTGTTTTCTTGCTTATTCTTTTTCTTGAGATGGCATTTTAATGAGAGCTCCTCCACATAGCTTTTTTTAGGAGTAAACATGCTTTATTGATAGAAACTCAAGTTTACAGGAATTACATAAGTATCATGCGGGTTTATAAGCCACACGTGGCGATGCTCCACATCGCTCGTTGCACTGCTTAGAGAAGCAACTCTCACACACACGCTCGCATGGGCCAGCCAAAGAAAGTGAGGCCCATCGCACAATCGCCCCTGCTCGATCGAGTGATTTTTCGAGAGGTTGACTTGTCTGGAGAAAAAGGGTGGAGAGGTTGACCAATGGACCAGTTAACTGTTGATTGTTGACCGTGATTGATTGGCCGTTGACTTTTTGAAAAGTTCACAAATTTGCAAATTTCTACAACTTTAAAAAGTTCACAAATTTGAAAAATGTTCCTAATTAAAAAAAGTTCAAGGATTTGAATAAAAATCATGATTTAAACACAAATTGAGATTTTAAAAAAATAATAAATTTCAAAAAACTTCATGATTTGTAAAAAAAAACATGAGTTAGAAAAAAGTTGATGAGTTTGGAATAAAATGAATTGGAAAATTTGATAATTTGAAGAAACAAAATGGCAGAAATGAAAGCAACTTCATATATTTGAAATAAAAATTCACACTAATTTAAAAAATCATAAATTTAAAAAACATAAATTTAAAAAATCATGTAATTTTGAAAAAAGGTTCACAAATTTGAAAAAAATGAATAAAGATCACTCATTTGAAAAATAAAAATGAAAAAAGTAAAAAGTAAATATGAAGCAATAAAATAGAAAATAAAAAGGAAAACCAAACAGAAACCGGCCCACAATAACAAAAAACAAAAACAAAAACGGTAATGAACTTCTAGAAGCTTTTTGAAAGTAGAGCAGGAAGCTTCTGGGAGCTTCCCTAAGCCGGGAGGCAGCTTCCCTCGCGTGATCTATGGTCCGCCCATTTTGAATCGAACAAAGGGAGAGGGTGTGCGCTGTCTACGAATAACGAAGAAATGAGCGCTACGGGCCTCGAGTAGGAATTAGCCATTTTAAGCATGTGTGTTTTCTCCCTGTATTTTAAATCATGTAACTAGAATTACATTGAGTTTACTTTTTTTAATCTAAACATGCTCTTTATCGGCTATATGAGCCACAAATGGCCTCCTTCGGGTAGACCTAGAGCGAGGTTAGCGAGGCTATGTGCCTCGAGATTTGAAGAGCTACTCTCATAAATGAAAGAGCAAGACATAAAACTATCTACAGTAGATAGAATTTCATTAATGATAATGCCATGTAATTCACCAATTCCTGTCATCCACCAGGTGCTTGAAGTCGGTGGCGACAAGAATATGCTAAAGATTGAGGTCTGCCGCCAATGCTAATGCTTCCCGGTAGGCCATCGCCTCCAATGTGGCAGGCTCGGCAACTCCTGGTATTTTGAGCGCTGACTCCCAAGTGTCGGCCCATTAAAGTGTTTTTCCTTTTTAAGAAGGAAAAAACTGAGCGCGGTAGTTATTTGAACTCGCGACCTCGCCATTGGTGTTAGCTACGATAGCCATCAAGATAACTCAGCCGATGCGATCTGAGACAACGGCAGCACCTAAGTGCAACTTCGAGTAAGAAAGAACGACCTTCTGCTACCTTTTTACCGGGGCATCCTTTTCCCACTTTGCTTCCGTCTTATTTTCTTTTTCTTCTTTTCTTTTTTCTTGTCCCGTTTTTTCTTTATTGAACAAATGCGTACACATTTTTAGTCAGAACCGGTAATTGTTTTTTTGAACTCTTGATTTTGTTTTTTCAAAAATCCGTGAACATTTTTTTATACTGATGAACATTTTCCAAATGAGCGATTTTCTTTTTCCAAAATCTAGTGAACACTTTTCTCAAAATCGATAAAAAAAATCAAATATGTGAACTTTTTTACTAAATCCGGTGAATTCTTTTCAAATTCATGAACGTTTTCCCAAAATTGATGAACTTTTTCCTAATTATGTGAAGTATTTTCAGAATTAATGAACTGTTTCAGAATTGTAGAACTTTTTAATAAAAAATAAAGAAATCGATGAACTAGGGCAGAAATGGAAACAGAATTCATAGATGCAGGATAAGCATCTAAACAGAATGCACCTCATTTACGTAATGATACTTCATGCTTTTCCTTTATTGTCTACGTCAGTTCGGTTTTTCCCTTTACTTTTTTCTCATCCTTTTTCAAACTCTGTCTCGAGAGAACCCATCGCCCATATGGGCCGGCCCACGGGGCGATGGTGCATGGGTGCCTGCATCGCTAATTAGGAGCGGGAGCAACTATTAACGAGTGCTTCTTCGGGAGCCTCGCAGCAATTAGCGTCACTTGGCGCTCTCAGTCATTCGCCATGTGTCGCGCTCTGGACGCTCCCTCCGGATTTCATTTTTTTTTGTTTTATTTTTCCGCATGCGTTTTCGGCTTATTGAGTGGGTTTTTTCGACGTTTTGGTTTTGCACCGGTCTTTCTTAGCTTTTCGACGAAAAAAAATGAAAAACATTTTTTTTGGCAAAAAACACGTTTTTTTCTTTGCGAGAGTCACGGCCGTGCCTCTCGGAATGGGAAAAAAACGTGTTTCTCTGTTTTTTCTTTCGCGAGAGTCACGATTTTGCTTCTGCGAGAGTCACGGCGTGCCTCTTTCGGAAAGGAAAAAAACGCGTTTTTTTCGCGAGAGTCGCGGTTTTGCTTCCGCGAGAGGCACGGTTGTGCTTTTGTGAGAGTCACGGCCGTGCCTCTCTGGAAGGCAAAAAAAACCGTGTTTTCTTTTTTTTCTTTCGCGAGAGTCACGGCCGTGCCTCTTTCAGAAAGGAAAAAAAACGCATTTTCTGTTTATTTTCTTTCTCGAGAGTCACGGTTTTGCTTCCGCGAGTGTCACGCCCGTGCCTCTTTCGAAAAGGGAAAGAACCAGTGCACCCGGTTCGGTTTTTTCGTCCGGTTTTTTTCGTGAAAAAAAGTTTGTCAAAACGTATCAACATGGGATCTAGTTTTGAAGATCTTGACGCGACAAATTCAACGGTAAAAACGGTTCGAGATTTACGCACGATTTAATAGATAAAACGTTTTGAATAAACGGATCTACGAAAAAAAGGAAAAACGCTCAGGTTGCGACAAGTGGCGCACATGCAGCGTGCCATTTGTCGCAACATGGGGTTTGGGGCTGATCTTTGCAACGAGTACTTCTCAATTAGTGATTTCGATTAGGAACTCCCGAATTGTTGAGCTCGCAATGAATTTCACTCGCGCTAGGCCCGCTGCAACAGGCCGTAAGCACCACGCACGGGCCACGCCTAGTAACGAGCGCACGATGCAGCTGGTTCGTGGAAACCCCTAAAAAAAAACTGGTTCGTGGAAGGAATGGGTAGGCGACTCCACCAACAACAACAAAAATAATGGTAGTCGACAAGCAATTCATTCACTGGCGACAGTACCGACACCGACAGTGTGCACATCTCGGCTGGCAAGAGGAGACAAATTTTGCATTCAAACACATCTCGGATCGGCCATGCAACTCTGACTCTCCCTCGCCCCTTAACCCTCTACACATTGGCTCTATCCGGTTGCCACCACATCTTCTACTACTACTATGGAACATCAGGTGCGGGGCATCTGGAGAACATCTCATCACATTTGACAAAGCCAGCCAGATTCAGGCGCATTGAGCCATGTCTGTTCTGACTAGATGGATGGCTCCAAACACCCAGCGGCACGGCACGGCAGGCTCCGAGGTCGGCAATGTCGACGGGCCAGTAACAGTAACCAGTGACAAATAAACAACTAGGCCAAAATTCTGCTCTAGAAGCTAGTATGAAACAATTACCATGAGAAGGATCCGACCAGGTCAGAGTCTGAACCTGCAGTTAGACTAGATTACTTTCTGCATAGGCCTACATGTAACTTCCTTTCAGGAAAGCAATGTGCTCCTAGAGCCCTAGATTAAATTAAGCAAAGAGGGAGGGTGGTAATAGTAGTACTCCTACTAGTGCAGTGCAGCCCAAAGACCAAAAAAAACATCTTCCAATTCCAATCGATTCACTTCACATGAGCCCCAGCCCCAAAGGAAAGAACAGACTCTTTTTCTGAACTTGCCTCCTCCCTCTCCCTTTACCCCTCTCTCTCACTCTCATCACGCATGCGATGTGGGTATGGCATTGGCATGGCACCCCTCACGCCACATGGCCAGAGGAACAAGAGCCAAAAAACAGTCCCCTCTGTATCCCACTCACCACCGTCCAACGCCCCTCTCGAAAATGCACACCATGCCCCAATGCTTTCCCTTGTCCACTTGCTACCTAGCTCCCCCCTCCATGCTCCCAGGTCAGTAATCTGCAAGCAAGCAAACACACAGGTCTGGTGAGGATATTAATTCACAGGAGATTTGGGTTCTGGAGCCAAACGAAGTGATCGATCCACAGTACTAGTAAGTTGCGTCTTGAAGAGAGAGGTGCCAGTGGCTGACTCACCGTCCTTCTTCTTGACCAGGCTTCTGGCGAAGAGCAAGCAGATGACCAGGAAGCCCAGCGCCAAGGCTCCACCCAGCACGATGGCTACAGTCTTGGCTGTCTGCTGCCCTGAGAAGCGCAAGACAGATCAAGATCAAACTAGGGTTGATACCATACCGCGTCTCATCAATCATGGGTACAATCATAGAATGCCGTATCTCCAGTAAATCCACAAAAGAAAAAGGTAAATCATACACAGTAGTACTACGACTAGGTGCTAGTGGAAGCCAGCTTTTCTCAAAGACCGAGCAGGCAGATGCATAAAAAACTCACTAATCTAGGCTGCTGCCATATACTACTTGTAGTAGTTCAGAACCGAAGCATGGATTATATATATAGATAATGGAGTTATCAGTAATGAGCATCCCCTACACTGGAACTCAACAGTGCAAAGAACAAGCATGATTTTGACAAGAGAAAAGGGGAAGATCCTGCCAATCTGCCATCATAAACAAGCACAATTGATGCCAGTCCCTCAAATCTTAAGCTGACCAACCAACCAAGAAAGGAACAAAGATCATGCCGCTGTCTGCATCAGAATGGCACTTTGACATGGCAAAGATACGCTCATAACTCCTGCCTACCTACCCAACACTGGACCATGCTTGACATGGCTTGTTTGTAATCTAAATGATGAGCACCTGAGAGGCCACTAATCTATACTCCTAGAACAACAAATTCGTCCAGAGGATTGGCCACAATCTACAACATTAAGAACCACAAGGCGCTCCCTCAATCCCCATCAATCAATTCGAAACCAGAGAATCCTGCCAGGATCTCACCTACACATGTAGTACAGACAAATCCACCGACAGTAGTTCACATGCATGAACTAGCCAGTAGTAGCCACCCCTCACAAGAATCATAAAGCAATTCGTAACTTAATACACTAATACCACATTTGTTTGCCCAAATTACTACTAGTAGACCTAATAAGCAATCTAATATTCGGTATTCAGATTTCAGATTGGATCGCCGCAGAATTAACCAAATCAATATTCTAAATGTGGTTGGAACTGAATGTGGAGGCACAAATTCGCGAAGTAGCAAGGAGGAAGGGAAGGGGAGGTACCTCCGAGGCCGCCGCCGCCGCCGTGGGGCACGCCGTGGGGGTAGTAGCTGTAGGTAATGTAGCACTTGTCGAGGTAGACCTGGCCGGAGGGGGCGCCGCCGCACTCGACGGCGACGCGCTGCACGGCCTGGGTGACGCAGTTGCTGCAGTCGACGTTGGAGAGGTCGCCCTCGCACTGCGCCAGCGCGTACACCTGCTGGTAGCTGGTGGCGTAGAAGCCCCCCGCGCTGGTCCCTGCTCCCCCCTCGAGCTGGCTGAAGGCGGTGCCGCGGCGGGTCTCGAAGTCCGGGGCGCCGGCGGCGCCCCCGGAGCCGCAGGTCTTGAAGAGCATCTGGACGCCGGGGACCTGGGGGAAGCCGGAGATCTCGTAGAGCGCGAGGCAGCCGTTGAGCTGGACGCGGGCGGCGACGGCGCCCCCGCAGAGGTCGCGCCAGGAGGACATGGCCCGGGAGACGCAGGAGGAGCAGTCCGGGCCGGAGAGGTCCCCGCGGCACTGGAAGAGGCCGAAGACGGAGGCGGCGGCGGAGGAGGCGGAGGCCGAGGAGGTCTTGTAGAACTTGGCGGAGGCCGACTGCGCGGCGAGCGCGGAGGAGAGCGCCGCGACGGTCGGCGGCGGCGCGCCCCCCGCGAAGGTCTGGTTGGCGCAGCCCTTGTAGACGACCGCGTAGAGGTCGGCGCACGAGGCCGTGGACAGGAGCAGGGCGAGGACGGCGGCGAGGAGGAGGAGGAGGGGGCGGCAGGGAATGCCGCCGGCGCCCATCTGGCCGCGCTCTCTTTGCCGGAGGGAGAGTCGGTGGTGCGGCGGAAGCAGAGCTCCGCTCCTCACTCCACCACCCCTGTTTTGGCGCTGGTCTGGTACGCGCTTGCGGGTGGGGTTGCGGCCCGGTGTGGGTGTGGGTCTGGCGTCCGTTTCAGGTGACGATGGTAATGTGGGGCGCAGTTAATGGGAGGCAGAGAAAAGCACGCAGTTTTGGTGAGCAGCGCGCAACTCAAACTCAAATCCGTTTGTTGCGTGCACTTCCCACAGATGGTGATCTTAACTTGCTCACTGCCGAAAGCTTGTAACGGCAGGAGGGAAACACGGAGGAGGGGCGCTAATAAATTTGTTGTTTCGTGTGGAGTAGTACTATCTTTAGGGAAGGATATCTATCTATGTAGGAGTATATGAATATGAGATTAGTAAAGCGACATGATAATGATGCACTCCTTTTGACATTACCACCATGATAATGGTCCTTGGTAAGTAGAAAGGGACGTGGAAGCTTTGGCGATGGACACGACGGGACAGGGACGGGGTGAGAATGATGGCAGCCTTTTGAATAAAACTTGTCCGTCTCATGAGCTCGGCACGAGAGCGACTCTTGAGTCACGCGGTGAAAAAACGATCACCCGACTGGGCTCGGGCTTGGAGGAGCGTATGCAGACGCACGTACGGGTGGGTTGGGGCTTTTGGGTCCCCTTGTTTCGCCGTTTTGGCATCTGGGGAGCGTCGCGTCTGTGGGCGGGTGCCGGTGCCGGTGCGGTCTTTTCTCAACAGCCAGCTACTCAACAAAACAAAAACAGAAGGACGTTCGTGTAACGGCTACAGTCCAGCCGGAAAGAAGTTGCTTTGACAGTACCTTGGTTTTTTCCCAACCCCCTTTCCGGAAAGAAACTGACTTTTTAGTGAGCCTATGTATGTATGTATGTATGTATGTATGTATGTATATGTTGGCACTCTTCCACATTTTTTAGGGCCACTCTTCCCTTGTTGGTCACAGTGAGCCCACATAGATAGATAATGGGGCATGCTAGGCACCGGCGCCTTAGCCGAACAGTTCGGCTGGTCGCGCCCTGGCCATCCGATGTAGCCAGCCCTAGTCGTCTGATCTGCCTCCCCCTCTGCGTTGACTTCTTCTTCTTCTTCTTCTTCTTCTTCTTCTTCTTCTTCCGCACGCCCATCTCGGCCGCCCTGCCACAGGCCACCCACCTCTCACCTG
>LR738713.1:836560220-836653788 GCA_902687465.1 Secale cereale
AATCAATTCACAGAATGAACTGCCCGTGAAACTATTTCACAGCCATAACCTTTTTGTGTAGCGCCCGCCACGACGGCGCCACACTACACTGTACAACGCCTAGCTCGGAGGCGCTACACGCCTTGCCAGTGTCGCACTGCGAACTGCCTAAAAATTACTAAGTCTGTGTGCAACGCCTGAGAGCTAGGCGCTACACTGTATAGTGTGGCGCCTAGCTCTCAGGCGTTGCACACTGACTTAGTAATTTTTTGGATCACCCGGGTGCGACGTTGGCTAGGCGTGCAACGCCCCTGAGCTAGGCGCTGCACCGTAGGGTGTGACGCCGTCGTGGCAGGCGTTACATAAAAAGGTCAGGGGTGTGAAATAGTTTCACGGGCAGTTCATTCCGTGAATTGATTTCGTTAACAGGTCAAAATTGTCAAATTTGCCGTCTTTGGAGGATTCAGGCCGTGGTCATCGCCCATGACTGAACCATTCCTCGGGGGAAAAGCGATCGAGGAGCAACGGCGCGCGAATTGAGGCCGCTCCTCTCTCTCCCAATTCAACCCCCAAGTCCAAGGGAGCGGTGCACCGCATCAACGATTGAACCCGACGTGTCCCCGTCGGTCAAGAGGCAGCGATCAACGACGTGAGGAAACAAAAGGTGGCCTTGGAGAGCAAGGGCCAAAGATGAGGAGGGTCTCAAGTTTTCTCATTCATCAACTTAATCGATGTCCTCTTCGTTACTACAGTACCTGTTTTTTTTTTCTTCTTCTAATGGCACTCTACTAGCTCTGACCACCTGGTCCCACACCACCCGTGAACAACGCACGCCCAGGCTGCTTGTGTGTTTCCGCCCCCTTCGCCGTCCTCGGTTTCTTTCTTGTGCTGACAATTGAAGCTTTCTCGGCCAATTAAAAGGTAACTTGCGATGCACATTTATAGGCGCCGGTATACCTTTCAACTCCATCGCCATTGGCCAATGCTATCATTGTACTATACCTTTGTGGCTTTTGGCCCCCGTCCGCTTCCTGGCTTGGCCGAGGCCATCTCAGGGGCCGGAGACACGTCCATGGAGGCACGCACCATAGTGGTAATTAAACAACATAATAAGCCTAGCATAGCATTAGCATGCCCTAATGATTGTTCCTAATGAGACAGTGTTTGTCGCCCGACACTATAGCACGGCCAAATGATGAAGGTGCCTGGGGATCGAGCTCGATGGATAACAAGAGCTGCCTAGATTGGTAACAGTAGCATACTTAAGAGTCACCTACTTCAGTAGGTGGTGAGCTAATGATAGCGTGGGAAAGGTGTACGAGGCCGAGAGGAAACTAGCCAGTGATGGTGCGGTGTACAGTCAGTGACAGTGATCTGGTGGTGGTAGTAATGATTTGCTCAGGAGCTCCGGTGCAAGCCATGACGCGCGCGGCAGCTGCGGGCTGCAGCAGGTGCGTCTTTGGAGATTTCAGGGTGTGCTCAATGCTCATCGCATTGACGCCTCCCCGCCCACTCCCAGCTCCCCAGTCCCGGGCCAGGGGAGAAAAGATCCTTCTGCAGCCGCGAGCGCACCACCATGCATGGCATGGCAATCGCATGCCTCGTCGTCTCCAGAGCAGAGGAGAGCGGGTGATGCTTTTGCAGTGACGATTCCGTGAACCAGTTCATCCCCTGCTTGCAACAACTGATCTTATATTATAGTACGTCGAAATTGGAGGAGAAACACACAGCTTAAAAGCATCTACAACCCGGCGCCACAAAACCCCCTCAAACGGTAAATCAATAGAATCGGCCGCCTCAAACCCTCCTCAAACGCCGGACTGACAGGCACCCAATGTATCCAGTCTAAATATGAGGCGAATATAAAAAGACCCCTGGCTCATGGCCGGCCGTGCCCGTCATTTCGAATACGGCCAATCCGATCCCACATATATTCGTGCCGATCTACTCCCCGGACCATTTCACTCCACTCCCCTAAACCATCCAAGCTCCCTTCCGGCGATGTTCGACGTTGTGGGCAGCGGATCCAACGATGACCAGTATAGATCCGTCGAGTGTGGTGTCGTCCCGTGCGGTTTGGGGGAGGCAATGGCCATCCACATAGCACTCCGCCGCTCCCGAAAGGACAACGCCAGACCAACGACGGGATCTGTTCGGCGGGAGTCCATTGCGTCGGTGCACTAGGCGCTCGGTGCTGGATCACGCGGTCCTCTCGGGAGCCATTCTATCTCCCTTTCCCCATTACCGGTCCGCCAGAGTATGTGTCCTACCGGCACCGATGTGCCCGCTGTGGGAAGAAGAGGATGAAGGCGGATGACGCCCGCCTCGCTACCGACATGGCGGCGGCGTAGGCGGCTGATGTGGCGGAGCGGACGACCGCAGAGGAGGAGGCCATCCGTGCCTATATTGCAAAGAAGCGGCAGCGGAGGAACACGCACGCCCTCGCTCGAGAGTTGAATCGGGCGGTCCGTGCCATGGCCGTACTGCCCCCCAAGGAGGAGAAGGAGGACAGCGACGGGTCGGACAGCTCCGACGAGTTGATCCATACTATGTCTTCGACCGCTACTTCCGCGAGAAGGACGACAAGGCCACGTGTGGATGATTTTCGCCATAGCTAGCATGTAGGTTAAGCATGCCAAATTTTGATAGGTTGATAGCATGTCCTTTGTAGTAGCCGGACGATGTGTGCAATGCATTGTTCACGTAGTTGCGTGAGTTTGTATGAATTTGAGGTTTGTCAATTGAGCTGTTCGGTTGTGAGAAGTAAAATTTAAGACGTGACCGGTCATTATCCACGGACGCGTTCGGGCGATTCCGTGGACGTTTGAAAGACCGGATTTGCAAAATCCGTCTGTAGTTGCTCTAATCAGGCGAATATACAGTATACTGGAAAAAAAAATACGCAAGTTTCGAATCTGCTATTCTCACGTGAGGAGCACGCTAGGCACACAATTTGGCGACCGCCTCGGCGTTCCACCGGACGCCAACGGCCTCATGTGGCCACTCCATGGCGTGGTTTGGACCACGAGTGCATCAACGGACGGGTTTTGAACCTTTATTTCACGTTTTGCGAGTTTGTGGATTAATGTGAGCCTTTAGAGCATTAGCTGGGTGTATCCGTTTTGTGTCTTCATTTAGGTATGCATGTAATCATGTTCTCTACATCCTTCCTGTTGACATCAGATTATGACATGATCAAAAACTTAGTTAAGATGACCTCAAATAGAAAAATTCTCAACATGTGAAAGTTCCACATCGTCAAAATGAGAAACTTATCCAAACGGCCGAAACCGTGCTCGAAGTAATAAGATTTTTGCACTCAGAGTACTGTTAGGCCAATTACGCCTCCAAGACGGTCTCCATCCTAAACTTTAAACATATATAATGTTGTTCATCTGCCTTTTTATTATATTTTAATGTTGTCTCATTTGCTTTGCTTCTTCGACCTTGCTAACAACAATGTTAATGTGAGTGGTTTTACTTGCATAACATATAAGTACATAAGGTTTTATATACATTTCCTTCATTACATGCTTTCATATTAGATAGATAATGGAAGTAGGGCCCACTTTCTTATGACTACATCTCAGATGAAATTCTTACTGACGCAGGGAGTTACATGTTTATTGAATTAGTGAATTATGATTGGCCATCCAGGTTTCTTCCCTACTTTATTTGCACCATCTCCACTTCTCCGGTCCCTTGTGCACAACATCCTATCCGACGAGTTTCTGCTTCTACAGAAGAATCATGTCCGACGACCTTCGCCATATCTCACGCACATCAGAACTAGACTTGTAATCACAGGCTGCAGATCCACCCTTCACTACTTCTAGTCTATGCTATAAAAACTAGTAGAACTTCTTGTAGTCTGCAATATATATACTTGAAATACGACCAAGGTAGGGGGCGGTGCCCCCCCCCCCCCGACTTTGCCATATTTGCAGCAATGTGTACATGTGACATGTATGCATATCAACACTGCCCATATAGCAAACAACGGTATAATCTTCACTGAAGTTCTTCATATAAGGTGGACATGCCACAATAAGTGAGAAACCTCGCCATGGCAACAATGGTACATAGATGTATCGCTCGAAGATCAAAAGGAAGCCATGCACAAGAGCAACATGCACCCTTATCTATCTCAAACCCTGGCGCCAAACCCTCTGCATACATGAGGGCATCACATCACGAAGGTGTAAGAGAATGAAGAGACTCTTGGCAACATATCAGGGCGAGACTACTAAGTTCAAACTTACACGTGTGCTTCACCATCACCAAAATCGCCAATAATGGCACTGGTACTAAATACTGTGTCACGGGTAGGAGAAGATCCATTTCCTTAAGGAAGGTAAATGGAAATGAAGAAGAGTAAAACAACATAACTTAAATTATTTGCATGCACAAGGAAGAAACTTTTGATTTAGCACATAATTTCACTGATCCTCTCATCCCAATAAAAAAAAACTCTACCAACACTTAGAATATTTTGTAGACAAGAATGCAATAACTATCTAATGATTAAACAATAGTTATTTTAAAATCAAATTGAAAAAACTATTTAAGGAATTGGTCCCCTTTCAAGAAAAGAAAAATATTGGAGTCTACCCCTCACCTCACCCTTAAAGTATACTACGAATCTTAATTTTAAAGGGTATTTAGGTATTAGCATGTGGAGGTGGATAATTAGCCCCATGCACAGAGGAAAAAAAAAGAATTATTGATCGATCGATTTACTGGGAAGAAACCGGTACAACGTGCAATTAAGTATGAATGAAGCTTTGCAAAGTTTGACCAGATTTACATTAAAATTTATTAATGTTTACAATACTAAATAATTATAATATGAAAAGATATCTCATGGTGGATCTATATTGATTTGGTATTGCAAATGTCGGTATTGTTTTCTATAAATTTGGTCCTACTTCATAAAGTTTGACTTATGACAAACCTAATATGCATGGTAAAAATGAAATAGAGGGGGTAGTAATCATCATAGGAATAAGAGAATTGTTATTTCATCCCAAGTTCAATAAACCAGGGTTGATTTCATATGATTCAGCCTTTGTAGTTGGTGGGGCAATAGGTCTATAGTAAAGTCATCATTACTAGTACTTTAAAAATCACAAAGCTTGGCATGTTGGACAGAAATATACATGATTTCAAGCCTAAAACAAAAGTAAGTACTTATTGCAATAAATGTGTTTTTTTGTGTTATATTGGGTTTTGGCAGAGTCGGAAAGGAAACAACAAATAAAAAACAACTAAGCAAGATAAATAGCAATTAAGTGGAGTATCTACAGCCACACTTGGCAAATCTGACCCCTCAAACGCCCGCGGACACATCCGGACGCATCCGCGGGCACTAACCGAGCACCCCTCAAATGTTGTGTCACATATCTACATATCGCAAATTCCGATTCTCAAATCCAGTCAATCCATGCACGTCGACCATACGGTACAAACTGTCCGAATGCCGAAGTTCGAAACAAAGAAAAGCAAATCAGAGTTTAACAAACCGAACATGGCAAAATGAAATAGATGTCCGAGCGCGACGTATGGTCTCGGAACACTGGCTGAGTGCCTGCTCCGAGCGGAATGCATCCTCCTCCATGCGAAATGCAGCCTGCTTGTCCTGCTCCGCCTGCATCCGGGCAGCCTGCTCCGCCTGTAGCCGGGCTGCCTCCTCCTTCTGCATCCTGGCCGCACCTACCCTCGCCGCCTCGTACCCTCTATGGTCGTTGATGTCCTTCCTCTTGCTCGCAAGGCACTTTTTGGCATGCTCATACAAATGGGTTTTGTCCGCCAACATGATTCTCACACCGCCCGCGTCCCGTGCAAGTTGTAACCTCTCCTAATTATCAAGCTCAATATCACCAAATGCCTTGGCCTTCTCGAGTTCCCATTTGATCGCCGCTTGTTGCTTCTCCAACGCGATCTTCTCGAGTTCAATTGCGAGCTTCTTCTCCGCCCTCTTCCGACCCATTTCATCCTCTCCTTTTGCGCATGCAACATGAGCTTGTACCTCTCCTCCTTGTTCTCCCTCATCGAAAAAATGTCCGTCCATGTTGATGACATTTTGGTAGCCGTGGCATCACGGGCGGCACATGCCTTCTCCCGCTTGTTTCCCATGACTTGGCGGTTGTTCTTTGTCACGGTAGTTTTTCCATTCTCCACGACATCGTCGTCCTCTTCACCATCGAACCCAATTGATTGGCTGGAGCTTGAGCCATCATTCCTCTTCTTTGCGGCCTTGAGCTCGGCCACAACTTGGTTGCACTTTGGCTTGCCATTCAATAAGACCCAACAATGGCTAAAAGCAAATGGCTTCTTCTCTAGCTCGTAATACAAAGTGGGCGTCACCGCCGTCTAGCAAACAATATATGTATGAGCACGAGAATGCAAACACAAGAAGCATGTGCAATGGACGACAAGATGGGGCAATCGAGGTTACGTGAGTTGCGACTCTCATCCCACTTTGAGGGCGTTTGATCACTTGTGAGTAGTACCGACGTACTTATTCACTTCCCCTTGAATGATGCCCCAACGATGTTGGAGAGATGCAACATTGCGAGTGGTCTCGATAGGATGCGGCTTCACATACTCTTTTTGCTCGTGATACTCCTTCCAAATCTTCGTCCAATAGGTGCCCCCCTTTTGCTCCGTACCGCATATTGGATCCATCATTGTGGCCAACCAAACTTTGACCAACAAGATGTCCTCAAATCTTGAGAACGTCGGACCTCTTGCCTTCGGCGTCTTGTTCTTCTTCTTCTTCTTCTTCTTGCTCGGATTGGGATCGGATATTGTCCCAACTTCAAATGCGGTGGTGGCTTCCAATTCATACCCCATTTCGGTCAGATCTCCATTTTAATTGACCATCTTCAACACGAACACCTCTAACATGATTATAGTTTACAAGCATTGGTCATGAGTGAAATGAGCTAGTGGTCTATACTAAAATCTGATCGGAGAAGATCAAAGAAAATGCACCGACTCTTCTCCAGTCATTCCGTCGAACATGTCGAAGGCAGCCCGAGCACTGCCGGAGCCCGTGCTCATCCGTGCCCGAACGAGCTACGGCGAGTCACACACGTCGACCGCCGGCATCTGCGTGGTCGCAAAGCTGTCTGGAATGGCCAAGCCGGCGGTCGGATCATCGTCCGTCCCAACAGGGCCGGACAGAGTAATCCGCGTAGGCGCTCGGAGGGAAGGGGTGAGGGGATCCGGGCGCGGCGGAGGAGACAACTGTTCCACCCCGGTCGAACCTCCCTGCGATGCCGACGCCGCCTCCCTCTCCACTGCCGGCGTCTCCGCAACTTGCGGGCAACGTGTTGGGGAACGTTGCATGGGAAACAAAAATTTTCCTACGCTCACCAAGATCAATCTAGGAGATGCACATCTACGAGAGGAGAGTTGGATCCACATACCCTTGTAGATCGCTAAGCGGAAGCGTTGCTAGAACGCGGTTGATGGACTCGTACTCGCGGCGATTCAAATCGCGGAAGATCCGATCTAGCGCCGAACGGACGGCGCCTCCGCGTTCAACACACGTGCAGCCCGGTGACGTCTCCCACGCCTTGATCCAGCAAGGAGAGAGGGAGAGGTTGGGGAAGACTCCATCCAACAGCAGCACGACGGCGTGGTGGTGGTGGAGGAGCGCGGGACTCCAGCAGGGCTTCGCCAAGCGCTGCAAGAGACGAGGAGGGAGAGGGGTAGGGCTGCACCAAGAGGGAGACGTTCTCGTGTGTCTAGCAGCCCCAAAACCTCACATATATATAGGGGGAAGGGAGGGCTGCGCCCCCTTTAGGGTTTCCCACCCCTAGGGGTGCGGCCAGCCCTAGAAAACCCATCTAGGGTGCGGCCAAGGGGGGGAGAGAGAGGGGGCGCCCTAGGATGGGCCTTAAGGCCCATCTGGACCTAGGGTTTGCCCTCCTCCACTCTCCATGCGCCTAGGGACTTGGTGGGGGGGCGCACCAGCCCCCTTGGGGCTGGTCCCCTCCCACACTTAGCCCACGCAGCCTTCTGGGGCTGGTGGCCCCACCTGGTGGACCCCCGGGACCCTCCCGGTGGTCCCGGTACATTACCGATATCGCCCGAAACTTTTCCGGTGACCAAAACAGGACTTCCCATATATGAATCTTTACCTCCGGACCATTCCGGAACTCCTCGTGACGTCCGGGATCTCATCCGGGACTCCGAACAACATTCGGTAACCACGTACATACTTTCCCTATAACCCTAGCGTCATCGAACCTTAAGTGTGTAGACCCTACGGGCTCGGGAACCATGTAGTCATGACCGAGACAACTCTCCGGCCAATAACCAACAGCGGGATCTGGATACCCATGTTGGCTCCCACATGTTCCATGATGATCTCATCGGATGAACCACGATGTCAAGGATTCAATCAATCCCGTATACGATTCCCTTTGTCTATCGGTATAGCACTTGCCCGAGATTCGATCGTCGGTATACCGATACCTTGCTCAATCTCGTTACCGGCAAGTCTCTTTACTCGTTCCGTAACACATCATCCCGTGATCAACTCCTTGATCACATATTGTGCACATTATGATGATGTCCTACCGAGTGGGCCCAGAGATACCTCTCCGTCATACGGAGTGACAAATCCCAGTCTCGATTCGTGCCAACCCAACAGACACTTTCGGAGATACCTGTTGTGCACCTTTATAGCCACCCAGTTACGTTGTGACGTTTGGTACACCCAAAGCATTCCTACGGTATCTGGGAGTTGCACAATCTCATGGTCTAAGGAAAAGATACTTGACATATAGAAAAGCTTTAGCATACGAACTACACGATCTGTGGTAGGCTTAGGATTGGGTCTTGTCCATCACATCATTCTCCTAATGATGTGATCCCGTTATCAACGACATCCAATGTCCATGGTTAGGAAACCGTAACCATCTATTGATCAACGAGCTAGTTGTCTAGAGGCTCACTAGGGACATGGTGTTTGTCTATGTATCCACACATGTATCTGAGTTTCCTTTCAATACAATTCTAGCATGGATAATAAACGATTATCGTGAACAAGGAAATATAATAATAACCAATTTATTATTGCCTCTAGGGCATATTTCCAACAGTCTCCCACTTGCACTAGAGTCAATAATCTAGTTCACATCGCCATGTGATTAACACTCACAGGTCACATCGCCATGTGACCAACACCCAAGAGTTCACTAGAGTCAGTAATCTAGTTCACATCAATATGTGATTAACACTCAATGAGTTCTGTGTTTGATCATGTTATGCTTGTGAGAGAGGTTGTAGTCAACGGGTCTGCAACATTCAGATCCCTATGTACTTCGCAAAACTTTATGTCATATCGTAGATGCTGCTACCACGTTCCACTTGGAGCTATTCCAAACCGTTGCTCCATTATACGTATCCGGTATCTCCACTTAGAGTTATCCGGATAGGTGTTAAGCTTGCATCGACGCAACTCTTTACGTCGAACTCTTTATCACCTCCATAACCGAGAAACATTTCCTTATTCCTCTAAGGATAATTTTGACCACTATCTAGTAATCCACTCCTGGATCACCTTTGTACCCTCTTGCCAGACATGTGGCAAGGCACACATCAGGTGCGGTACTTAGCATGGCATATCGTATAGAGCCTATGACAAAACCATAGGGGACGACCTTCGTCCTTCCTCTTTCTTCTGCCGTGGTCAAGCTTTGAGTCTTACTCAACTTCACACCTTACAAATCAGGCAAGAACTCCTTCTTTGACTGACCTATTTTGAACTCCTTCAAAATCATGTCAAAGGTGTGTGTTCCTTTTGAAAGTATCATCAGGCGTCTTGATCTATCTCTATAGATCTTGATGCCCAATATGTAAGCAGCTTTATCCAGGTATTCCTTTGAAAAACACCTTTCAAACAACCCTTTATGCTTTCCAGAAATTCTACATCATTTCGAATCAACAATATGTCATTCACATATACCTATCAGAAATGTTGTAGTGCTCCCACTCACTTTATTGTAAATACAAGTTTCTAACAAACTTTGTATACCCAAAAACTTTGATCACTCCATCAAAGCATATATTCTGACTCCGAGATGCTTGCTCTAGTCCATAGAAGGATCGCTGGAGCTAGCATATCTTTTAGCATCATTAGGATCGACAAAACCTTTCTGATTGTATCATATACAACCTTTCCTTACGAAAACTGGTAAGGAAACTTGTTTTGTCATCCATCTGCCAGATTTCATAAATGCAGCTAATGCTAACATGATTCCGACGGACTTAAGCATCGC
Source organism: Secale cereale (assembly GCA_902687465.1). NCBI lineage: Eukaryota > Viridiplantae > Streptophyta > Magnoliopsida > Poales > Poaceae > Secale > Secale cereale. The sequence continues at coordinate 836,570,495 of LR738713.1, forward strand.
TACGGGTGAGAAAATCTCATCGTAGTCAACTCCTTGAACTTGTGGAAAACTCTTTGCCACAAGTCGAGCTTCATAGACGGCGACATTACCGTCCACGTCCGTCTTAGTCTTAAAGATCCATTTATCTCAATGGCTTGCCGATCATAGGGCAAGTCCACCAAAGTCCATACTTTGTTTTGATACATGGATCCTATCTCGGATTTATCGGCTTCTAACCATTTGTCGGAATATGGGCCCACCATCGCTTCTCCATAGTTCGTAGGTTCATTGTTGTCCAACAACATGACATCTAAGACAGGATCACCGTACCACTCAGGAGTAGTACTTATCCTTGTCGACCTACGCGGTTTGATAGCAACTTGATCCGAAACTTCATGATCACTATCATTAGTTTCCTCTTCAACAGTCGTAGGTTCCACAGAAACATCTTTCTGTGTTGCACTACTCTCCGGTTGAAGTGAGGGTTCGACAACCTCATCAAGTTCTATCTTCCTCCCACTCAAATCTTTCGAGAGAAACTCCTTCTCGAGAAAGGACCCGTTCTTAGCGACAAACATTTTTGTCCTTGGATCTGAGATAGAAGGTATACCCAATCGTTACCAGTGGGTATTCCATGAAGATGTTTTGTCCGCTTTGGGTTCGAGCTTTTCCCGGCTGAAGCCATAAGCCTCGCAGCCCCAAACATTGAGAAATGACAACTACGGTTTCTTGCCAAACCATACGACGTCGTCTCAACGGACTTAGATGGTGCCCTATCTAAAGTGAATGCAGCTGTCTCTAATGCATAACCTCAAAATAACAGCGGTAGATCGGTAAGATACATCATAGATCGCACCATATCTCATAAGGTTCGATTACGATGTCCGGACACCCCATTACGCTGTGGTGTTCCAGGGGGCTTCAACTGCGAAACAATTCCACAATGTCTTAAGTGATTGCCAAACTCATAATTCAGAAAATATCCCCTTGATCAGATCGTAGGAACATGATTTTCTTGTTATGATGATTCTTAATCTTCACTCTGAAATTGTTTGAACCTTTCAAACGTTTCAGACTTTTGCTTCATTAAGTAAATATACCATATCTACTCAAATCGTCAGTGAAGATGAGAAAATAACGATATCCACCACACGCCTTAATTCTCATTGGATCACATACATCAGCATGTATGATTTCCAACAAGTCACTTACCCGTTTCATTGTACCTGAAAACGGGATCTCAGTCATCCTGCCCATGAGGCATGGCTCGCATGTGTCAAGCGATTCAAAATCAAGTGACTCCAAACGTCCATCAGCATGGAGTTTCTTCATGCATTTTATGCCAAAATGACCTAAGCGGCAGTGCCACAAGAAAGTGGTACTATCATTATTAACTCTACATCTTTTGGCATTAATATTATCATCATGTGTATTACTATGATCGAGATTCAACAAACCATTGGGTGCATGACCATAAAGGTATTATTCATGTAAACAGAATAACCATTATTCTCTGATTTAAATGAATAACCGTATTGCAATGAACATGATCTAATCATATTCATGCTCAACGTAGACACCCGATAACATTTATCTAGGTTCAACACTAATCTCGAAAATAGAGTAAGTGTGCGATGGTGATCTTATCAACCTTGGAAACACTTCCAACACACATCGTCACCTCGCCCTTAGCTAGTCTCCGTTCAGTCTGTAGCTTTTGCTTCAAGTCACTAATAATAGCAACTAAACCGGTATCCAATACCCAGGTGCTACAAGGAGTACTACTAAGGTACACATCAATAACACGTATATCAAATATACTTTGTTGAAGTTGCCAGCTATCATATCTACCATGTATTTGGGGTAGTTCTGCTATCATGTGACCGTTCCCCGTACAATAGAAGCACTTAGTCTCAAGGTTTGGGTTTAACCATGGGTTCCTTTATCAGAGCGACAACAGGTTTGCCATTCATGAAGTTTCCCTTCTAGCCCTTACCCCTTTTGAAACCAGTGGTCTTGTTAAACCATCAACACTTGATGCTCCTCCTTGATTTCTACTTTTGCGGTACCAAGAACCGCTAACAGCACCGGGATCATCTCCATCCTTTGCATGTCATAGTTCATCACGAAGTTCTAGTAGCTTGGTGATAGTGTCTAGAGAATTCCGTCAACCATTATCTCACCTGGAAGATTAACTCCCACTTGGTTCAAGTGATTTTAGCACCCAGACATTCTGAGCACATGCTCATTAGTTGAGCCATTCTCCTCCATCCTTTTGGCAAAAGAACTTGTCAGAGGTCTCATACCTCTCAACACGGGCATGAGCCTGAAATCCCAATTTCAGCTCTTAGAACATCTCATATGTTCTATGGCGTTCAAAACGTCATTGGAATCCCGATTCTAAGCCGTAAAGTTTGGTGCACTAAACTATCAAGTAGTTATCAGGACGTCTCTGTCAGGTGTTCACAACATCCACAGACAACGTTGTAGGGGTTTGCACATCGAGCAGTGCATCAAAGACGTAAGCCTTCTGTGCAGCAGTGAGGACACTCCTCGGACTACGGACCCAGTCCGCATCATTGCTTACAATATCTTTCAACTTAGTCTTTCTCTAGGATCGTATTAAACAGGGAGCTACAACGCAGTTATTGGTCTACTACATAATTTGCAAAGACAACTTAGACTATTGTTCATGACAAGTGAGTTTTAACTAATCAAATTACTTATAACTCCCACTCAAATTGACATCCCTCCGGTCATCCGAGCGTGACATGATCCAAATTCACCAACCCAAGTCCGATCATCACGTGAGATGAGGTGGTGTCAATGGTGAACATCTACATGTTGATCATATCTACTATATGACTCATGCTCGACCTTTCGGTCTTCCGTGTTCCGAGGCCATGTCTGTACATGCTAGGCTCGTCAAGTCTAACCCGAGTGTTCTGCATGTGCAAAACTGGCTTGCACCCGTTGTATGCGAACGTAGAGTCTATCACACCAGATCATCACGTGGTGCTTCGAAACGACGAACCTTCGCAACGGCGCACACTCGGGGGGAACACAATTTTATCTTGAAATTTTAGTGAGGGATCATCTTATAATGCTACCGTCGTCCTAAGCAAAATAAGATGCATAAAAGGATTAACATCACATGCAAATCATAAGTGACATGATATGGCCATCAACTCGTGCTTTTGATCTCCATCTCCAAAGCACCGGCATGATCTCCATCGTCACCGGCGTAACACCATGATCCCTATCATCATGATCTCCATCATCGTGTCGCCATCGGGGTTGTCGCGCGCCCACCATGCTCTTACTACTATTGCTACCGTTTAGCGATAAAGTAAAGCATTACATAGCGCTTAATGATTGACACGCAGGTCATACAAAAAATAAAGACAACCCTATGGCTCCTGCCGGTTGCCGTATACATCGACATGCAAGTCGATATTAACTATTACAACATGATCATCTCATACATCAAATATATCTCATCATGTCATTGGCCATATCATATCACAAACATACCCTGCAAAAACAAGTTAGACGTCCTCTAATTTGTTGTTGCATGTTTTACGTGGCTGCTATGGGTATCTAGCAAGAACACTTCTTACCTACGCAAAGCCACAACGGTGATATTCAAGTTGCTATTTAACCTTCTACAAGGACCGCCTTTGTCTATTCCGATTCAACTAAGATAGGAGAGACAGACACCCGCCAGCCATCTTATGCAACAAAAGTCACATGTCTGTCGATGGAACCGGTCTCATGTACGTGGACATGTAAAGTTGGTCCGGGCCGCTTCATCCCATAATACCGCTGAATCAAGAAAGACTAAGGAGGGCAGCAATCTAAACATCAACGCCCACAAACCCTTTTGTGTTCTACTCGTGATTGCATCTACGCAAAGACCTAGCTCATGATGCCACTGTTGGGGAACGTTGCATGGGAAACAAAAATTTTCCTACGCTCACCAAGATCAATCTAGGAGATGCACATCTACGAGAGGAGAGTTGGATCCACATACCCTTGTAGATCGCTAAGCGGAAGCGTTGCTAGAACGTGGTTGATGGAGTCGTACTCGCGGCGATTCAAATCGCGGAAGATCCGATCTAGCGCCGAACGGACGGCGCCTCCGCGTTCAACACACGTGCAGCCCGGTGACGTCTCCCACGCCTTGATCCAGCAAGGAGAGAGGGAGAGGTTGGGGAAGACTCCATCCAACAGCAGCACGACGGCGTGGTGGTGGTGGAGGAGCGCGGGACTCCAGCAGGGCTTCGCCAAGCGCTGCAAGAGACGAGGAGGGAGAGGGGTAGGGCTGCACCAAGAGGGAGACGTTCTCGTGTGTCTAGCAGCCCCAAAACCTCACATATATATAGGGGGAAGGGAGGGCTGCGCCCCCTTTAGGGTTTCCCACCCCTAGGGGTGCGGCCAGCCCTAGAAAACCCATCTAGGGTGCGGCCAAGGGGGGGAGAGAGAGGGGGCGCCCTAGGATGGGCCTTAAGGCCCATCTGGACCTAGGGTTTGCCCTCCTCCACTCTCCATGCGCCTAGGGACTTGGTGGGGGGGCGCACCAGCCCCCTTGGGGCTGGTCCCCTCCCACACTTAGCCCACGCAGCCTTCTGGGGCTGGTGGCCCCACCTGGTGGACCCCCGGGACCCTCCCGGTGGTCCCGGTACATTACCGATATCGCCCGAAACTTTTCCGGTGACCAAAACAGGACTTCCCATATATGAATCTTTACCTCCGGACCATTCCGGAACTCCTCGTGACGTCCGGGATCTCATCCGGGACTCCGAACAACATTCGGTAACCGCGTACATACTTTCCCTATAACCCTAGCGTCATCGAACCTTAAGTGTGTAGACCCTACGGGCTCGGGAATCATGTAGTCATGACCGAGACAACTCTCCGGCCAATAACCAACAGCGGGATCTGGATACCCATGTTGGCTCCCACATGTTCCACGATGATCTCATCGGATGAACCACGATGTCAAGGATTCAATCAATCCCGTATACGATTCCCTTTGTCTATCGGTATAGCACTTGCCCGAGATTCGATCGTCGGTATACCGATACCTTGCTCAATCTCGTTACCGGCAAGTCTCTTTACTCGTTCCGTAACACATCATCCCGTGATCAACTCCTTGATCACATATTGTGCACATTATGATGATGTCCTACCGAGTGGGCCCAGAGATACCTCTCCGTCATACGGAGTGACAAATCCCAGTCTTGATTCGTGCCAACCCAACAGACACTTTCGGAGATACCTGTAGTGCACCTTTTTAGCCACCCAGTTACGTTGTGACGTTTGGTACACCCAAAGCATTCCTACGGTATCTGGGAGTTGCACAATCTCATGGTCTAAGGAAAAGATACTTGACATATAGAAAAGCTTTAGCATACGAACTACACGATCTGTGCTAGGCTTAGGATTGGGTCTTGTCCATCACATCATTCTCCTAATGATGTGATCCCGTTATCAACGACATCCAATGTCCATGGTTAGGAAACCGTAACCATCTATTGATCAACGAGCTAGTCGTCTAGAGGCTCACTAGGGACATGGTGTTTGTCTATGTATCCATACATGTATCTGAGTTTCCTATCAATACAATTCTAGCATGGATAATAAACGATTATCGTGAACAAGGAAATATAATAATAACCAATTTATTATTGCCTCTAGGGCATATTTCCAACAGCTGTTGGGGAACGTCGCATGGGAAACAAAAATTTTCCTACGTTCACCAAGATCAATCTAGGAGATGCATCTACGAGGGGAGAGTTGGATCCACATACCCTTGTAGATCGCTAAGCGGAAGCGTTCAAGAACGCGGTTGATGGAGTCGTACTCGCCGCGATTCAGATCGCCGAAGATCCTAGCACCGAACGGACGGTGCCTCCGCGTTCTTCACACGTGCAGCCCGGTGACGTCTCCCACGCCTTGATCCAGCAAGGAGAGAGGGAGAGGTTGGGGAAGACTCCATCCAACAGCAGCACAACGGCGTGGTGGTGGTGGAGGAGCGCGGGACTCCAGCAGGGCTTCGCCAAGCGCTGCGGGAGACGAGGAGGGAGAGAGGTAGGGCTGCGCCAATCGACCGAGGTCAAAACTTGTTCTGGGCAGCCCTAAACTTCACATATATATAGGGGGGAGGTAGGGGCTGCGCCCCCATCTAGGGTTTCCTCCCTAGGGGTGGCGGCAGCCCCCCAGAACCCATCTAGGGTGCGGCCAAGGGGGGGAGAGAGAGGGGGCGCCCTAGGGTGGGCCTTAAGGCCCATCTGGACCTAGGGTTTGCCCCCCTCCCCTCTCCATGCGCCTAGGGACTTGGTGGGGGGGCGCACCAGCCCTCTTGGGGCTGGTCCCCTCCCACACTTAGCCCACGCAGCCACCTGGGGTTGGTGGCCCCACCTGGTGGACCCCCGGGACCCTCCCGGTGGTCCCGGTACATTACCGATATCGCCCGAAACTTTTCCGGTGACCAAAACAGGACTTCCCATATATGAATCTTTACCTCCGGACCATTCCGGAACTCCTCGTGACGTCCGGGATCTCATCCGGGACTCCGAACAACATTCGGTAACCGCGTACATACTTTCCCTATAACCCTAGCGTCATCGAACCTTAAGTGTGTAGACCCTACGGGCTCGGGAACCATGTAGACATGACCGAGACAACTCTCCGGCCAATAACCAACAGCGGGATCTGGATACCCATGTTGGCTCCCACATGTTCCACGATGATCTCATCGGATGAACCACGATGTCAAGGATTCAATCAATCCCGTATACGATTCCCTTTGTCTATCGGTATAGCACTTGCCCGAGATTCGATCGTCGGTATACCGATACCTTGCTCAATCTCGTTACCGGCAAGTCTCTTTACTCGTTCCGTAACACATCATCCCGTGATCAACTCCTTGATCACATATTGTGCATATTATGATGATGTCCTACCGAGTGGGCCCAGAGATACCTCTCCGTCATACGGAGTGACAAATCCCAGTCTCGATTCGTGCCAACCCAACAGACACTTTCGGAGATACCTGTAGTGCACCTTTATAGCCACCCAGTTACGTTGTGACGTTTGGTACACCCAAAGCATTCCTACGGTATCCGGGAGTTGCACAATCTCATGGTCTAAGGAAAAGATACTTGACATATAGAAAAGCTTTAGCATACGAACTACACGATCTGTGCTAGGCTTAGGATTGGGTCTTGTCCATCACATCATTCTCCTAATGATGTGATCCCGTTATCAATGACATCCAATGTCCATGGTCAGGAAACCGTAACCATCTATTGATCAACGAGCTAGTCATCTAGAGGCTTACTAGGGACATGGTGTTTGTCTATGTATCCACACATGTATCTGAGTTTCCTATCAATACAATTCTAGCATGGATAATAAACGATTATCGTGAACAAGGAAATATAATAATAACCAATTTATTATTGCCTCTAGGGCATATTTCCAACACAACGTTCTCTGCCTTGCAAGTCGCTGCCGATGAAATCACGCCTCCGACGGACGAGGCAGACTGTGTCTTCGTCGCGGTGGTGTGGGTTGGGCTGGACGACATCTCTGGCGGTGGATCGGGACTGGAGGTGAGGATTGGGAGCAAGGGTGGAGGCCGTCGAGGGTCCGGGCGTGGGGATGGTTGGAGGACGACGAGAGGAGGATGAGGAGGAAGGGTTTGGTAGATTTGGTGCAATTTAGGGTGTGGTCGGGCTGTCAGGTCCGATGTGACGGGCGTGTCCGGGTGCGTCCGGGCGCGCCCATATCCGCCCCATATTTGGACTGATATGGGGGTGTCGGTCAGCCCGGGCGTTTGACGGCCGTTTGAGAGGCCCGTCTGGGTCAAAAAATCATGACCGGACGGCCCGTCCAGGCGTATGAGATGGGGTTGAGAGGTCCGGTTGCGGATGCTCTAATGACAGTCTGCTAGCTCTGACCACCTGGTCCCGCATCACCCATAAACAACGCACACCCGGGCTTCTTGTGTGTTTCCGCCCCGTTCGCCGTCCTTGTCCACTTGTGTTCCGTCAGGCGGGCGATCTTCCGTTTGGTCGTGGAAGGCCTTCCACTATGTGGCCGGTGCCAATACTCTGAAAAGTATGCCACATACACATGGATGCCAGATGAAAATAATTTAGCACCTCTCACACAATGTTGCAGAATCTGGCATCGATTGGACCTCGGGTCCACATATATAAACTAGTATAAATCAGCCTTGCTCACCCCACTGCCAGCGTCCCTTCCTGGCTCGTTGCATGGGATGACATGCCTTACTTCATTGCCTTGAAAGATTTGGCATCGGAGCAAGCAGGTGCTCCGGTGCCCAGAAATTTTTGTCTCGCATCGCATGGGCAACATAGGGCATCAGTGCCAAATACCCAACAAGCAAATTTAGCACCACTTGTGGCCTACATAGTGGAAGGCCTAACAACAAACAAAGATGGCCTGAATCAGAGGTCCTCCAGAGAGATGGCGTCCATGGTTTCTTTCTTTTCTTCTGCTGACAAATGAAGCTTTCTCGGCCAATTGAATGGTAACTTGCGATGCACGCTTATAGGCGCCGGTGTACCTTTCAAATCGATCGCCATTGCTATCATTAGTGCACGTGTTGGACCTTTGCGGGCATGGCCCCCGTCCGCTTCTTCGCTTGCCTTGGCGGAGGCGTTCTCCTCCTAGTAGGACAAAACACTACCCCATGATTTTAGGGGCCGCCATGGAGGCATGCACCATAGTGGCAATTAAATAGCTTAATAAGCCTAGCATAGCGTGCACTAATGATTGTCCCTAATGAGACAGTGTCTGTCGCCCGACATTATAGCAGGGACAAATGATGAATGAAGGTGTCTGGGGATCGAGCTAGATCGATTACGAGAGCCGGAGCTTCCTAGATTGGTATAGCAGTAGTAGCATACTTAAGAGTTAAGTAGTGTAGCAGCGTTGAGCTAATGATAGCGTGAGAAAGGTGTACGAGGCCGAGAGGAAACTAGCCGGAGACGGTGCGGTGTACAGTCAGTGACAGTGATCCGGTGGTGGTAGTAATGATTTGCTCAGGACCTCCGGCCCAAGCCATGACGGGCTGCAGCAGGTGCGGCTTTGGAGATTTCATGGTCTGCTCAATGCTCATCGCTGAAACACTGGACTGGACCAGTCGTCGGTGGAAAGCGAGGGAGGCAGAGCGCGTCCGCTCGCTGCGCGCAACGCGCATTGACGCCTCTCCGCCCACTCCCTGCTCCCCAGTCCCGGGCCAGGGGAGAAAAGATCCTCCTGCTCCTGTGCTGCACCACCATGCATGGCATTCGCAATGGCATGCCTCGTCGTCCCAGAGCCGAGGAGAGCGGCTGAGCGGGTGATTTGCAGTGTAGTCTGGTCTGACGAAGAGGATTCGTGCTGCTCCGCTCTCTGTTGTGCCACACCGCGGGGGTGACGACTATGTGAACCCACTTTCGTTCCCGGCTTGCAACGAGTAATCTTCTTCTCCGGAATAGGTTGAGAAATAGTCGGCTTAATCACACACATACAGTACTGGAAAAAAAATACAGAAGCTTAGAATCTGCCATCCTCACGCGAGGGGCACACCGGACGTGCAATTTTGGCGACGGCGTCCGCGTTCCACGGTCAGCAAACGGTCTCAAGTGGCCTGGGCCCCGAGTGCATCAAGCGGACGAGCTTTGGACCTCTAATTCATGTTTTGCGAGTTTCTAAACTAATGCGAACGTGTAGTACCACTCCCCTAGAGGGTATTTAGACAAAAAAAAAATCTGTCTACGGCTGAGGGTGGAGATAGGCCAAATTGGGCGGTTGGGTGAGGGTTATTTCAGAGCGTCTGCTTTATAATATGCTAACACTTGTGCTTCGGTAGACCCTCCTTAAACACAGGAACAACTTAGATTAGCCCGTACCTCTTCATAGGAAGGGGCATGATAGTCATATTTATAAATTTTTCGCCGTACGTATACGCTAAACTTTTTTTTTAGTCCATGAATGAACGTATAGCCAGTAAGTAGCACATGCGCACTAACCAACTGGACAACTGAAGAGCTTCTGCTACATATATTTTTTTAACCAACAATAGAACACCGGAAAAGCGCACTATATTATGTTTGGTTTTCTTTTCCTCTTTATTTTTTCCTTTCCTTTATTTGTTTCCCTTTTCTTTCTTAAATGCGTAATTTTTAAAAAATTCTAGATTTTTTTTGGAAAAATGAAGAATGAATTTTTCTTCAAAGTGGGTGCACTTTTTTTTCCAAAATGGTGAAGCTTTTCCCCCAAATTCGTGTACTATTTATCAAATCAGTGATTTGAAAAAGTTGAACTTTTTATAAAAATGATGAATTTGATTTAAAAAATCAATGAACTATTTTTTAAAAAATAATGGACTTTTTTACAATATCGGTAAAGTTTTATTTAAAATGATTTTTTATTTTGATTTTTTTAAAATCAATGTTTTTTTCGAATTTGTGAACTTTTCCCAAATTTGATGAAGTCTTGTTTTACTTTTTCTGATCAATGAGCTTTCTTTAAATCCAGTGAACTTTTTAAATTTTTTGTGAACTTTCTTGAATTCCTAATTATTTATTTTAAAAATTATCTAAAAGTCAATGATCAAGTTGTAATTAAACTGCCTCCTCTTTCTTAATGAGCGTTCTTTGAAAATTATCTTGGATGCTTGGCATGCTGATACTAGTGTCTGGAACAAAATTGAGTTCATTTTATTGATGTGAAAAAAGTGCATCCAGACTTGCCCTACCAGCCTACCTGAGCCATCACCTTTGAACATGATATGCTTCTTGCCATGCACGAAATGATACCAAAACTTGTCAGTATGTGGCCATGCTCATGGCTGACGTTCATGCAAAATTTGAAGGAATTCGGACACCTAAAGCACATTGTGTCACGTTCGGTTAGTGTTTTATGATTTTTTTCACGGGAAAACCTTAGTAAATGCATAAAAAGCCGGAATTCAATGAAATTTATCATGGATGCTTTGCATGGTGATATTAGTGTTTAAAAAAATGGTTTCATTTTATTGGTGTGAAAAAAAGTGCAACCAGACTTGCCCTACCGGCCTACTCAAACCATCAGCTTTGAACATGGTGTGCTTCTTGCCATGCATGAAATGACATCAAATTTTTCCAGCATATGAGCATGCTCATGGCAGGCCTCCATTGAAATTTTCAAGAAATTTGGACACCGAACACATGTTGCGTCACGTTTGGCTAGTGTTTAAGGGTTTTTTCACTAGGAAAACCCTAGAAAATGTATAAAAGGTCAGAATTCAATAAAACTTATCATGGATGCTTGACATGGTGATACTAGTGTGTGGAAAAATTTTGGGTCCATTTAATTGATGCGAGTATTTTTTGAAAGAAAAAGGAATAAAAATGAAAAACAACAAGAATGAAAATAAACAAAAAAGAACAGTAAACCGGTCGCTGAATGATTTATTTTCCTTTTCCTCTTTCTATTTAATAGATGCTCAGAAATTTTAAAAGTGTCTGGTTCTTTTATGTGAGCATGTTCCTATTTAAACGAACAATAAACAAACATTTTTGTTTAAACGAACATTTTTTATATTTAATAGATGTTCAGAAATTTATCATATTGATGTGAGCATTTCTATTTAAACAAACAATGTTTTTGACATATATGCACTATTTTCTTAAAAACGAATATATGTACTTTATGTACAAAATTTTAAAAAGCGATTTTTAATTCAAAAAACAATAAGTGTGAGAATTTTTAGAGAATGAAAAAATAAAAAATAAAAAGAAAACAAATAGAAAAAACGAAAAAGAAATGGTGATTACAGTACAGATTCAACAATGGGCCGTCCCAGCCGCGAACTGAAGAAGAAAACAAAAAAGAAGTAAAAACACCAAAGCATTAAGTTGTTCTAGTTGGTTAATGTGGTTTTCCTTAGACCAAGAGGTCTTGAGTTCGATACCTGGTGCCTGTGCTATTTTTCGAAATTTAATAAAAAAGTGGGTATGATATCTTGTATGTGTCACATAAGCGTATGCTAATCCGAAAATGCTAAATGGAGGACGAGCAATGGACCGGCGCGGCGCCAAGGAGGCTTTTGTTGGCATTTTGGCACCGGCGTGGCAACCTTCTACGGTCCGACGAGCAGCAACCCGGTTTCACCCTCCTCGCGCAGAAGATGTTCCATGGAATTTCTACATATAAGTTAATTTTTTTGTAAACTTGTCATTTGTTTCGTTGTGTATGAAGAGGTAGTTTGACGGAGTTTCCATGTTGCAGATAAGCTCATGTGACTTTTTTTTCTGAAAAGGAGGATAAACCCACTGCCTCTGCATCTAGATGATGCATGCAAACATTTTATTAATTATTCATAAAAATCATACAAATTAATACATCATCCAGTCTAAAGTCATCATCTAGGCAACACCTGCTGCTGCCTGCTATTGATGAAGGTGCGTCGAATATCCGGGTCTAATACCAAACGGACATCACACCAAACCCTAATATGTATAGTCGGATGCCCCAGCCAAGCCACTCACCGGGACTGGGTTCCATACCGGTCCGACGCACTCTCAGATGCTGTCTCCGCCATCATCCACCGGTCCATCTCCAGAGCAGGAACTGACACATCGACCTTGCTTTGCCTGTCGTCGATGTCACCACGGCACCAGACAACTCCACCATCCTGCACGTATCCGTTCACACGCGCCCGTCGCCGAATGTCCGCAGCGCCATGCCACCGAATCCGCCGTCGGCCTTGCGGTGGATGTGACACCGCTCCTCCACTTGTCCCGTCCAACCAGCACTTGCTCCAAATCGATGCCCTCATGAGGGACAACGATATCGAAGGTGCCATAATCGTCCGATCCAGTAGATTCAGATCTAGGGTTTCCCCCGGAGCATCACGAATGGGGTGCCACGACCTGCCTCAAGAAGGTAACAACGTCATAGACGCCGCCATCGTCCTCCATGACCGACGTCTGAATGATTTTCACTGGAAGCGCGCCCTCCAACCTCGCAGCTGGCTGGAACCGAACGGAGCCTTGCCGTGGAGACGAGGGCCGCCGTCGGCACACGAGCAGGGATCCTCTAGCCGCCCCTCGCCGGTCTTCCGCGCGCCACCGGCCGACCAAGACCGTACCGAGACGGATCTGAACAGGACGCTAGATTCGCAGCCATCGAGCCACTCATGCGCACGCAGCCACCACACCGTCGGCCATGGAGGCTCCCATCGCCGCCGCGTAGTAGGGGCACCGGCCTGACTGCCGGCCCCGGCCTGACCGCATGAGACGCCACCTCCAACTCGTCATTTGGGTTTTTTTGTAACAGCGAACCAATTTTGTGGTAGCATATTGGAAAATAAAAAAAAATTGATAGTTTTTTTGTTATACACTCCAGAAAAACCCAAGTATGTATGGCACTCGGCAAAACAGTCGCGAAAGTCCTCCATTTGGCTAAAAGTTCTAGGATTGCCTCTATTAATCTCAACCTCGATCAACACACTTTAATTCTCACTTTAAATCTGAACCTATACCTTTTTTCTTAGCAATAATCAATTCCTATAACAGTTTGCATTAATCCTTATATTTTTAGCATAGTAAAGGTACGGTACATATTTTTTTGCAGGTTATTTTTTCTTGCGGGTAGCATGTTATCTTTCGAGCTATAGGATAACCGTAAGCGGTTCTTATTACACGATGCGAAAGTGCACAAATTTATGATATCTGAATGCAATCAGTGGGAAATGCTAAAAATTGCCTAATAAAAAAGTTATGTCAGACCCATTTGTATAGTCCGTGCCATAGCATGCATTCACGCTTGCGAGATGATGTCAAGCGCCGCCTGCGGGCTAGCCACAACATCTTGGATGGGCGGCCGGGCATAGGAAAAGGGCTATAGATGATATGATCATTAATGGCGCATCAGACATGTGGTGTGTTATTACTATATATTAATGGCGCACCATGTGTTGGTGCGCCATTAGTGTCCAAATACTAATGGCGCACCAGATCTTCGGTGCGTCATTAGTAACAATTTTTTTTTAATTTTTTCAGACATACTAATGGCGCACCGTGGCATAGTGCGTCATTACTAGTTTAACTAGTAATGGCGCACCTTCAACTCAGTGCGCCAGTACTAAGTTTTTTTTTTTTTGCAAAACTACTAATGGCGCACCACTCACTAATGCGCCATTAGTAACACTGGTTACTAATGGCGCATTAGTAAGTGGTGCGTCATTAGTAAAGTGAGACCAACTAGATATTTTAGACAGCCACACCTACACACTCACCTTCCCCACTTCATTCTCTCCACCTCCTCCTCCTCCTCCTCCTCCAAGCTTGTGTCGGCTGCCTCCTCCTCCTCACCTCATTTGCACCATAGATTCATCAAAATTAAGTGGTTAGATTACCTTTTTTTTGATAGGTAAGTAAGGGGGGAAAGCTATCTTTATGTTGTAGATCATTTTTTCTCCCTCGAGCTCCAACAACCGTGCACATGCACTTTTTATGGCCTAGCTAGATCTATGTATGTTTGTGGTGTTGCATATGTTTGTGGTGTTGCATATATGTTTGTGTTTGCAGGTACCGGTATTTGAAATGCGATAGTTGCCAATATTTTGCCGAAATGTTGATTCATTTCCGTTTCGACGAGAATTTTGGCACTATGCATTCGTTTTGGTCCTATTTTTAGGGAAAGTCATGCCAAATTTTTTCTTGGTTCTAAAATATCGTTTTGCTCTACCCCGCAGGCGACCATGGTCCGCACGATGACCGAAGGCATCGTGAATAGGTTTTTAAGCTCTGCGAAGGCCGAGATGCTTCAAAAGAACGGGACGGAGATAAGATGTCCGTGTCGAAGATGCAAGCTGAAGAGCCTTATTGTGGACCTGGATTCCGGACAGGTGCGGGACCACCTGCTCTTGCGTGGTTTCATGGATGGCTATCGATGGCAAGTTGATGAAGATGACTATGAAGTCGTCCATGGCCGGGCAAGAAATGAGGAAGGGCAGCAAGACAACCACCGCGGCGAGGGCGGACGAGAAGACAAAGAATCTACAGGACATGATCACGACGGTGATGCTGTACACAGTCATCATGTAGAAGATGCCGGACATGATGATGAGGAAGATCAAGACGAAGGGCATGATCATGATCTAGATGAAGATGCCGGAGCAGACGACGATGGAGGCTGGGTGCAGGACCCTCATATTCAAGAGCTGCTTCTCAAGCAGACGGATAACGCAAGAGCTGTCGCCCGAGAGAAAGCCAAGCTGTATCAACTGGAGATAGACGCGGTTACTCCATTGTATGAAGGATGCAGGCCCGAGGATACCCGCCTGAAAGTAACGCTCATGGCTCTGGAGATGAAGGTAAAACATAAAATGACCGACGCATGCTTCGACGAGAACATGTCATTCTGGCACGAACGTCTTCCCAAGGGGAACAAGTGCCCGACCAGTTTCGAGGAGGCGAAGAAAATCGTGTGTCCTCTGGATTTACCGCACGTGAAATACCATGTGTGCATGAACAATTGCATCATTTATCGGGACGAGCACGCGGAGTCTACCATATGTCCGGTGTGCGGCGTCACTCGATACAAGAAGCGGAAGAAAGCTCCTCGAAAAGTGGTGTGGTACTTTCCGATCATTCCTCGTCTACAGCGGTATTTCACGGACCCTAAGGTAGCAAAGCTCCTGCGTTGGCACGCGGATAGGGAGGAGAAGAAGCGAGAAGATGACGGAAATGATCCGGAGATAAATAAAAAAAACAAGATGCTGAGTCACCCTAAGGATGCGAGCGAGTGGCAAGCGTTGAACTCCGAAGACCTAGAATTTGGGAACGATCCAAGGAACATCGTGCTGGGCGCGAGCACCGATGGAGTCAATTCGTTTGGCAGCCAGAGAAGCACACATAGCACCTGGCCTTTGTTTGTGTGGATGTACAACCTTTCCCCCTGGTTGTGCATGAAGAGGAAGTACATTCACATGAGTATGCTAATTGAAGGGCCGAAACAACTAGGGAACGACATCAATCTGTATCTAGGGCTGTTGAAAGAGGAGCTAGACACGCTGTGGAAAACGCCAGCCAATACGTGGGACGCCGCAGAGAAAGAATATTTCCCTATGAGAGCCGCACTGCTCACGACGGTGCACGACTATCTCGGTTACGGATATGTGATGGCTTCTCGCCCCTCGTTGGTTACCCCAAGTGGAAGGTTTGAGATGCAGTGTAGCGGTAGTTTTCCCTTGGCAAAGGTACCAAGGATCGAATTCCCTTGAGACTCCGAGGGTCAACAAGAAGGTGTCAACTGCTAACGGCGCCAGATACTTAGCGATTGACAGGACCTGCACACAGATACAAATAACTTTGCTCCCAACGAGTACAGAGAGGTTGTCAATCCCTCCGGCCTTGTCATTTACAAAGGATCAAACACAAGAGATAATAGTGATAGGTATGACTGCAACTAGTAAGTAAGAACAGAAAGTAAATAGCGGATGTGATCAGTGATGGTAATATGGACCGGGGTCCCATGATGTTCACTAGTGATGTCTCTCTCCCAAAAGACGATAAAACAGCTAAGCGAGGTAAACGAATTACAGCTGGGCAATTGACAGGATTATGTGCGCAAACCAATGCTAACTATGCTACAAAGAAAGGTAGAGGCTCAAAAGCATGGGCGGTACGCCAAGGCAAGTAGACCGAAATCCATCTGCATCTACTACTAATCATCCACCTTGAGATATCTATCCAGAACATCTCGCTGGTATTAAGTTGCGAGTCCCACCCATAGTGTAAACTCAAAGCAACAGACAACTGCATTAAAAGAACTTTGCGTAAAGTAAACAATCCTTGCACCCGCAAGTACAAGCACCGTCGTTTTCCCCCTTGTGGCAACATCACATCCCCTAGACTCATGTTTCTGTCACTCAAGCTAGTCATCGAGGGGCATGAACCCACAATCAAGCATAACGTTCCCTCTTGGAGTTACTACCTACTACTTGGCCAAAGCAATAAACAGCAATGGAGAACATGCAAGAATTACTCAAGAACATAAATATAAAAGAGGTAAATCAAATATATTACTCACACACAATCTGAACATAATTTCATAATCCATCGGATCCCAGCAAACTCATCATAGCAACAGCATAAGGATTACATATGTGCCTCGATCATGTAGGGCAGCTCACGAGGTCTAATCGGTGAAGAACAAAGAGGGGAGGAGTGTTGGGGAACGTAGTATTTTAAAATTTTCCTACGATCACGCAAGATCTATCTACCAGATGCATAGCAACGAGAGGGGAGAGTGTGTCTACGTACCCTCGTAGACCGAAAGCGGAAGCGTTAGAACAACGCGGTTGATGTAGTCGTACGTCTTCACGGCCCGACCGATCAAGCACCGAAACTACGGCACCTCCGAGTTCTAGCACACGTTCAGCTCGATGACGTCCCTCGAACTCCGATCCAGCCGAGTGTCGAGGGAGAGTTCCGTCAGCACGACGGCGTGGTGACGATCTTGATGTTCTACCGTCGCAGGGCTTCGTCTAAGCACCGCTACAATATTATCGAGGAGAACTATGATGGAGGGGGGCACCGCACACGGCTAAGAGATCAAGAGATCAATTGTTATGTCTAGAGGTGCCCCCTTGCCCCCGTATATAAAGGAGGGAGGGAGAGGCCGGCCCTAGAGAGGGCGCGCCAAGTGTGGGGAGTCCTACTAGGAATCCCAAGTCCTAGTAGGATTCCCCTTTCCTTTCCGGAGTAGGAGAGAAGGAAAGAGGGGGAGAGGGAGAAGGAAAATGGGGCTGCACCCCTTGTCCAATTCGGACCAGAAGGGGGGCGCGCGCCTCCTTCCTTTTGGCCTCTCTCTTCTATTCCCATAACTCCCCGGTACTCCGAAAATACCCGAATCACTCGGAACCTTTCCGATGTCCGAATATAGTCGTCCAATATATCGATTTTTATGTCTCGACCATTTCGAGACTCCTCGTCATGTCCCCGATCTCATCCGGGACTCCAAACTCCTTCGGTACATCAAAACTCATAAACTCATAATAAAACTGTCATCGAAACCTTAAGCGTGCGGACCCTACGGGTTCGAGAACTATGTAGACATGACCGAGACACGTCTCCGGTCAATAACCAATAGCGGAACCTGGATGCTCATATTGGCTCCCACATATTCTACGAAGATCTTTATCGGTCAAACCGCATAACAACATACGTTGTTCCCTTTGTCATCGGTATGTTACTTGCCCGAGATTCGATCGTCGGTATCTCAATACCTAGTTCAATCTCGTTATCGGCAAGTCTCTTTACTCGTTCCGTAATACATCATCTCATGACTAACTCATTAGTCATTTGCTTGCAAGGCTTATTATGATGTGCGTTACCGAGAGGGCCCAGAGATACCTCTCCGACACTCGGAGTGACAAATCCTATTCTTGATCTATGCCAACACCACGAACACTTTCAGAGACACCTGTAGAGCATCTTTATGATCACCCAGTTACGTTGTGACGTTTGATAGCACACAAGGTGTTCCTCCGGTATTCGGGAGTTGCATAATCTCATAGTCATAGGAACATGTATAAGTCATGAAGAAAGCAATAGCAGTAAAACTTAAACGATCATAGTGCTAAGCTAACAGATGGGTCTTGTCCATCACATCATTCTCCTAATGATGTGATCCCGTTGATCAAATGACAACTCATGTCTATGGCTAGGAAACATAACCATCTTTGATCAATGAGCTAGTCTAGTAGAGGCATACTAGAGACATATTGTTTTGTGTATGTATTCACACATGTACTAAGTTTCCGGTTAATACAATTCTAGCATGAATAATAAACATTTATCATGATATAAGGAAATATAAATAACAACTTTATTATTGCCTCTAGGGCATATTTCCTTCAGTCTCCCACTTGCACTAGAGTCAATAATCTAGCTCACATCGCCATGTGATTTAATACCGATAGTTCACATCGTTATGTGAATAACACCCATAGTTCACATCGCCATGTGACCAACACCCAAAGGGTTTACTAGAGTCAATAATCTAGTTCACATCGCTATGTGATTAATACCCAAGAGTAATAAGGTGTGATCATGTTTTGCTTGTGAGAGAAGTTTAGTCAACAGGTCTGTCACATTCAGATCCGTATGTATTTCGCAAATTTCTATGTCTACAATGCTCTGCATAGAGCTACTCTAGCTAGTTGCTCCCACTTTCAATACGCATCCAGATTGATACTTAGAGTCATCTGGATTTAGGGTCAAAGCTTGCATCGGCGTAACCCTTTACGACGAACTCTTTATCACCTCCATAATCGAGAAACATTTCCTTAGTCATCCAGTTACTAAGGATAATTTTGACCGCTGTACAGTGATCTACTCCTGGATCACTATTGTACCCCCTTGACAAACTCATGGCAAGGTACACAACATGTTTGGTACACAGCATGGCATACTTTATAGAACCTATGGCTGAGGCATAGGGAATGACTTTCATTCTCTCTATATTTTTCTGCCGTGGTCTGGCTTTGAGTCTTACTCAACTTCTCACCTTACTCAGGCAAGAACTCCTTCTTTGATTGATCCATTTTGAACTACTTCAAAATCTTATCAAGGTATGTACTCATTGAAAGTCTTATCAAGCGTCTTGATCTATCTCTATAGATCTTGATGCCCAATATGTAAGCAGCTTCACCAAGGTCTTTCTTTGAAAAACTCCTTTCAAACACTCCTTTATGCTTTCTAGAAAATTCTACATAATTTCCGATCGACAATATGTCATTCACATATACTTATCAGAAAGGTTGTAGTGCTCCCACTCACTTCTTGTAAATACATGCTTCACCGCAAGTCTGTATAAATCTATATGCTTTGATCAACTTATCAAAGCGTATACTCCAACTCCGAGATGCTTGCACCAATCCATAGATGGATCGCTGGAGCTTGCACATTTTGTTAGCACCTTTAGGATTGACAAAACCTTCTGGTTGCATCATATACAAGTCTTCTTTAATAAATCCATTAAAGAATGCAGTTTTGTTATCCATTTGTCAGATTTCATAAAATGCGGCAATTGCTAACATGATTCGGACAGACTTAAGCATCGCTACGGGTGAGAAAGTCTCATCGTAGTCAACTCCTTGAACTTGTTGAAAAACTTTCGCAACAAGTCGAGCTTTGTAAACAGTAACATTACCGTCAGCGTCAGTCTTCCTCTTGAAGATCCATTTATTTTCGATGGCTTGCCGATCATCGGGCAAGTCAACCAAAGTCCACACTTCGTTCTCATACATGGATCCCATCTCAGATTTCATGGACTCAAGCCATTTTGCGGAATCTGGGCTCATCATCGCTTCCTCATAGTTCGTAGTTTCATCATGGTCCAGTAACATGACTTCCAGAACCGGGTTGCCGTACCACTCTGATGCGGAACAAACTCTGGTTGATCTACGAAGTTCAGCAGAAACTTGATCTGAAGTTTCATGATCATCATCATTAGCTTCCTCACTAATTGGTGTAGGAATCACTGGAACTAGTTTCTGTGATGTTCCACTTTCCAATTCGGGAGAAGGTACAATTACCTCATCAAGTTCTACTTTCCTCCCACTCACTTCTTTCGAGAGAAACTTCTTCTCTAGAAAGGATCCACTCTTAGCAACAAAGACCTTGCCTTCGGATCTGTGATAGAAGGTTGATGACCCTCAACCGTAAGGGATCCTTGCAGCGTTTTCGATAAGTAAGAGTGTCGAACCCAACGAGGGGCAGAAGGTATTGATAAGCGATTCTGAGCAAGAAATTACTGCAAGCACTGAAAGATAACTTTTAGGGGTTTTCTCGGTATAAGCAACAGGAATGTAAAGGCAAGTAACGTAAAAGGTACTGAGAGTAACAAGTGGCCCAATCCTTTCTTAGCAAAGGAGAGGCCTAGAAACTGAACTTATAAAGACTAAAGCGTTCCTGAGGACACACGGGAGAGGTAGTCATGTGCTTTCGCCATATTCCGTATCGATACTATGTTTATGTGTGATAAGTGTTGGTGGGTGGATCTATGCTAGTGCACTCTCTAGACTAAGATGAATGCACTCTTATGATTAATCACCTTGCAAGCATCCGCAAATACAAGATAGAATTTAAGGCAAAAGCCTAACCATAGCAATACGATCGAGGATCCATTATTCCCTTATGCAAAAGCGTGCGAACTGGGGTTCAGGTTTCTGTCACACCGGCAACCCACCATAAGCATTCTTTATACACAATGTATTCTCCTAGGTCCTTAATAAGGCGAAGTGTTGGGTGTTCGACTCACACAACACCACTAGTAGAATGACAACGCAACTTAAGTATCAAACAACACATATTACTTCAACAGCATATGACTACTAACAACAAGACTTTCCCCATGACCTCAAGAACTAAGGTAACTACTCACAAGACATAAAAGAGATCATGATCAGTGGGGATAAATATGTGATAAACAATCTGGACATAATAATATTTGTCCAACAAAACTCAATAGCATTCACCACAAAGTAGTAATCAACACCGATGGAGTAGAGGGGATAGGTAGTACGAGTTACAACACGAGTTGCGATGGTAAGATGAGATTTGGATGAAGATGGAGATGGTGCTGGTGTTGGGGATGATGTTGATGATGATCTCGATGATGCCCGTGACGATGGTGATGACGATGGCGACGATCTCCCCTTCCGGGAGGTGATCTCCCTGGCGGAATCTGCCCGCCGGAGATGCCCTTTTCTTCTCTGTAGGTTTCCGCCTCGAAGCGGTGGCGGAACTCCGTAAAAAGTCCCGTGCCTAGGGTTTTCGGAGAACGGAGAACATATATGCAAAAGGGGGCGACCAGAGGTGGGCCAAGGGCTCCAGGCGCCCCCCCGGCGCGGCCAGGGGGGGGGGCGCCCCCAGGCCGCCTGGGCACCCTGTGGCCCCCCTCTGACTCCCCTTTTGCGTGTCTTCGTGATCCGTCTGAAAAATACCTCCCGTCAATTTTCAGGTAATTTGGAGGTATTCTTCTTCAGCAACTCAGCATCCACTTTTTCCTGCGTCTGCCGTTCTGGCATCGGAAAGTTGCAAACTGTGTAAAATAGACCAAAACAACATAAGAACATCATCATAACGTGAAATATATCAATGAATAGGGATAAATTATGATACAAAATAGTGATGCATTTTGGACGTATCAACACCCCCAAGCTTAGACCTCGCTTGTCCCCAAGCGAATATGAACTCGGTAAACTGTTGGGGAACGTAGTATTTTAAAATTTTCCTACGATCACGCAAGATCTATCTACCAGATGCATAGCAACGAGAGGGAAGAGTGTGTCTACGTACCCTCGTAGACCGGGAGCGGAAGCGTCAAGAGACGCGGTTGATGTTGTCGAACTTCTTCGCGATCCAACCGATCAAGCACCGAACGTACGGCACCTCCGCGTTCAGCACACGTTCAGCTTGATGACGTCCCACGAGCTCTTGATCCAGTTGAGCTTCACGGGAGAGTTTCGTCAGCACGACGGCGTGGTGACGGATATGATGTGTTCACCGGCGCAGGGCTTCGCCTAAGCTCCGCGACGGTATGACCGAGGTGTGATTCTGTGGAGGGGGGCACCGCACACGGCTAAAACAATTCAACTTGTGTGTCTTTGGGTGCCCCCCTGCCCCCGTATATAAAGGAGCAAGGGAGGGAGGCCGGCCAACCTCTCCTGGTGCGGCTAGGGAAGGAGTCCTACTAGGAATAGGATTGCAATCCTATTCCTAGTAGGATTCACCAAAATAGAGAAGAGGGAAAGGAATAGGAGAGGTGGCGCCCCCCCAATCCTAGTCCAACTAGGAACCCTAGGTGGGGGCGCCGACCAGCCCTATGGGCTGCCTCTCTCTTTCCCTTTAGGCCCACTATGGACCATCCCCTCTCGTAGGGGGTTCCGGTAACCCCCTCCGGCATTCCCGATAAATCCGAAACTTTTCCGGTATACTTCCGGTGTCCGAATATAGCCGTCCAATATATCAATCTTTATGTCTCGGACATTCCGAGACTCCTCGTCATGTCCGTGATCTCATCCGGGACTCCGAACTATCTTCGGTACATCAATACTCATAAACTCATAATACCGATCGTCATCAAACGTTAAGCGTGCGGACCCTACGGGTTCGAGAACTATGTAGACATGACCGAGACTCATCTCCGGTCAATAACCAATAGCGGAACCTGGATGTTCATATTGGCTCCTACATATTCTACGAAGATCTTTTATCGGTTAGAACCGCATAACAACATACGTTGTTCCTTTTGTCAAACAGTATGTTACTTGCCCGAGATTCGATCGTCGGTATCTCTATACCTAGTTCAATCTCGTTACCGGCAAGTCTCTTTACTCGTTCCGTAACACATCATCTCGTGACTAACTCATTAGTCTTTTGCTTGCAAGGCTTATTGTGATGTGTGTTACCGAGAGGGCCCAGAGATACCTCTCCGACACTCGGAGTGACAAATCCTAATCTTGATCTATGCCAACACCACGAATACTTTCGGAGACACCTGTAGAGCATCTTTATGATCACCCAGTTACGTTGTGACGTTTGATAGCACACAAGGTGTTCCTACGGTATTCGGGAGTTGCATAATCTCATAGTCATAGGAACATGTATAAGTCATGAAGAAAGCAATAGCAGTAAAACTAAACGATCATAGTGCTATGCTAACGGATGGGTCTTGTCCATCACATCATTCTCCTAATGATGTGATCCCGTTGATCAAATGACAACTCATGTCTATGGCTAGGAAACATAACCATCTTTGATCAATGAGCTAGTCTAGTAGAGGCATACTAGGGACATACTGTTTTGTCTATGTATTCACACATGTACTAAGTTTCCGGTTAATACAATTCTAGCATGAATAAAAGACATTTATCATGATATAAGGAAATACAAATAACATCTTTATTATTGCCTCTAGGGCATATTTCCTTCAGTCTCCCACTTGAACTAGAGTCAATAATCTAGCTCACATCGCTATGTGATTTAATACCGATGGTTCACATCGTTATGTGAATAACACCCATAGTTCACATCACCATGTGACCAACACCCAAAGGGTTTACTAGAGTCAATAATCTAGTTCACATCGCTATGTGATTAATACCCAAGAGTAATGAGGTGTGATCATGTTTTGCTTGTGAGAGAAGTTTAGTCAACGGGTCTGTCATATACAGATCCCTATGTATTTTGCAAATTTCTATGTCTACAATGCTCTGCATGGAGCTACTCTAGCTAATTGCTCCCACTTTCAATACGCATCCAGATTGATACTTAGAGTCATCTGGATTTAGTGTCAACGCTTGCATCGGCGTAACCCTTTACGACGAACTCTTTATCACCTCCATAATCGAGAAATATTTCCTTAGTCATCCAATTACTAAGGATAATTTTGACCGCTGTACAGTGATCTACTCCTGGATCACTATTGTACCTCCCTGTCAAACTCTTGGCAAGGTACACAACGTGTTTTGTACACAGCATGGCATACTTTATAGAACCTATGGCTGAGGCATAGGGAATGACTTTCATTCTCTCTATATTTTTCTGCCGTGGTCTAGCTTCGAGTCTTACTCAACTTCACACCTTACAAATCAGGCAAGAACTTCTTCTTTGACTGATCCATTTTGAACTACTTCAAAATCTTATCAAGGTATGTACTCATCGAAAGTCTTATCAAGCGTCTTGATCTATCTATATAGATTCTTGATGCTCAATATGTAAGCAGCTTCACCGAGCTCTTTTATTGAAAAACTTTTATTCAAGTATCCTTTTATGCTATCCAGAAATTCTATATCATTTCCAATCAACAATATGTCATCTACATATAATATTAGAAA
This sequence comes from Secale cereale, assembly GCA_902687465.1. Lineage (NCBI taxonomy): Eukaryota > Viridiplantae > Streptophyta > Magnoliopsida > Poales > Poaceae > Secale > Secale cereale. Next base: position 836,595,390 of record LR738713.1, read on the forward strand.
TGCTACAGAGCTCCCACTCACTTTCTTGTAAATACAGGCTTCTCCAAAAGTCTGTATAAAACCATATGCTTTGATCACCTCATCAAAGCGTATATTCCAACTCCGAGATGCTTGCCCCAGTCCATAGATGGATCGCTGGAGCTTGCATACTTTGTTAGCACCTTTTGGATCGACAAAACCTTCTGGTTGCATCATATACAACTCTTCTTTGAGATATCCATTTAGGAATGCAGTTTTGACATCCATTTGCCAGATTTCATAATCATAAAATGCGGCAATTGCTAACATGATTCGGACAGACTTAAGCATCGCTACAGGTGAGAAAGTCTCATCGTAGTCAACTCCTTGAACTTGTCGAAAACCTTTCGCAACAAGTCGAGCTTTGTAAACAGTAATATTACCGTCTGCGTCGGTCTTCCTCTTGAAGATCCATTTATTTTCGATAGCTTGCCGATCATCGGGCAAGTCAACCAAAGTCCACACTTTGTTCTCATACATGGATCCTATCTCAGATTTCATGGCTTCAAGCCATTTTGCGGTATCTGGGCTCATCATCGCTTCCTCATAGTTCGTAGGTTCATCATGGTCTAGTAACATGATTTCCAGAACTGGGTTGCCGTACCACTCTGGTGCGGAACGTACTCTGGTTGATCTACGAAGTTCAGCAGAAACTTGATCCGAAGTTTCATGATCATTATCATTAACTTCCTCACTAATTGGTGTAGGAATCACTGGAACAATTTCCTGTGATGTACTACTTTCCAATCCGGGAGAAGGCACAATTACCTCATCAAGTTCTACTTTCCTCCCACTCACTTCTTTCGAGAGAAACTCCTTCTCTAGAAAGGATCCAATTTTTAGCAACGAATATCTTGCCTTCGGATCTGTGATAGAAGGTGTACCCAACAGTCTCTTTTGGGTATCCTATGAAGATTTACTTCTCCGGTTTGGGTTCGAGCTTATCATGTTGAAACTTTTTCACATAAGCATCGCAGTCCCAAACTTTAAGAAACAACAACTTTGGTTTCTTGCCAAACCACAGTTCTTAAGGCGTTGTCTCAACGGATTCAGATGAGGCCCTTATTTAACGTGAATGCAGCTGTCTCTAATGCATGACCCAAAACGATAGTGGTAAATCGGTAAGAGACATCATAGATCGCACCATATCTAATAAAGTATGGTTACGACGTTCGGACACACCATTACGTTGTGGTGTTCCAGGTGGCGTGAGTTGTGAAACTATTCCACATTGTTTCAAATGAAGACCAAACTCGTAACTCAAATATTCTCCTCCACGATCAGATCGTAGGAACTTTATTTTCTTGTTACGATGATTCTCTACTTCACTCTGAAATTCTTTGAACTTTTCAAATGTTTCAGACTTGTGTTTCATTAAGTAGATATACCCATATCTGCTCAAATCATCAGTGAAGGTCAGAAAATAACGATACCCGCCGCGAGCATCAACACTCATTGGTCCACATACATCAGTATGTATGATTTCCAACAAATCTGTTGCTCGCTCCATAGTTCCGGAGAACGGAGTTTTAGTCATCTTGCCCATGAGGCATGGTTCGCAAGCACCAAGTGATTCATAATCAAGTGATTCCAAAAGTCCATCATTATGGAGTTTCTTCATGCGTTTTACACCAATATGACCTAAACGGCAGTGCCACAAATAAGTTGCACTATCATTATTAACCTTGCATCTTTTGGCTTCAATATTATGAATATGTGTATCACACGATCGAGATCCAACAAACTATTTTCATTGGGTGTATGACCATAGAAGGTTTTATTCATGTAAACAGAACAACAATTATTATCTAACTTACATGAATAACCGTATTGCAATAAACATGATCAAATCATATTCATGCTCAACACAAACACCAAATAACGCTTATTTAGGTTCAACACTAATCCCGAAAGTATAGGGAGTGTGCGATGATGATCATATCAATCTTGGAACTATTTCCAATACACATCGTCACTTCATCCTTTAACTAGTTTCTGTTCATTATGCAACTCCCATTTCGAGTTACTACTTTTTAGCAACTAAATCAGTATCAAATACCGAGGGGTTGCTATGAACACTAGTAAAATACACATCAATAATCTGTATATCAAATATACCTTTGTTCACTTTGCCATCCTTCTTATCCGCCAAGTATCTAGGGCAGTTCCACTTCCAGTGACCATTTCCTTTGCAGTAGAAGCACTTAGTTTCAGGCTTGAGTTTAGCTTTGGGTTTCTTCATGGGAGTGACAACTTGCTTGTCATTCTTCTTGAAGTTCCCCTTCTATCCCTTTTGCCTTTTATTTGAAACAAGTGGTCTTATTAACCATCAACACTTGATGTTCTTTCTTGATTTCTACCTTCGCCGATTTCAGGATCGCGAAGAGCTCGGGAATTACCTTCGTCATTCCTTGCATATTATAGTTCATCACGAAGTTCTACTAACTTGGTGATAGTGACTAGAGAACTTTGTCAATTACTATTTTATCTGGAAGAATAACTCCCACTTGATTCAAGTAATTGTAGTACCCAGACAATCTGAGCACATGCTCACTGGTTGAGCTATTCTCCTCCATCTTGTAGGCAAAGTACTGTCAGAGGTCCTATACCTCTTGACACGGGTATGAGTATGAAATACTAATTTCAACTCTTGGAATATCTTATATGCTCCGTGATGTTCAAAACATTTTTGAAGTCCCGGTTCTAAGCCGTAAAGCATGGTGCACTTAAACTATCAAGTAGTCATCATATCGAGCTTTTGTCAAAACGTTCATAACGTCTACATCTGCTCCTGCAATAGGTCTGTCACCTCGCGGTGCATCAAGGACATAATTCTTCTGTACAGCAATGAGGATAATCCTCAGATCACGGAACAATTCCGCATCATTGCTACTAACATCTTTCAATCTTGGTTTTCTCTAGGAACATATGAAAAATAAACGGGGAGCAACATCGCGAGCTATTGATCTACAACATAGATATGCTAATACTACCAGGACTAACTTCATGATAAATTAAAGTTCAATTTAATCATATTAATTTAAAGAACTCCCACTTAGATAGACATCCCTCTGGTCATCTAAATGATCACGTGATCCAAATCAACTAAACCATGTCCGATCATCACGTGAGATGGAGTAGTTTTCAATGGTGAACATCTTATGTTGATCATATCTACTATATGATTCACGCTCGACCTTTCGGTCTCCAGTGTTCCGAGGCCATATCTGTATATGCTAGGCTCGTCAAGTTTAACCCGAGTATTCTGCGTGTGCAAAACTGGCTTACACCCGTTGTATTTGAACGTAGAGCTTATCACACCCGATCATCACGTGGTGTCTCGGCACGACGAACTTTCGCAACGGTGCATACTCAGGGAGAACACTTATACCTTGAAATTTAGTAAGGGATCATCTTATAATGCTACCGTCGTACTAAGCAAAATAAGAAGCATAATAAGATAAACAACACATGCAATCAAAATATGTGACATGATATGGCCATCATCATCTTGTGCTTTTGATCTCCATCTCCAAAGCACCGTCATGATCACCTTCGTCACCGGCTTGACACCTTGATCTTCATCGTAGTATCGTTGTCGTCTCGCCAACTATTGCTTCTACGACTATCGCTACCGCTTAGTGATGAAGTAAAGCAATTACATGGCGATTGCATTTCATACAATAAAGCGACAACCATATGGCTCCTGCCAGTTGCCGATAACTTTACAAAACATGATCATCTCATACAAAACCGTATAACTCATCATGTCTTGACCATATCACATCACAACATGCCCTGCAAAAACAAGTTAGACGTCCTCTACTTTGTTTGTTGCAAGTTTTACGTGGCTGCTACGGGCTTTTAGCAAGAACCGTTCTTACCTATGCATACAAAACCACAACGATGTTTCGTCAAGTATGTGCTGTTTTAACCTTCACAAGGACCGGGCGTAGCCACACTTGATTCAGCTAAAGTGAGAGAGACAGACACCCGCCAGTCACCTTTAAGCAACGAGTGCTCGTAACGGTGAAACCAGTCTCGCGTAAGCGTACGCTAATGTCGGTCCGGGCCGCTTCATCTCACAATACCGCCGAAGCAAAGTATGACATGCTGGTAAGCAGTATGACTAGTACCGTCCACAATCTCATTGTGTTCTACTCGTGCATATCATCTACACATAGACCTGGCTCATGATGCCACTGTTGGGGAACGTAGTATTTTAAAATTTTCCTACGATCACGCAAGATCTATCTACCAGATGCATAGCAACGAGAGGGAAGAGTGTGTCTACGTACCCTCGTAGACCGGGAGCGGAAGCGTCAAGAGACGCGGTTGATGTTGTCGAACTTCTTCGCGATCCAACCGATCAAGCACCGAACGTACGGCACCTCCGCGTTTAGCACACGTTCAGCTTGATGACGTCCCACGAGCTCTTGATCTAGTTGAGCTTCACGGGAGAGTTTCGTCAGCACGACGGCGTGGTGACGGATATGATGTGTTCACCGGCGCAGGGCTTCGCGTAAGCTCCGCGACGGTATGACCGAGGTGTGATTCTGTGGAGGGGGGCACCGCACACGGCTAAAACAATTCAACTTGTGTGTCTTTGGGTGCCCCCTGCCCCCGTATATAAAGGAGCAAGGGAGGGAGGCCGGCCAACCTCTCCTGGTGCGGCTAGGGAAGGAGTCCTACTAGGAATAGGATTGCAATCCTATTCCTAGTAGGATTCACCAAAAGAGAGAAGAGGGAAAGGAATAGGAGAGGTGGCGCCCTCCCCCCCAATCCTAGTCCAACTAGGAACCCTAGGTGGGGGCGCCGACCAGCCCTATGGGCTGCCTCTCTCTTTCCCTTTAGGCCCACTATGGACCATCCCCTCTCGTAGGGGGTTCCGGTAACCCCCTCCGGCATTCCCGATAAATCCGAAACTTTTCCGGTATACTTCCGGTGTCCGAATATAGCCGTCCAATATATCAATCTTTATGTCTCGGACATTCCGAGACTCCTCGTCATGTCCGTGATCTCATCCGGGACTCCGAACTACCTTCGGTACATCAATACTCATAAACTCATAATACCGATCGTCATCAAACGTTAAGCGTGCGGACCCTACGGGTTCGAGAACTATGTAGACATGACCGAGACTCATCTCCGGTCAATAACCAATAGCGGAACCTGGATGTTCATATTGGCTCCTACATATTCTACGAAGATCTTTATCGGTCAGAATCGCATAACAACATACGTTGTTCCTTTTGTCAAACGGTATGTTACTTGCCCGAGATTCGATCGTCGGTATCTCTATACCTAGTTCAATCTCGTTACCGGCAAGTCTCTTTATGTTGGAAATATGCCCTAGAGGCAATAATAAAAGAGTTATTATTATATTTCCTTGTTCATGATAATCGTTTATTATCCATGCTATAATTGTATTGATTGGAAACTTAAATACATGTGTGGATAAATAGACAAACTTTGTGTCCCTAGTAAGCCTCTTCAGGACTAGCTTGTTGATCAAAGATGACCGCGGTTTCTAGGTCATAGACATGAGTTGTCATTTGATAACGGGATCACATCATTAGGAGAATGATGTGATGGACGAGACCCAAACGTTAAACATAGCTTTTGATCGTGTCAGTTATCGCTATAGTTTTCTGCATGTCAAGTATAAGTTCCTATGACCATGAGATCATGTAACTCACTAACACCGTAGGAGTGCCTTGTGTGTGCCAAACATCGCAACGTAACTGGGTGACTATAAAGGTACTCTACAGGTATCTCCGAAGGTGTCTGTTGAGTTGACATGGATCGAGACTGGGATTTGTCACTCCGTGTGACGGAGAGGTATCTCCGGGCCCACTCGGTAATACGTCATCTCAATGAGCTCAAAGTGACTAAGTAGTTAGTCACGGGATTATGTATTACGGAACGAGTAAAGAGACTTGCCGGTAACGAGATTGAACTAGGTATGGAGATACCGACGATCGAATCTCGGGCAAGTAACATACCGATGAGACAAAGGGAACTGTATACGGGATTGCCTGAATCCTTGACATCGTGGTTCATCCGATGAGATCATCGAGGAACGTGTGGGAACCAATATGGGTATCCAGATCCCGCTATTGGTTATTGACCTGGGAGTGTCTCGGTCATGTCTGCATAGTTTCCGAACCCGCAGGGTCTACACACTTAAGGTTCGGTGACGCTAGGGTTGTTAGTGAGAACAGTGCATGGTTACCGAAGGTTGTTCGGAGTCCCGGATGAGATCCCGGACGTGACGAGGGTCTCCGGAATGCTCCGGGGACGAAGATTGATATATAGGATGAGAGTGATCGGAGTCCGGAAGTGTTCCGGGGAGCATCGGGGAGTCGTCGGATGACCGAAAGAGGTTTCGGGGGGTCCCGACAAGTGTTGCGGGCCCTATGGGCCATAGGTGGGAGACGCAACAGCCCTCAAGGGGCTGTGCGCCCCCCCTTGGGCCCTCTCCACCTACGCCAAGGGGGCTGGGCCCCCCTAGGGCTGCCGCACCCCCTAGCTTGGGGGGCAAGGCGCCTGGGGGGGGGGGGAAACCCTAGCCCTGGCCGCAGCCCTGGCCGCCGCCCCCCCCAATCTCCCTTTGGCCGCCGCTGCTAGGGGGTAACCCTAGGGCGCCCCCTCCCCTCTCTTCCCCCTATATAAAGAGAGGCAGAGGGAGGGCAGCCACACGCGTTCGTGCCTCGGCGCTGCCCTCCCTCTCCCACAAACATCTTCGTCTATTCCGCAGTGCTTGGCGAAGCCCTGCTGGAATTCCTCCACCACCATCTCCACCACGCCATCGTGCTGCTGGGCTTCTCCGTCAACTTCTCCTTCCCCCTTGCTGGATCAAGAAGGAGGAGACGTCCCCGAGCTGTACGTGTGAAGAACGCGGAGGCACCGTCCTTTCGGTGCTAGGATCTTCGGCGATCTGAATCGCGGCGAGTACGACTCCATCAACCGCGTTCTTAAACGCTTCCGCTTAGCGATCTACAAGGGTATGTGGATCCAACTCTCCCCTCGTAGATGCATCTCCTAGATTGATCTTGGTGACCGTAGGAAAATTTTTTGTTTCCCATGCAACGTTCCTCAACAGTGGCATCATGAGCTAGGTTCTTGCGTAGATGCTTTCACGAGTAGAACACAAAAGGGTTTGTGGGCGTTGATGTTTAGATTGCTTCCCTCCTTGGTCTTTCTTGATTCAGCGGTATTATGGGATGAAGCGGCCCGGACCAACTTTACATGTCCACGTACATGAGACCGGTTCCATCGACAGACATGCGACTTTTGTTGCATAAGATGGCTGGCGGGTGTCTGTCTCTCCTATCTTAGTTGAATCGGAATAGACAAAGGCGGTCCTTGTAGAAGGTTAAATAGCAACTTGAATATCACCGTTGTGGCTTTGCGTAGGTAAGAAGCGTTCTTGCTAGATACCCATAGCAGCCACGTAAAACATGCAACAACAAATTAGAGGACGTCTAACTTGTTTTTGCAGGGTATGTATGTGATATGATATGGCCAATGACATGATGAGATATATTTGATGTATGAGATGATCATGTTGTAATAGTTAATATCGACTTGCATGTCGATGCATACGGCAACCGGCAGGAGCCATAGGGTTGTCTTTAATTTTTGTATGACCCGCGTGTCAATCATTAAGCGCTTTGTAATGCTTTACTTTATCGCTAAACGGTAGCAATAGTAGTAAGAGCATGGTGGGCGCGCGACAACCCCGATGGCGACACGATGATGGAGATCATGATGATGGAGATCATGGTGTGGCGCCGGTGACGATGGAGATCATGCCGGTGCTTTGGAGATGGAGATCAAAAGCACGAGTTGATGGCCATATCATGTCACTTATGATTTGCATGTGATGTTAATCCTTTTATGCATCTTATTTTGCTTAGGACGACGGTAGCATTATAAGATGATCCTTCACTAAAATTTCAAGATAAAATTGTGTTCCCCCCGAGTGTGCGCCGTTGCGAAGGTTCGTCGTTTCGAAGCACCACGTGATGATCGGGTGTGATAGACTCTACGTTCGCATACAACGGGTGCAAGCCAGTTTTGCACATGCAGAACACTCGGGTTAGACTTGACGAGCCTAGCATGTACAGACATGGCCTCGGAACACGGAGGACCGAAAGGTCGAGCATGAGTCATATAGTAGATATGATCAACATGTTGATGTTCACCATTGACACCACCTCATCTCACGTGATGATCGGACTTGGGTTGGTGAATTTGGATCATGTCACGCTCGAATGACCAGAAGGTTTTGTCGATCCAAAGAATGCTGACAAAGTATGCAGGCTCCAGCGTTCCATTTATGGGCTGGTGCAAGCATCTCGGAGTTGGAATCTTCGCTTTGATGAGGTGATCAAAGCGTTTGGGTTTATACAAGTTTACAATGAAGCTTGTATTTACAAGAAAGTGAGTGGGAGCTCTATAGCGTTTCTGATATTATATGTGGATGACATATTGCTGATTGGAAACAATATAGAATTTTTGGATAGCGTGAAGGGGTATTTGAACAAGAGTTTTTCGATGAAGGATCTCGGTGAAGCTGCTTTCATATTGGGCATCAAGATCTATAGAGATAGATCAAGACGCTTGATAGGACTTTCACAAAGTACATACCTTGATAAAGTTTTGAAGAAGTTCAAAATGGATCAATCCAAGAAGGGGTTCTTGCCGGTATTGCAAGGTACGAAGTTGAGTAAGACTCAATGCCCAGTGACTGCGGAAGATAGAGAAAAGATGAGTGTCGTCCCCTATGCTTCAGCCATAGGCTCTATCATGTATGCAATGCTGTGCACAAGACCAGATGTCAGCATTGCCATAAGTATGGCCGGAAGGTTTCAAAGTAATCCTGGTATGGATCACTGGACAGCGGTCAAGAATATCCTAAAGTACCTGAAAAGGACTAAGGAGATGTTTCTCGTTTATGGAGGTGATCAAGAGCTCGTCGTAAAGGGTTACGTCGATGCAAGCTTTGACACTGATCCGGATGACTCTAAGTCTCAAACCGGATACGTATATATTCTCAACGGGGAGCGGTAAGCTGGTGCAGTTCCAAGCAAAGCGTGGTAGCCGATTCTACATGCGAAGCGGAGTATATAGCTGCCTCGGAGGCGGCTAAGGAAGGTGTCTGGATGAAGGAGTTCATGACAGATCTTGGAGTTGTGCCTAGTGCATTAAACCCAATGACTCTATTTTGTGACAACACTGGTGCCATTGCTCTAGCCAAGGAACCAAGGTTTCACAAGAGGACCAGACACATAAAGCGATGCTTCAATTCCATCCGCGATTCAGTCAAGGAGGAGGACATAAGCATTTGCAAAGTACACACGGATCTGAATGTTGCAGATCCGTTGACTAAGCCTCTTCCACGGGCTAAGCATGATCAACACCAAGACTCTATGGGTGTTAGATTCATTACCTTGTAATGCTAGATTATTGACTCTAGTGCAAGTGGGAGACTGTTGGAAATATGCCCTAGAGGCAATAATAAAAGAGTTATTATTATATTTCCTTGTTCATGATAATCGTTTATTATCCATGCTATAATTGTATTGATTGGAAACTTAAATGCATGTGTGGATAAATAGACAAACTTTGTGTCCCTAGTAAGCCTCTTCAGGACTAGTTCGTTGATCAAAGATGACCGCGGTTTCCAGGTCATAGACATGAGTTGTCATTTGATAACGGGATCACATCATTAGGAGAATGATGTGATGGATGAGACCCAAACGTTAAACATAGCTTATGATCGTATCAGTTATCGCTATAGTTTTCTGCATGTCAAGTATAAGTTCCTATGACCATGAGATCATGTAACTCACTGACACCGTAGGAGTGCTTTGTGTGTGCCAAACGTCGCAACGTAACTGGGTGACTATAAAGGTGCTCTATAGGTATCTCCGAAGGTGTCTGTTGAGTTGACATGGATCAAGACTGGGATTTGTCACTCCGTGTGACGGAGAGGTATCTCCGGGCCCACTCGGTAATACGTCATCTCAATGAGCTCAAAGTGACTAAGTAGTTAGACACGGGATTATGTATTACGGAACGAGTAAAGATACTTGCCGGTAATGAGATTGAACTAGGTATAGAGATACCGACGATCGAATCTCGGGCAAGTAACATACCGACGAGACAAAGGGAACTGTATACGGGATTGCCTGAATCCTTGACATCGTGGTTCATCCGATGAGATCATCGAGGAACGTGTGGGAACCAATATGGGTATCCAGATCCCGCTATTGGTTATTGACCTGGGAGTGTCTCGGTCATGTCTGCATAGTTTCCGAACCCGCAGGGTCTACACACTTAAGGTTCGGTGACGCTAGGGTTGTTAGTGAGAACAGTGCATGGTTACCGAAGGTTGTTCGGAGTCCCGGATGAGATCCCGGACGTGACGAGGGTCTCCGGAATGGTCCGGGGACGAAGATTGATATATAGGATGAGAGTGTTCGGAGTCCGGAAGTGTTCCGGGGAGTATCGGGAAGACGGCGGATGACCGAAAGGGGTTTTCGGGGTCCCGGAAAGAGTTTCGGGCCTAATGGGCCACAAAGGGGAGACGCAACAGCCCTCATAGGGCTGTGCGCCCCCCCTAGGGCCCTCTCCTCATGCGCCAAGGGGGCTGGACCCCCCTAGGGCTGCCGCACCCCCTTAGGCTTGGGGGGCAAGGCACCTGGGGGGAAACCCTAGGCCCTGGCCGCCGCCCCCCCTTGGCCGCCCCCCTTCTCCCCTTGGCCGCCGCCCCTAGGGGGTAACCCTAGGGCGCCCCTCCCCTCTCTACCCCCCTATATAAAGAGAGGCAGAGGGAGGGCAGCCACACACGTTCGTGCCTCGGCGCTGCCCTCCCTCTCCCACATCCATCTTCGTGAACTCCGCGGTGCTTGGCGAAGCCCTGCTGGAATCCTCCACCACCATCTCCACCACGCCGTCGTGCTGCCGGTGTCTCCATCAACCTCTCCTCCCCCCCTTGCTGGATCAAGAAGGAGGAGACGTCCCCGAGCTGTACGTGTGAAGAACGCGGAGGCACCGTTGCTTCGGTGCTAGGATCTTCGGCGATCTGAATCGCGGCGAGTACGACTCCATCAACCGCGTTCTTGAACGCTTCCGCTTAGCGATCTACAAGGGTATGTGGATCCAACTCTCCCCTCGTAGATGCATCTCCTAGATTGATCTTGGTGAGCGTAGGAAAAATTTTTGTTTCCCATGCAACGTTCCCCAACAGTGGCATCATGAGCTAGGTTCTTGCGTAGATGCTTTCACGAGTAGAACACAAAAGGGTTTGTGGGCGTTGATGTTTAGATTGCTGCCCTCCTTAGTCTTTCTTGATTCAGCGGTATTATGGGATGAAGCGGCCCGGACCAACCTTACATGTCCACGTACATGAGACCGGTTCCATCGACAGACATGTGACTTTTGTTGCATAAGATGGCTGGCGGGTGTCTGTCTCTCCTATCTTAGTTGAATCGGAATAGACAAAGGCGGTCCTTGTAGAAGGTTAAATAGCAACTTAAATATCACCGTTGTGGCTTTGCGTAGGTAAGAAGCGTTCTTGCTAGATACCCATAGCAGCCACGTAAAACATGCAACAACAAATTAGAGGATGTCTAACTTGTTTTTGCAGGGTATGTATGTGATATGATATGGCCAATGACATGATGAGATATATTTGATGTATGAGATGATCATGTTGTAATAGTTAATATCGACTTGCATGTCGATGTATACGGCAACCGGCAGGAGCCATAGGGTTGTCTTTAATTTTTGTATGACCTGCGTGTCAATCATTAAGCGCTATGTAATGCTTTACTTTATCGCTAAACGGTAGCAATAGTAGTAAGAGCATGGTGGGCGCGCGACAACCCCGATGGCGACACGATGATGGAGATCATGATGATGGAGATCATGGTGTTACGCCGGTGACGATGGAGATCATGCCGGTGCTTTGGAGATGGAGATCAAAAGCACGAGTTGATGGCCATATCATGTCACTTATGATTTGCATGTGATGTTAATCCTTTTATGCATCTTATTTTGCTTAGGACGACGGTAGCATTATAAGATGACCCCTCACTAAAATTTCAAGATAAAATTGTGTTTCCCCCGAGTGTGCGCCGTTGCGAAGGTTCGTCGTTTCGAAGCACCACGTGATGATCGGGTGTGATAGACTCTACGTTCGCATACAACGGGTGCAAGCCAGTTTTGCACATGCAGAACACTCGGGTTAGACTTGACGAGCCTAGCATGTACAGACATGGCCTCGGAACACGGAAGACCGAAAGGTCGAGCATGAGTCATATAGTAGATATGATCAACATGAAGATGTTCACCATTGACACCACCTCATCTCACGTGATGATCGGACTTGGGTTGGTGGATTTGGATCATGTCACGCTCGGATGACCAGAGGGATGTCAATTTGAGTGGGAGTTATAAGTAATTTGATTAGTTAAAAACTCACTTATCATGAACAATAGTCTAAGATGTCTTTGCAAATCTTTTGTTGTAGATGGCTCGCGCAGTAGCTCCCCTGAATTTTAATGCGTTCCTAGAGAAAACTAAGCTGAAAGATAATGGGAGCAACTTTGTGGACTGGCTCCGCAATCTGAGGATCATCCTCACAGCTGCCCAAAAGGTTTATGTCCTAAATGCACCGCTAGGTGAACCCCCCGCTCCGGCCTCTGTGGACGTTATGAACGCCTGGCAGTCGCGTTCGGATGACTACTCAGTAGTGCAGTGTGCCATGTTGTATAGCTTGGAAGGAGGACTTCAAAGGCGTTTTGAACGTCATGGAGCATATGAGATGTTCCAGGAGTTGAAGTTCATCTTTGAAAAGAATGCCAAGATCGAGAGGTATGAGACCACCGATAAATTCTTTGCTTGCAAGATGGAGGAGAATTCGTCTGTCAGTGAGCACTTACTGAAGATGTCTGGGTACTATACCCGCATAGCTGATCTGGGACTTGTGTTCCCGGAGGAGGCTATCATTGACAGAATTCTCCAGTCACTCCCACCTAGCTACAAGAGCTTCGTGCAGCAGTATAACATGCAAGGGCTGAACAAATCCATCGCCGAGCTGTTTGCGATGCTGAAAGTCGCTGAGGCAGACATCCAGAAGGAGTATCAAGTGTTGATGGTCAATAAAACTACCAGTTTCAAGAAGAATGGCAAGGGCAAGAAGGGTAACTCTAAGAAGGGTGGCAAGGCAGTTGCTCATCCAGTGAAGAAACCCAAGGCTGGGCCCAAGCCAGAGACTGAGTGTTTCTATTGCAAGGGGAACGGCCACTGGAAGCGGAACTGCCCCAAGTATCTGGCAGACAAGAAGGGGGCCAACAACAACAACAAACAAGGTATATGTGATATACATGTTATTGATGTGTACCTTACCAACTCTCGTTGTAGTGCCTGGGTATTTGATACCGGTTCGGTTGCTCACATTTGCAACTCTAAACAGGAACTACGGAATAAACGGAGGCTGGCGAAGGACGAAGTGACGATGCACGTGGGGAATGGTTCCAAGGTTGATGTGATCGCCGTCGGCACGCTCGCTCTTCGATTACCATCGGGATTAGTTATGAACCTGAATAATTGTTATTTAGTGCCTGCGTTGAGCATGAACATTATATCTGGATCTTGTTTAATGCGAGACGGTTACTCATTTAAATCAGAGAATAAAGGTTGTTCTATTTATATGGGTAATATCTTTTATGGTCATGCACCCGAAGTAGGGGGTTTATTCTTATTGAATCTCGATAGTGATGATACACATGTTCATAACATTGATGCCAAAAGATGTAGAGTTGATAACAATAGTACCACTTTCTTGTGGCACTGCCGTCTGGGTCATATCGGCGTGAAACGCATGAGGAAGCTCCATGCTGATGGACTTTTGGAGTCTCTTGATTTTGAATCACTTGACACATGCGAGCCGTGCCTCATGGGCAAGATGACTAAGAACCCGTTTTCAGGAACAATGGAACGGGCTAGTGACTTATTGGAAATCATACATACTGATGTGTGTGGACCGATGAGTGTCACGGCGCGCGGTGGATATCGTTATTTTCTCACCTTCACTGACGACTTAAGTAGATATGGGTATATTTACTTGATGAAGCATAAGTCTGAAACGTTTGAAAAGTTCAAGCAATTTCAGAGTGAAGTTGAGAATCATCGTAACAAGAAGATCAAGTTCCTACGATCTGATCGAGGGGGAGAGTATCTGAGTTATGAGTTTGGCAATCACTTAAGAAAATGTGGAATTGTTTCACAGTTGACGCCACCTGGAACACCACAGCGTAATGGTGTGTCCGAACGTCGTAATCGAACCCTATTAGATATGGTGCGTTCTATGATGTCTCTTGCCGATTTGCCACTATCGTTCTGGGGATATGCATTAGAGACAGCTGCATTCACTTTAAATAGGGCTCCATCTAAGTCCGTTGAGACAACACCGTATGAACTATGGTTTGGTAAGAAACCTAAGTTGTCTTTTCTCAAAGTTTGGGGTTGCGATGCTTATGTCAAAAGGCTTCAGCCAGAAAAGCTCGAACCCAAAGCGGACAAATGTGTCTTCATAGAGACGGTTGGGTACACCTTCTATCTCAGATCCGAGGGCAAAGTGTTTGTCGCTAAGAACGGGTCCTTTCTCGAGAAAGAGTTTCTCTCGAAAGAATTGAGTGGGAGGAAGGTAGAACTTGATGAGGTTATTGAACCTCTGCTTCAACCAGAGAGTAGCGCAGCACAGAAAGATGTTTTTGTGGAGCCTGCAGCGGTTGAAGAGGAAGCCAATGATGATGATCAAGAAGCTTCTGATCAAGTTACTACCGAACCTCGTAGGTCGACAAGGGTACGCACTGCACCTGAGTGGTATGGTAACCCTGTCTTGGAGGTCATGTTGTTGGACAACAGTGAACCTACGAGCTATGGAGAAGCGATGGTGGGCCCGGATTCCGACAAATGGTTAGAGGCCATGAAATCCGAGATGGGATCCACGTATGAAAACAAAGTATGGACTTTGGAAGTATTACCTGAAGGGCGGAAGGCCATTCATAATAAATGGATTTTTAAGAGGAAGACGGACGCTGACGGCAATGTCACCGTGTATAAAGCTCGACTTGTGGCAAAGGGTTTTTCACAAGTTCAAGGAGTTGACTACGATGAGACTTTCTCACCCGTAGCGATGCTTAAATCCGTCCGAATCATGTTAGCAATAGCTGCGTATTTCGATTATGAAATTTGGCAGATGGATGTCAAAACAGCGTTCCTTAACGGTTTTCTTAAGGAAGAGTTGTATATGATACAACCGGAAGGTTTTGTCGATCCAGAGAATGCTGACAAAGTTTGCAAACTCCAGCGTTCCATTTATGGACTGGTGCAAGCATCTCGGAGTTGGAATCTTCGCTTTGATGAGGTGATCAAAGCGTTTGGGTTTATACAAGTTTACGGAGAAGCTTGTATTTACAAGAAAGTGAGTGGGAGCTCTATAGCGTTTCTAATATTATATGTGGATGACATATTGCTAATTGGAAACAATATAGAATTTTTGGATAGCGTGAAGGGGTATTTGAACAAGAGTTTTTCGATGAAGGACCTCGGTGAAGCTGCTTTCATATTGGGCATCAAGATCTATAGAGATAGATCGAGACGCTTGATAGGACTTTCACAAAGTACATACCTTGATAAAGTTTTGAAGAAGTTCAAAATGGATCAATCCAAGAAGGGGTTCTTGCCGGTATTGCAAGGTACAAAGTTGAGTAAGACTCAATGCCCAGTGACTGCGGAAGATAGAGAAAAGATGAGTGTCGTCCCCTATGCTTCAGCCATAGGCTCTATCATGTATGCAATGCTGTGCACAAGGCCAGATGTCAGCCTTGCCATAAGTATGGCCGGAAGGTTTCAAAGTAATCCTGGTATGGATCACTGGACAGCGGTCAAGAATATCCTAAAGTACCTGAAAAGGACTAAGGAGATGTTTCTCGTTTATGGAGGTGATCAAGAGCTCGTCGTAAAGGGTTACGTCGATGCAAGCTTTGACACTGATCCGGATGACTCTAAGTCTCAAACCGGATACGTATATATTCTCAACGGGGGAGCGGTAAGCTGGTGCAGTTCCAAGCAAAGCGTGGTAGCCGATTCTACATGCGAAGCGGAGTACATAGCTGCCTCGGAGGCGGCAAAGGAAGGTGTCTGGATGAAGGAGTTCATGACAGATCTTGGAGTTGTGCCTAGTGCATTGAACCCAATGACTCTGTTTTGTGACAACACTGGTGCCATTGCTCTAGCCAAGGAACCAAGGTTTCACAAGAGGACCAGACACATAAAGCAACGCTTCAATTCTATCCGCGATTCAGTCAAGGAGGAGGACATAAGCATTTGCAAAGTACACACGGATTTGAATGTTGCAGATCCACTGACTAAGCCTCTTCCACGGGCTAAGCATGATCAACACCAAGACTCTATGGGTGTTAGATTCATTACCTTGTAATGCTAGATTATTGACTCTAGTGCAAGTGGGAGACTGTTGGAAATATGCCCTAGAGGCAATAATAAAAGAGTTATTATTATATTTCCTTGTTCATGATAATCGTTTATTATCCATGCTATAATTGTATTGATTGGAAACTTAAATACATGTGTGGATAAATAGACAAACTTTGTGTCCCTAGTAAGCCTCTTCAGGACTAGCTCGTTGATCATAGATGACCGCGGTTTCCAGGTCATAGACATGAGTTGTCATTTGATAACGGGATCACATCATTAGGAGAATGATGTGATGGACGAGACCCAAACGTTAAACATAGCTTTTGATCGTGTCAGTTATCGCTATAGTTTTCTGCATGTCAAGTATAAGTTCCTATGACCATGAGATCATGTAACTCACTAACACCGTAGGAGTGCCTTGTGTGTGCCAAACGTCGCAACGTAACTGGGTGACTATAAAGGTACTCTACAGGTATCTCCGAAGGTGTCTGTTGAGTTGACATGGATCGAGACTGGGATTTGTCACTCCGTGTGACGGAGAGGTATCTCCGGGCCCACTCGGTAATACGTCATCTCAATGAGCTCAAAGTGACTAAGTAGTTAGTCACGGGATTATGTATTACGGAACGAGTAAAGAGACTTGCCGGTAACGAGATTGAACTAGGTATGGAGATACCGACGATCGAATCTCGGGCAAGTAACATACCGACGAGACAAAGGGAACTGTATACGGGATTGCCTGAATCCTTGACATCGTGGTTCATCCGATGAGATCATCGAGGAACGTGTGGGAACCAATATGGGTATCCAGATCCCGCTATTGGTTATTGACCTGGGAGTGTCTCGGTCATGTCTGCATAGTTTCCGAACCCGCAGGGTCTACACACTTAAGGTTCGGTGACGCTAGGGTTGTTAGTGAGAACAGTGCATGGTTACCGAAGGTTGTTCGGAGTCCCAGATGAGATCCCGGACGTGACGAGGGTCTCCGGAATGGTCCGGGGACGAAGATTGATATATAGTATGAGAGTGATCGGAGTCCGGAAGTGTTCCGGGGAGCATCGGGGAGTCGTCGGATGACCGAAAGAGGTTTCGGGGGGTCCCGGCAAGTGTTGCGGGCCCTATGGGCCATAGGTGGGAGACGCAACAGCCCTCAAGGGGCTGTGCGCCCCGCCTTGGGCCCTCTCCACCTGCGCCAAGGGGGCTGGGCCCCCCTAGGGCTGCCGCACCCCCTAGCTTGGGGGGCAAGGCGCCTGGGGGGGGGGGAACCCTAGCCCTGGCCGCAGCCCTGGCCGCCGCCCCCCCATCTCCCTTTGGCCGCCGCCGCTAGGGGGTAACCCTAGGGCGCCCCCTCCCCTCTCTTCCCCCTATATAAAGAGAGGCAGAGGGAGGGCAGCCACACGCGTTCGTGCCTCGGCGCTGCCCTCCCTCTCCCACAAACATCTTCGTCTATTCCGCAGTGCTTGGCGAAGCCCTGCTGGAATTCCTCCACCACCATCTCCACCACGCCGTCGTGCTGCTGGGCTTCTCCGTCAACTTCTCCTTCCCCCTTGCTGGATCAAGAAGGAGGAGACGTCCCCGAGCTGTACGTGTGAAGAACGCGGAGGCACCGTCCTTTCGGTGCTAGGATCTTCGGCGATCTGAATCGCGGCGAGTACGACTCCATCAACCGCGTTCTTAAACGCTTCCGCTTAGCGATCTACAAGGGTATGTGGATCCAACTCTCCCCTCGTAGATGCATCTCCTAGATTGATCTTGGTGAGCGTAGGAATTTTTTTTGTTTCCCATGCAACGTTCCCCAACACTTTACTCGTTCCATAACACATCATCTCGTGACTAACTCATTAGTCTTTTGCTTGCAAGGCTTATTGTGATGTGTGTTACCGAGAGGGCCCAGAGATACCTCTCCGACACTCGGAGTGACAAATCCTAATCTTGATCTATGCCAACACCACGAATACTTTCGGAGACACCTGTAGAGCATCTTTATGATCACCCAGTTAAGTTGTGACGTTTGATAGCACACAAGGTGTTCCTACGGTATTCGGGAGTTGCATAATCTCATAGTCATAGGAACATGTATAAGTCATGAAGAAAGCAATAGCAGTAAAACTAAATGATCATAGTGCTATGCTAACAGATGGGTCTTGTCCATCACATCATTCTCCTAATGATGTGATCCCGTTGATCAAATGACAACTCATGTCTATGGCTAGGAAACATAACTGTCAGGGATATGGTTAGTAGGTATAAACCGGATATTGTAAACCGGCTTAGTTATATTGTACTTGGTTTTACTATTTTAGTAGACTACGGCCCATGAGATTTCAAGGCCCATGTATAGAAATACGGTTTGTAAACCGCCAAGAGATGTAACTTGAGAGATAAGAAAGAAAGGGGAGAGACCGAGGCGGACACGATTATGAGCCGGCCTCGGGACTCTGTAAACCAGACCAGGCGTCACCTCTATATAAAGGGACGACCCGGTACCGGTTCGAGGACAAGCAACAATCAATCCGTCGAGACACAGGCAAGCGAATCCGCTCCCTGTAACCCGACGCCCAAGCAATATCAAACCAACTAGACGTAGGCTTTTACCTTCTCGAAGGGGCCGAACTAGTATAAATCCTTTGTGTCCCTTTGTGTGCCATGAACCCTTTCAAGCTAACCCGTGCGATGGTTCCATCATCAAGTCCGCTAAACCGGACATCTGCCGTGCTAATTCCACGACAATTGGCGCCCACCGTGGGGCCTGCGCACGATGGTTTCGAGTTCTTGAAAGGCGGCTTCGAAGGGTTAAAGGGTTACGTAGTCGGCCGGATGACCAAGAGTCGTCGTGGCCGGATCTACATCGACGACGCGGGTTGGGGACCGGAGGCCGATTCGATCGAATACGGGTACCGGGCCCCCTTCGGCAGCATCCAAGTCTTCATTGGCCAAATTGGGGAACCGGGACCTGAGCCGGACATCCTCCCCAACATCGTCGAGCCGGCTCAGCGTGCGAGAGCGGCCCGGATTCAGCCTGCCATGAAGCATGTGTTCGTTGGAGCGATTCATGGAGGCCAAGCCGGGGACGGATCGGAATCTGATGGTGTGACCGTCGTCTGCTCAGATGACGAGTCTTCGTCCGGGGAAACTGAATCTCTGTATCAGTTGCGGGACGGTCGGTCTGAAGGCGAGTCTGATGGAAACAGTATTCCGGGCCCCTTCGACCCGCCAAACCGGGTGGCGGTCTTCATGGCCGGTTCACAACCCCCGACGAACGGAACTACAGCAGAGGCTGGTGCAGGGGGAAGCGGTTCAAATCCCTCCCTTACTGAAGTTCTATCCACCTTGATCGAGGAGTTCGCAGCCAAGGCAGTAGAGGTCGTAGCTCCAGCAGACAAGGCGCAACATGATGCAGTGCTTCTTCAGTTAAAAGCCCGGATCGATCAGCTAAAGGAGGATTTAAAGGTAGAAGGGGAGATGTTAGCCGCAAGACAAGCAGAGTTGGATGATCAAGCTTTTCACTTGAGGATGGAGCAGGCTTCTATGGAAGGAGTAAGGGGGCGAAAGTATCAATCCCGCCTACCGCCGGGTTTCGAATCTGCGAATTTGTTCAGAACACCTGGGGCTGGGGCCAGTAATAATCCGGCTTTAAACCGGAGGAGCCCCCCGGCTCGGGATGAGCCGGTTCAGCAGCCCGCGGCAGAACGGTTGCGTCGGATTACATCGACGCCTTACGTTCCTATTCCCCCGGGACATTACTCAAACCCTTTGGATAACATTGCTGCGGCGGCAGCGCGGTTGGCCGCTTTACCTGTGGAAGAAACATCCCCGGTGGCGATAGAGGCGCGCAGGGCCCAGAAGCTGCTTAATATGGCGTTAATACAGCAGCAAGCGTACTCTCATAGCAGGGAAAGGTTACATTCAACACCACGTCCCAACCGAAGTTACTCTAGACGCTGGGAAGAGCCGGAAGTGTCTAGCAGTGAGCGCAGGAGACACCAGCACAGGCAGGATAATCCGGCAAGGGTGGAGATGCCAGCCCCGGACCTAAACCGGCCTAGATCGGAGGCCAGGGAGGAAATTCATCAGTCGACGCCGGTTCACACAGCCACTACAGGAACAGGAGCTACAGCAAGCGGTTTTGGCATACAATGTCTCGTCCCCGCCCTACGGAGCGTTAAGTTGCCCAAAGATTTCAAAGGACCTCGCAAGGTGCCTAATTACACAGCCGATTTACCACCCGAAGCTTGGGTGGAAAGTTACGAGATGGCCATGGAGATGCTGGATGTGGATGAATCGGCTTGTGCCAAATATTTCACTATGATGCTCGAAGGCACGGCTCGGACTTGGTTGAAGGCGCTACCTCCGAATTCTATCGGATCATGGGGGGAGCTGCGCGGTCAGTTCATCAAAAATTTCAAGGATACATGCAAACAACCAATGTCGGTGATAGACTTGGCAGCCTGTGTACAAGGCGAGCAGGAGTCCACAACAGCTTGGGTACGCAGAGTGGCAGAGATATTGCACTCCTCAAATGGCATCAACCCTAGCACAACAATTGTAACTTTGGAGAACAATTGCCGGTTTGAGTCGTTAAGATTGAAACTCGGACGGCTTAAAAGGGAATGCAATGACATGGGGACTCTAATGAGTGCCCTGGTAAAGTACGGAGACTCGGATAATACAAAGTATCCAGAAGCAGAAGGAGATAAAGCGGGAAAGGCCAGCAAGACTGGCAAACCGGCGCCGGTTAATCCGGTTACTTCAAGTTTTTTGGGCAAACGGAAACTGGAAAATAGCTCCGATTTTGTGGCTAATACACAGGTTCAAGGCGGTTTTCAGGTTAGTCAGCAAGGTCCCGCTCGCCAAACCGGTGGAGGAAACCCGGGTTGGGAGCAGGATTTGGATCAACCCTGTCTAAAGCATAGCGGAAAAAGGGGGCCTGCACGGCACACTGCAAGAGAATGCCTGTCCCCTATGATAGCAGGGAACGGCCGTTTTAATCCTCTTAGCCGGCCCCCGAACGGCGGTTCAGGGCCCGGGTTTTATGGTCCGGGTTACCAAGGGAACAACTCCGGTTCAGGATATAGGGGCAACAACGGTTATCAAGGGAACAACGGTGGTTATCAATCCCGGCCAGGCGGCCAAGGTAGTCAAGGAAACTACAACGGTCAGGGAAATCAATCACATTATCAAGGTGGTTATCATGGTCAGGGTAATCAATCGTATCATCAAGGTGGTTACAACAATCAGAATAATCAGCAGCAGGGCCAAGGGAGTCACAATAACCAAGGAAATCAGCAGCAGCAGCGTCCGCAGCAACAGCAGCAATCCAGATACCAGAGTAATCTGAAGGAGTTGAGCAGCGGTCAATATCATGTTTTCACCACGAGTTTATGTAAGAGAGACCAGAAGGTTTTAAAGCGGGCTGTTAATGCGGTAGAACCGGCGACGCCACAGTTTCTACGATGGTCAGAGCAGCCCATTGTTTGGAGCAGAGAGGACCACCCGTTACGGGTAGATAATCCGGGACATTTAGCCTTGGTGGTGGCACCTCAGGTGGGAGGATACAGGTTTACTAAAGTCCTCATGGATGGAGGTAGCAGTATCAATATATTATATTATGAGACCTTTCGCCGTATGGGTCTGACAGATAAACAGTTAAGGACATCAAACACAGTGTTTCACGGGGTGGTCCCAGGTAAGTCAGCTTATCCAGTTGGTAAGATTGATTTAGAAGTTACCTTTGGGGATGAGCATGATTCCAGATCGGAGATGATCACCTTTGAAGTTGTCAAAATTAAAAGTCCATATCATGCTTTGTTTGGGAGAACGGTTTATGCTAAATTTATGGCTAGGCCATGTTATGTTTATCTGCAGCTTAAGATGCCGGGTCATAAAGGCACAATTACGGTGCATGGCAGTCGTAAGATAGCAGTGGAATGTGAGGAAGGTGATGCAGCTTATGCAGAAGCGGTATGTGCCACGGAAGAGTTAAAATTTTATAAGGATAATGTTGATCCG
This sequence comes from Secale cereale, assembly GCA_902687465.1. NCBI lineage: Eukaryota > Viridiplantae > Streptophyta > Magnoliopsida > Poales > Poaceae > Secale > Secale cereale. The sequence continues at coordinate 836,617,932 of LR738713.1, forward strand.
ACAGATATGACCCCGCTGAAGAAGCCAACTACCGAGCATGATCCGGCTTTGAAGTTCAAATCAGCGGAAGAGACTAAGCAGGTTGATTTTGTGCCTGGAGATTCGTCTAAACAATTCACCATCAGTGCTAACCTAGATCCTAAATAGGAAAGCGCGCTCATCGAGTTCATCCGTGAGAACCGGGATATCTTTGCATGGAAACCTTCTGACATGCCAGGTATACCGAGGGAACTCGCTGAGCACAAGTTAAATATTGATCCGAAGTTTAAACCGGTAAAACAATATCTGCGCCGCTTTAACGAAGAGAGGCGCAAAGCTATAGGAGAAGAAGTGGCCAGGCTTTTGGCGGCAGGGTTCATAGTGGAAGTTTTTCATCCGGAATGGTTGGCTAATCCGGTGCTGGTTCTAAAGAAGAATGGGAACTGGAGGATGTGTGTGGACTACACAGACCTCAATAAAGCTTGCCCAACTGATCCTTTTGCTCTACCTCGCATTGATCAGATTATTGATGCTACAGCAGGGTGTGAGCGGCTGAGTTTTCTGGATGCGTTCTCAGGTTATCACCAGATAAAGATGGCAGTGGAAGATCAAGAGAAGACAGCGTTCATAACCCCTTTTGGTGCTTTTTGCTATGTGTCTATGCCCTTTGGGCTCAAGTGTGCGCAGGCAACTTATCAGCGTTGTGTTCAGAATTGTTTGAAGGGGCAGATAGGAAGGAACGTACATGCTTACGTGGATGACATTGTGGTTAAGTCAAAGGAGGAAAGGACAATGATAGAAGACCTCAGAGAAACCTTTGATAATCTTCGGGCTTACAGGATGATGCTTAATCCGGAGAAATGTGCCTTTGGTGTCCCGGCTGGTAAGCTTTTGGGATTCCTGGTCTCGAACCGGGGAATAGAAGCCAACCCGGAGAAGATCAAGGCCATCACATCTTTGGAGAAACCGGCTTGCATTAATGATGTTCAGTGCATAGCTGGCCGGATCACGGCGTTGAGCCGGTTTCTCAGTCGCTTAGGAGAAAAGGCGATCCCGCTTTATCGAATGTTGAAGAAAATGGACCGGTTCATTTGGAGTGATGAAGCGAATACAGCGTTTGAGAATCTGAAACAGCAACTAGCGAAACCGCCGGTTTTAGCTGCTCCTATCGACAAAGAGCCTTTGCTATTATATGTTTCTGCAAACACACGGGCAGTCAGCGTTGCGATTGTGGTTGAGCGCATGGAAGCAGGGAAGGAACATCCGGTTCAGCGGCCGGTTTACTATGTGAGTGAAGTACTCATCGAGTCCAAGCAAAGATACCCTCATTGGCAGAAATTGGTATATGGGGTGTTCATGGCAAACCGGAAACTGAAGCATTATTTCCAAGGGCATCCAATAACTGTGGTTAGTTTAGCCCCGCTGGGAGACATAATCCAGAATAGAGAAGCTACAGGCAGAATAGCCAAGTGGGCTATTGAGCTCAGTCCGCATGAGTTGAAGTACATACCACGTACTGCTATAAAATCCCAGGCCTTGGTCGACTTCATCAACGACTGGACAGAATTACAGACTCCGGAGGAGAAGCCGGATCTCACTTATTGGACGATTCACTTCGACGATTCGAAGCAGTTGGAGGGCTCGGGGGCCGGAGTTGTTTTAACTTCCCCCAGAGGTGATAAATTTTGTTATGTCCTCCGGTTGTTATTTCCTTGTACTAATAATGCAGCAGAATATGAAGCACTACTTCATGGTTTGCGGTTGGCAAAGGAGATGAATTTAAGCCGGGTTAAGTGCCTGGGCGATTCAGACCTAGTGGCACAGCAAGTTTCGGGCAAGTGGGATTCAAGGGATCCCCTCATGGCGGCTTATCGACGAGAGGTTGAAGCGGTCGCAGGTTACTTCAAAGGGTATCAGGTGGAGCATATAGACCGGCGGAAGAACGAAGCAGCTGACGCTTTAAGCCGGCTAGGGTCGCAACGTAAACCGGTACCACCAAACACCTTTTTGGATGAATTGCACAATCCTTCGGTTCAAGTACCTTCAGAGGACGATCTAGCTGTTCCGGACCCAGAGGCACAGTTGGTTGCGGCAACCCATGTTATTCCGGATTGGACGTTACCCTATTTGGTATATTTAAGCCGAGGAGAGTTACCAGAGGACGAAGATGAAGCACGGCAGATAATCCGGCGTTCCAAATCTATGACAATTGCCAACGGGGAGTTGTACCATCGCAGTACTTCTGGAGTATTTCAACGGTGTGTTTCAGCTGAGGAAGGTTGTGAGATTTTAAGGGAGATTCATGAAGGGGATTGTGGTCATCATGTCGGATCAAAATCTTTAGTAGCTAAAGCTTTCCGGCATGGCTTTTATTGGTTAACCGCACATGCAGATGCGGCAGACATGGTCCGCAAGTGTGACGCTTGTCAGAAATTCTCAAGACGTGCCCTTGTTCCGGCACAAGAACTCCGGATGATACCAATAACTTGGCCTTTTGCAACTTGGGGGCTTGACATGGTTGGTCCTTTCAAGAGATCCCAAGATCAGAAGACTCATCTACTAGTAGCAGTAGACAAATTTACGAAGTGGATTGAAGCGGAGCCTATAAGCAAGTGTGATGCGGCAACAGCAGTTAAGTTCATCAAAAAAGTAATATTCCGGTTTGGTTTTCCACACAGCATCATCACAGATAATGGCACCAATTTATCTCAGGGTGAGATGGAAGAATTCTGTCGACGAGAGCATATTCGTTTGGACATATCTTCTGTGGCTCACCCCCAATCCAATGGTCAAGCAGAAAGAGCAAATCAGGAGATTTTGCGAGGAATCAAGCCCCGACTTATGACACCTTTGCAGAGAACCCCAGGATGTTGGGTTGAAGAATTACCGTCTGTCCTTTGGAGCATTAACACTACACCCAACCGGTCTACAGGTTATACACCTTTCTTCATGGTTTACGGCGCAGAAGCAGTTCTTCCAAGTGACATACGCCATGATTCACCAAGGGTAGCGGCCTATGTAGAAGCCATCAATGAGGAGTCAAGACAAGACGGTTTGGATCGGTTGGATGAAGAGCGTGACATAGCTGCAGCACGATCGGCGATTTATCAGCAAGATCTGCGTAGATATCACAGCCGCCGGATCAGAACCAGGACATTCCAGGAGGGTGACTTGGTACTCCGGCTTATCCAAGATCAAACAGATATGCACAAGCTATCCCCGCCATGGGAAGGGCCCTTTGTGATCAGCAAAAATTTACACAACGGGTCATATTATTTGGTGGACATTCGAGAGCACAAAGATTCACGGACATCAGAAGAGGAGACGAAAAGGCCGTGGAACATTGCTCATCTACGGCCATATTACACTTGAGCCATAGGCTTCCATGTATCCTATGTATATATTATGAATAATGAATAAACCGGCACCCTCGGTAAACCGGGGGCTCAGCCTTTTTTCCACATACATAAATTTTGCGGCAAATATCCATGTCAGTTTGTTATCAAAGAATCATATTTCAATGTTGGCTGGTTTTTAGAAACTAATCTTTGCAGGGTGTGTGAAGGAGCGGTAGAACTCACGGGAACAAGAGATTATGTCTGGTTCAGGAAGAGAAAAACCCCATAAAAAGAAAAAGGAAAAACCTGCAGGGTCAGAGGCCCCTGGGGACAGTCGGGTTCGCCCACATCCCCATGATTGGCTATGTTATGAATATTTGGGCTCCCTGAACAGTTGGTACGCCCACGTTCAAATGATGACCCGGCCCCTGGGGACAGTCGGGTTCGCCCACATCCCCATGATTGGCTATGTTATGAATATTTGGGCTCCCTGAACAGTTGGTACGCCCACGTTCAAATGATGACCCGGCCCCTGGGGACAGTCGGGTTCGCCCACATCCCCATGATTGGCTATGTTAGGATTATTTGGGCTCCCTGAACAGTTGGTACGCCCACGTTCAAATGATGACCCGGCCCCTGGGGACAGTCGGGTTCGCCCACATCCCCATGATTGGCTATGTTAGGATTATTTGGGTTCCCTAAACAGTTGGTACGCCCACGTTCAAATGATGACCCGGCCCCTGGGGACAGTCCGGTTTGCCCACGTCCCCATGATTGGCTAAACCTTGTTTTGAGCCTGGCAGCTCTTTGAAAAAGCCTCGATTACATAGTTTGATTTACAAGAATTGTGTGTTTCTTGATGTTTTTTTGTGTTTCATAACCTTTTTAACCAAGGGGAACAGCTCCAGAAGTTGACCACCTATCTATAGTGTTACAAGTCTGGGTCATGAACACCAGCGAGAGTTAAACCGGCGTTCATCGTAACCCGGCTCGACCTCATGATGAGCTGACAGTTGGCAGCACACGATCAGATACAAGTTACAAATTTCTGAACCAAGAAGAGAAAGATTTATCGACAAGATGAACCGAAGAGTTTCAAGGGTTTATTAGAATTGATGAAGACTAATTAAGGTGATTTTAAACATCCTGACCGGTTTAAGGTATTTTGGCTACATACAATTCAGGTATCACAGTTATTTGTTAAAGATATGCTTATTAGTTATACCAAGAGAACAAGTTAATCCGTCCAGTGGTAAAGCCACTAGGACATATTTTTGATCTTTTTTATGGACAGAGCGAGGCATCCGTATAAATCAACAAGTCAACGAGCGAATACTTCAGAAAGACCAATGTCAAATGACAACGCTTTAAGTTTCAGCTAAACTTGTTACAAGGCATAAAAAGCCAAATAGTTGGAAGCATTGTTTACGGAATAACAATCATGATTACAACAGTAGCATTCAAGATTGTGCTTCTCCTTGCCGGGATGATTGGCCACCGTCTTGTTCCGGAACATCTTCCTCCTCGTGAAGCGGCGGGAAATCTGGTGCACGCCAATCAATCTTGGCCAAGGAACGGAAATATACTTCATCGTTGATCAACTCAGCAGGATCAATATCAGGAGCAAAAGTGTGAGGACGAACCGGCGGAGTTAAGTTTACAATATCGTAAACCGGTCGATCCACCCGCTCGTTCTGCAGGTTATATGCTGGATGGTATCGAGACAAGTCAGATTCCACCGCAATCTTGCTAGCGAGGGGGCGCATTTCCTTTGTCAGAGCATACAGATCCTTCTCATCAAATGCTGAACCGTCCTCCTTGGTATAAGGAAATCCGGTTAATACTTCTGCCGGATCAATGTCCGGGACCCAAGCTTTAGCTCTTGTAAGGGCCAGAAGAGCACCTCCTCGAGCAGCCGATTTCTTCACCTCTTCAAGACGAGTTGGCAGAATGGACAAACTGTTCAAAGTATCCTTGATGGTTGAAGGAGCCGGTTTACCAAAGGAAGTAGCACTAATAATCCTTTGTGCTCCAGAGTATAATTGTTCAACCAAGGTATAGCAGGCCTTCAGCTTCTTCCGTACATCATCCCCAAGATGGGAGACACGGCGTCCTACATACAACAAATGAAAGTTAAATCGGCGTAGGTCACAGATTGCAAAGATAAAAGACAGGAGTTCAGGCCGTGCTTACCAAAGATAGCAGAAATCATCAAATCAAGTTGGCGCTTTAACCCGGTCAATTCTTCGGTAACCGGGTTAAGTGCTCCTTCGGCATCCTGAGCACGTTTCTCCAGATCTTTTTTCTGGACTTCAAACGTCGTCCGCTCCTCGTCAAAGAACCTCTTCAAGTCTTCAGCAGTCTTTAAACTCACTTGGAGTTCCTTTTTAACCTTTGAAGCGGCTGACTCAGTCTCTATAAGCCGACTTCGAAGTTCACTGATTTCAAGAGCATTCCGGTTCAGCTCAGCCTGTAGACAAAAAGTTCAAAAGTAAGGTTAGAAATTACAAGTCTCAAGCACACAACCAAGTTGTCTACTTGACACTTGGGGGCTAATGGCAGTTGAAGTAAAACAGCAAAGACAATTTGAAAATGCAAGTCTCAAGCACACAGCCAAGTTGTATACTTGACACTTGGGGGCTAATGGCAGTTGAAGCAATGCATCAGAGACAATTTTGAAATTACAAGTATCAACTACATAACCAAGTTATCTACCTGATACTTGGGGGCTAATGTATGGATCAGCAGTTCAAAACTACAAAGTTCCGGATTACCTTCAATAAAGAAGTTAAACCGGAACTTGGGGGCTGTTATAAGATAAAGAGGCGTTGAAAAAGGCAAAATCAAAAGAGGAAAACTTACTTCATATTTTTCCTTCATCAGGTTTACTATGCTGGCTTCATAATCCCGGCTGCTATGGAGCCGGTTCAGATATCCGGAATAGATGTCTTGAGCACTCATACTTGAGAGACTGGAGATATCAGTACTCCACTTCCCCTTCTCCCGAGTCATCTTTTCCGCTTTAGCTGTATGTTTTGCTAAAACGGTGGGTTCGGCTGGCGCAACATAAGCAGTGCCAGTAACCACGACATCAGGGGAAGTGGGTGCATTGGGAGGAGAAACTTCAGTTTGAGCCGGATCAGGAGACGCCGGGTTAACTTGAGGAGAGTTAACCCGGGCCGGACTTGGTGGGTCTTGGACATCTTCAGCAGCAGGTGTTTCAAGAGCGGGTTCGTCAACCGGAGCGGCAGGAGTACCTTCAGGAGGAACGGCGGTAGACGGATCAATCACCGGTTCATCAGTAGAAGGATCAGCAACAGGCTTTTTCGCCTTGGCTCTTTTGCTAGGTTTCGGTTTGCTGGAAAAACAAGCAAAAATAAGTTAGCATTATAAAGGAAGGGGGTATCATAAACCGGAAGAAGTAAAGAGAATTACCCCGGGACGGTCTTCAAAGGAGGAAGCTGTGTAGCGGTTGATTCGCCAGAAGAAGACAGTGGAGTTTCCTGATAATCAGGATCAGTCGGCTTAAGTGGTTTTCGGATAAGACCGGCCTTGGGATGAAGAAGGGTCGGAGAGAGTATCACCTCAGCGCGGCGTTTTCGAACCGGAGTTAATGAGATTCCAGAGGATTCTACTGCCAAGCCACTATGGCGAGTGGTCCGGCGCAAAGCTTCGTGCTGTTGCTTCTTCAAAGTAAAATTAGGATCCAACTTAGCATAAGGATGAGAAAATTGATATTTTCTAACAGTCCGACGGCTCTTTTGAGGAGGAGGTTCTGAATCAGAAGAAATAAGGGTTACCTCAATCTCAGCCGGGTTATCACCTTCAAGTGGATCCTGTGAAAGGGTATCATTAGATATGTTAACAAATACATAAAAGCAAAACATAAACCGGAGCAAGGCATACCTCAGAGTCCGGATCATCATCCTCAGAGGGAGAACCGGCATCAACGGCTGCTTTCCTTTTCTTGTTTGCAGGAGTTTTCCAGCGAGCCTGCTTTACAGTTTTTTCCTGAGGTTTTCTCCTCCAGAAGGGGTCTTCAGCCTAAATGAAAAAAGCAAAGGCAAGTAAAAGACGGTTCAAAGAGGACGGTTTATAAAGTACAAATTAAAGACGAACTCACTTCAGGCAGCTTGTTCTTCTTGAAGTATGGGGCCAAGCCAACTTTAGAGCAATCTGTTAAAGCAGGATTGACAATCTTCTTGGCTGACTCAATTACTTCCGATTCAGAAAGTTTCTCCTTAGAAAACCTCTGAGGATCATCCGGTTTACCAGAGTAATTACACATCAACTCAGGGCGCCGGCTTAAGGGAAGGATGCTCCAAGATAGCCAGCAGCGAAGGAAATCCGTACCAATCAGGCCATTGGCCATGAAAGCTCTCAGCTTGGAGAGTTGTGGGGAAAACTGGATCCGTTCAGCAGCACTTAACCGTTGTGGCAAGGGGTGATTTGCCGGGATACGAGTTTCACGATAACCCGGCAAAGGATTTTCACCTGCAGGAGATGTGTCTATACAATAAAACCAGGACTTGTTCCAGTCCTTAGGATGAGTGTGTAAAGAGGCGTGAGGAAAAACCGCATCCCTCCTTTTCTGAATGCTAATACCACCAAGCTCCTGGTGAGGCCCGCTGGTAAATTCAGTACGCCGGTTCGCATGGAAGAAATCCCGGAATAAATCAACTGAAGGCTCTTCTTGCAGATATGCTTCAGAAAATACTTGGAAATCGCAAATGTTGGAAACAGAGTTTGGTCCGATGTCCTGTGGGTGCAGCTGGAAGGTAGCGAGAACATCCCGGAAAAATTTTGAACCGGGGGAGAGAAGCCTCTGGAAATATGGTCCAGAAATACGATGACTTCTCCGGATCTAGGAGTAGGAGGGCACTCGTTACCCGGAGCACGCCATTTTAGCTCGGCCCGAGGCCCTAAGGTGCCAATACTCGACAATTTGACTAAGTCTTCCTCAGTCACGACAGAACGGACCCAATCGCACGAAACGTACTGCTTAGCCATCCGAACAAAGTGCTGAAGAAGAGAAAGTGTAGAGACGGATTACGAACGTACAATGATCCGGGATCTATTCATATTATACAATGGTTGAAACAGAGAATTAGCTGGCAAGGGTAAACCGGCAATCATAAAACAAGTTGTATCATTTCCGGTTTAAGTGGCAGTTGAAGCGGTACAGTTTAAGTCATTTCATCAAGTTATATCATTTCCGGTTTATAGCATGACAATTTAAACCGGAACATACCTAGCGAATCTACTGAGGAGAAAAACAGGTTTCTAAATAACTACTAAAGGGGAAAGATCTGAGCATGCTGAGGAAAAGAAACTAATCTACAGCGGAGTAAAAATCGCTGAGGAGGAAAGCTACGCAGACTTCATATTAAAAGGACGAAATTACATGTCAGACAGGTGCAATAAGGACCTGACGCATCTACAGCAGAATAAAAATGGAAGAAGATCGGAAAGGTAAGGATACTACGAAGTTGCAGGTTTCAAGAATGAACAATGCGAAGCTTCATCAGAAGCCCTAATGGCGGAAGAACACAAGCAAAGCAATGGCGGACACAGATCTACAATGAGGAGGATAAACGTACCAGGGACAGCGAGAATCGGCGGCGGAGAGAATCTGGTCAAGGCTCAGGTTGATGCAGCGGCCGGTCGAGGACTGAAGATCCGGCGGTCGTCGGCGGCGGTTTGAGATCGATCAGCAATGGAGGAGGAAGATGCAGGAAGAGGATGAAGGAAGAAGAAGACAATGGATGGAGCGGGGCAGTATTTATAGCCAGAGGTTAGGTCTGAAACGACAGGAGCGAGAATCGAGGAGACAGAAATCGGATAAAGATCCCGTGATGCCTCGATCTTTGGGATAACCCTTAAAATACGCTACAGTACAGCTCACAGCGTTAAATGCGGAGATGATGTCATTGTCAGACTTTAATGATTTCGGAGGATGACGTCAGAGCCGGTTTATAAAAAGATGAAGACAGAACAGAATTTTATGGGACGACGGAGATTGATATGAACAAAGTTCAAATCATTCTGGGGCCTAATGTCAGGGATATGGTTAGTAGGTATAAACCGGATATTGTAAACCGGCTTAGTTATATTGTACTTGGTTTTACTATTTTAGTAGACTACGGCCCATGAGATTTCAAGGCCCATGTATAGAAATACGGTTTGTAAACCGCCAAGAGATGTAACTTGAGAGATAAGAAAGAAAGGGGAGAGACCGAGGCGGACACGATTATGAGCCGGCCCCGGGACTCTGTAAACCGGACCAGGCGTCACCTCTATATAAAGGGACGACCCGGTACCGGTTCGAGGACAAGCAACAATCAATCCGTCGAGACACAGGCAAGCGAATCCGCTCCCTGTAACCCGACGCCCAAGCAATATCAAACCAACTAGACGTAGGCTTTTACCTTCTCGAAGGGGCCGAACTAGTATAAATCCTTTGTGTCCCTTTGTGTGCCATGAACCCTTTCAAGCTAACCCGTGCGATGGTTCCATCATCAAGTCCGCTAAACCGGACATCTGCCGTGCTAATTCCACGATAATAACCATCTTTGATCAATGAGCTAGTCTAGTAGAGGCATACTAGGGACATACTGTTTTGTCTATGTATTCACACATGTACTAAGTTTCCGGTTAATACAATTCTAGCATGAATAAAAGAGATTTATCATGATATAAGGAAATACAAATAACATCTTTATTATTGCCTCTAGGGCATATTTCCTTCATAAACCTGTCCACAAGTTTAGAGAGTGAAGTGTCGATAAATAGAATACGGACAAGAAGCATCATAGTTTCTTTACCAACTCAAATATCCTCAACGGCAATCTTCACTCATAAGGCCCTTATGAAAGAGTGATAACACTTATATTCGAAAGTAGGGCTAAGGAAACTAATTATATCATGGCAAACATGTCATTTGGTCAAAGAACAACAAATAGTTTTAACTTTTGCTCTTATATTTTGATGCGATCAATTGAAGCTTTTTGAAAATTACATGTTAATAGGCAAGAAGTGAAAGTGTTAACACAAAGGAAGATATTTGCCTTAGCCGGGCATGACAAACAACTTACTTATCGAATGATAATGTCAACAAGGATATGATATGACAAATATTAATGCAGCTTTATATGAATGAATCCTTATCAACATCAAACGTCTGCTCTCTTTGAGAAATAGAAGGAAATAGGGGTAACTGACTCAGCTTAAAATTAAAAGATAGGCCCTGCTCTAGGGCAGTAGGGAAAACTCATGTGCTATCCTTAAATCAAACAAAATGAAAACAAATTTTGAGAGGTGCATGATTTGTCAACGAATGCTAATAGGTAACCCAATTACTTCTTGAGCTGGACAAGTTTCGAGGAACGGCTCCCGCACGAGGACGATAACATCCTCTTATTCTCCTTTGTTTATCACTGCCAAAGTTTTCTGATTTCTCATGAACAAAGCGTGAAGGAGGGTTTGTTTGTTATATTATTTTTAAGTCGGGCGTACTCAATGCCAGTTCCTTCTCGTATTATGGGTTTGCACATTATACATGCAATCCCGGGGTGAAGCTTGTTCAACTCAAAAAAAAATGAATTAGCTACTACTTCCTCATGAGCTAGAACAGAGGCACAAAATAAAAGATTTTGAACATTTAAGGATAACACATAAATTATATACTTTTAGGAGGTGGTAGCGTAATACCACGAATAGGAAGGTATGGTGGACTCATATGGAAGGTATTAGTTTTAAGGGTATGGATGCACAAGCAGAATACCGCTTAATACAGAGTTAGGCTAGCAAAGGTTTTGAGAGAGCAGACAATTGATGATGACTAAGATGCAAAGCAATATAAAGCATGAACATTGAAATAAGCATACCACATCAAGTTGTCTTCCTTGTCAACATAACACTTCAAGCATAATAACATAAAGGTTTTGGCTCTGTTGATACTTTAAGAAAATCATGCTTGTTGTTATGACCAAAGCTATGTTTGCCAAGATTAAATAAAGTTTTCACAGCCATACCTGACATAAGGTTAATACTCCCCATAAGAATTATCATATAAGGTCGATTGCGTGAAGAGAATACCGAGTGCAGCAAAAGGAACCGATAAACTTCTCATTAATATTCCACCATAAACGACTCCACACTCACGGATACAATTCTTCACCGAAGGAGCAATAGACCTCAATGCACACACCTATCTCTTATAACAACCTCCCTAGACATGATACGACTCTACTTGACTCTAAAAGACAAAAAGTAAAGATAAAGATACCGGGCACTCCCCCAAGCTTGGAACAAGCCAAGGGAATGCCATTACCCCAGGAGATTTCACTCATCATCCTTGTTGGCGTTGATCAAGTAGTCCTTGGCGAAACGCTTCCATGGAAGGGGTTCTCCAGTCTCATATGAGAAGCTCGTCTCCTGGATCCTGCATTCAGCACCCAAACCCATGCGCTGAAACCTTAGCTCATACTCACAGTTCTGGTTATGTAGATCATTAATTTGCCCTTGAAGCTCTATAATTCTTTCTTCAGACGCGGTGATTCTTTCCCACATCTCCTTCATCTCCTTCAGGAAGTAGTTCTTCAGCTCGTTGGTGATGTCAAAGTTAGCTTCAACACCACGCTCGATCATCTTCTTGTACTTGAAGACTTCTTGCTCCACTTCTTCCAGCCTGGCCTGTGCGCTCCCCTCCTTGATAGGTCCCTTCAGATCTTCTTGATGAAGGACGCCGTCCTTCATCTGAACAACCTGAGGGTGCTTCTTCACCTCAGCGAGGTAAGGGTTGATGACGTTGACGACGAACGTGTCCTTGGGGGAACTTGGAGAAGCCATGGCACCTAAATTTAGCTGAAAGATTTCCTGACAAAAACAAATCGAAGAGAAAACACGCGAAATCGCAAGATATGTTGCCGGAACAATCCGGGCAAATATATAGGAAAAATTTATGCACAGAAAGGAAGGTAACGGACCCAAGCGGGGTCGGAGACGGGCTCCCGGGTGTCCAGGCGGCCTGCCGGCGCGGCCCAGGGGGGGGGGGGCAGGGGGGCGCCTGGACTCCCTGGAGGTCGTCTCCGGCTCCACTTTGGTTCGGAATTTTACTAATTTTTCAAAAACTCGTAATACGGAACTTTTATGGCGGTTCGCGATGTTTCCTTACCGTACTACATACCTTTTCTCTATTCTGCTTCTGCTGGCGTCTGAAACAGGGCTGCAACATGTTCTTCGTGGGTTGTTGTGTATATTATATTCACATCAACATCGACAGGGTCTCCTGCTATGTAATGTTTAAGTCTTTGCCCATTCACAACTTGAGGTTTGGTGCCTTCAAAATTATTAATCTTAATTGCACCAGACCGATAAACTTCTTCAATATGAAATGGTCCTTCCCACCTGGAAAGTAGTTTACCTGGAGGAAACCTGAAACGGGATCTAAACAACAAAACTTTATCACCAACATTAAATTCACGTTTCAGAATCTTCCTATCATGCCATCTTTTTACCTTTTCCTTGAACATTTTAGCGCTCTCGTAAGCTTCACTCCTCCATTCATCTAGAGAAGTCAAGTTCATGAGACGCTTCTCACCAGCTAGTTTTCGGTCAGCGTTAAGCTCTCTAACAGCCCAGAAAGCTTTGTGTTCTAACTCTAGTGGCAAATGGCAAGCCTTGCCATATACCATCTTATAGGGGGACATGCCCATGGGGTTTTTGTAAGCGGTTCTATATGCCCACAAAGCATCTCCTAACTTATTTGACCAATCCTTTCTATTTCTGTTTACTGTTTTCTGCAAGATCAACTTAATCTCTCTATTAGTGAGCTCAACTTGCCCACTAGTTTGAGGATGATAAGGTGAAGCAATTCTATGATTAACATCGTATTTAGCCAAAGCTTTTCTAAAAGCTTCGTGTGTGAAGTGTGACCCCCCATCAGTCATGAGATACCTTGGTACACCAAACCTAGGAAAAATTACATCTTTAAGCATTTTCAAAGATGTTTTGTGATCAGCACTTTCAGTGGGGCTTGCTTCAACCCACTTGGTCACATAATCAACAGCTACTAAAATGTGAGTGTATTTGTGCGAAGAAGGAAAAGGACCCATAAAATCAAAACCCCAACAATCGAAAGGTTCAATTACTAGTGAGTAATTCATAGGCATCTCATTCCTTCTACTAATGTTACCAACTCTCTGACATTTATCACAAGCTAAAACATAATTTCTAGCATCTTTAAAGAGAGTAGGCCAATAAAAACCTGATTGAAGAACCTTATGTGCAGTCCTCTCACCGGCATGATGTCCTCCATAGGGACTATCATGACACCGTCTGAGAATGTCCTTCTGCTCATGTTCCGGAATGCATCTTCTCACGATCCCGTCGGGACCTTCCTTGAAAAGATGTGGGTCATCCCAAAAGTAGTGCCTCAAATCATGAAAGAACTTCTTCCTTTGCTGAAATGTTAGACCTGGAGGCAAATACTTTGCAACAATAAAATTAGCATAATCTGCATACCAAGGATCGCAAAGAGATTGTACTTTCACAACGGCAAGTTGCTCGTCTGGAAAACTATCGTTAACTGGGATGGGGTCGTGCGGTATATCTTCCATCCTTGAAAGATTGTCCGCCACCGGATTGTCTTCCCCTTTCCTATCAACAATTTGCAAATCAAATTCTTGAAGAAGGAGTACCCATCTAATAAGCCTTGGCTTGGCATCCTTCTTTGTCATAAGATACTTAATAGCAGCATGATCAGTATGAATAATAACTTTGGAATCAACAATATACTGCCTAAACTTATCACATGCAAAAACTACAGCTAAGAATTCCTTCTCAGTAGTAGCATAATTCCTTTGAGCACTATCAAGGGTTTTACTAGCATAATGTATAACATTCAATTTCTTATCAACTCTTTGTCCTAAAACAGCTCCAACAGCAAAATCACTTGCATCGCACATAATTTCAAAAGGTAAATTCCAGTCAGGTGGTTGTACTATAGGAGCAGTTATTAAAGCTTTCTTAAGGACTTCAAAAGCTTCCTTACAATTTTCATCAAATACAAAAGGAACGCCTTTCTGGAGAAGATTAGTGAGGGGTCTTGAGGTTTTAGAAAAGTCTTTAATAAACCTTCTATAAAAACCTGCATGACCGAGAAAACTGCGAATACCTTTGATGTCCCTTGGATAGGGCATCCTCTCAATAGCTTCGATCTTGGCCTTGTCCACTTCAATTCCCCTTTCGGAAATCTTGTGACCAAGAACAATTCCTTCATTAACCATAAAGTGGCATTTCTCCCAGTTGAGTACCAAATTTGTCTCCTCGCATCTCTGCAAAACTTTATTAAGGTTGTGAAGACAATGGTCAAATGAAGTTCCATAGACGGAGAAATCGTCCATGAAGACTTCCATAATATCCCCGCAGAAACCATGAAAAATAGCAGACATACACCTTTGAAAAGTAGCAGGGGCATTACATAAACCAAAAGGCATACGTCTGTAAGCATAAGTACCAAAGGGACAAGTAAAAGTGGTCTTCTCTTGATCGACAGTGTTAACATGAATCTGAGAGAAGCCAGAATAACCATCAAGATAACAAAAGTGGGTGTTTTTGGATAACCTTTCAAGCATTTGGTCGATGAACGGCAATGGGTAGTGATCCTTCCTGGTTGCCTTGTTCAACTTCCTGTAATCAATACACATTCTATATCCAATAATAATTCTCTGAGGTATTAATTCATTTTTATCATTAGGAACCACAGTTGTACCTCCTTTCTTAGGAACACAATGTACCGGACTTACCCACTTACTATCAGCTATAGGGTATATAATACCTGCGGCTAGAAGCTTGAGAATTTCAGTTCTCACGACATCCATCATCTTCGGGTTCAACCGTCGTTGATGATCAACAACTGGTTTAGCATCAGGCTCAAGGTTGATAGTATGTTGACAGATAGATGGACTAATCCCCTTAAGGTCATAAAGGGTGTAGCCAATTGCGCCTCGGTGTTTACGAAGTACTTCCAATAATCGCTCCTCTTCATATCCTGAAAGGTTAGAATTGATAATAACAGGATATACTTTCTTTTCATCTAAATAAGCATACTTGAGCGTATCGGGAAGAGGTTTAAGATCGAACACCGGGTCTTCTTTTGGTTTTGATAAAATTCCCAAAGGTTCAACCGGAAGGTTGGGCTTCAGGATAGCAGGCTGTCTCAAGAATATTTCATCTAGTTCATTTCTTTCCTGCATATGCAAATCATTCTCGTGGTCCTCCATGTATTGCTGCAAAGGATCATCAGGAGGAATAGCAATAGAGGCAATACTTTCAATAATTTTATCATCACTAGGTAAATCAGTACCACGAGGTTGTTTAGAGAACTTAGAAAAATTAAGTTCATATGGCTCACCATCGAATTCAACAGAAACTTTACCTTTCTTGCAATCTATTATAGCTCCACAAGTTCTAAGAAAAGGTCTACCAAAAATAATGGGACAAAAATTGTCCCTGGCCGAACCAAGTACCAGAAAGTCGGTAGGGTACTTTACCTTTCCACATAGGACTTCAACGTCCCTCACAATTCCGATAGGAGAGATAGTTGTTCTATTTGCAAGATGAATAGTAACATCAACTTCTTCAAGTTCACAAGGGAAATCTCACCGATGATTTCTTCATAAAGTGAATAGGGGATAGCACTTGCACTCGATCCCAAATCACATAGCCCATAATAATTGTGATCTCCTATTTTAACAGATACCACTGGAGTACCTGAAATTGGGCCTTTATTCTTGGCTGTGACAAGGTTAGTGGAAACAGCACAAAAATTTATATTGGAGTCCAAAACATCATCAGTAGCAAGGTCTTTAATCAATGCAACTTGAGGATCGACCCTGATCTGGTCCTCAGGCTCATCAACTCTTCTCTCACTTTTATTTATTATGCCTGTCACAAGAGAGTGCTCCTTTATCCTCGTGGGAAAAGGAGGTTGTTCATATATAACTGCGGGCAAAATAGGGTCAGCAACACAAATATCAATAGGTGGTTCTTTAAAAGGTTCATGGTGCTGGTCTCTCTTCTTTTTAAAAGAATCAACGTGAGAGGCAAAATTCTTACACAAATCAATCACTAGATGGGAATCAAGACCAATCTTAGAGCAAAAAGTATTGAAGTAATCAGTTTCCACATAGTTCTCAATATAATCATGTTCATAATTTATAGCGGGTTCAATACCTTTATCAATTTCCCAATCTTCGGTATTCCTCTGGATTCTTTCAAGGAGATCCCACCTTTCTTCAACACTCTTCTTCTGAAATACCCCACTAGAGGAGGCATCCAACATCTCCTTATCCTGACGAGAAAGCCTGGCATAAAAATTTGTAAGTATAATTTCCTTGGGAAGCTTATGAATAGGGCATTTGAGCATTAGGGACTTCAATCTCCCCCAAGCTTGAGCAATGCTTTCTCCATTACGAGACCTAAAGTTATAGATATAATTCCTGTCTCGATGAATTTCATGAAGAGGATAAAACTTAGTATAAAAGAGAGACATAAGCTCCTGCCAGTCCAGCAAGTGTGAGTTATCGAGAAGCCCATTCCAATCTGAAGCTTTATCTATAAGTGATACGACAAACAATTTCCTCATGACAAACTCCCTCGATACACCTGCAAGCTTAAATAATGAACATAGTTGTGACAGATAGTGCAAGTGTTCACCGGGATGTCTGTCTCCTGCGTAACGATTAGCCAAAACATAATTGATAATACCAGCTGGTATTTTATAAGGCACAATTTCAGTAGGGGGAGGATCAACCACCACAGGTGTGGGGCGTCTTCCCGCAAGCAACGATCCAATAATAGGGTTGTCCATAAGGATAAAGAGCAGCAATAGTAAAAATAAAGACAGAATTATAAAAACTTCCTTACCAGTTTCACTTTACCAATAGCGCTACGCTCCCCGGCAACGGCGCCAGAAAACGGTACTTGATGACCCTCGACCGTAAGGGATCCTTGCAGCGTTTTCGATAAGTAAGAGTGTCGAACCCAACGAGGAGCAGAAGGTATTGATAAGCGATTTTGAGCAAGAAATTACTGCAAGCACTGAAAGATAACTTTTAGGGGTTTTCTCAGTATAAGCAACAGGAATGTAAAGGCAAGTAACGTAAAAGGTACTGAGAGTAACAAGTGGCCCAATCCTTTCTTAGCAAAGGAGAGGCCTAGCAACTGAACTTATAAAGACTGAAGCGTTCCTGAGGACACACGGGAGAGGTAGTCATGTGCTTTTGCCATATTCCGTATCGATACTATGTTATGTGTGATAAGTGTTGGTGGGTGGATCTATGCTAGTGCACTCTCTAGACTAAGATGAATGCACTCTTATGATTAATCACCTTGCAAGCATCCGCAAATACAAGATAGAATTTAAGGCAAAAGCCTAACCATAGCAATACGATCGAGGATCCATTATTCCCTTATGCAAAAGCGTGCGAACTGGGGTTCAGGTTTCTGTCACTCCGGCAACCCACCATAAGCATTCTTTATACACAATGTATTCTCCTAGGTCCTTAATAAGGCGAAGTGTTGGGTGTTCGACTCACACAACACCACTAGTAGAATGACAACGCAACTTAAGTATCAAACAACACATATTACTTCAACAGCATATGACTACTAACAACAAGACTTTCCCCATGTCCTCAAGAACTAAGGTAACTACTCACAAGACATAAAAGAGATCATGATCAGTGGGGATAAATATGTGATAAACAATCTGGACATAATAATATTTGTCCAACAAAACTCAATAGCATTCACCACAAAGTAGTAATCAACACCGATGGAGTAGAGGGGATAGGTAGTACGAGTTACAACACGAGTTGCGATGGTAAGATGAGATTTGGATGAAGATGGAGATGGTGCTGGTGTTGGGGATGATGTTGATGATGATCTCGATGATGCCCGTGACGATGGTGATGACGATGGCGACGATCTCCCCTTCCGGGAGGTGATCTCCCCGGCGGAATCTGCCCGCCGGAGATGCCCTTTTCTTCTCTATAGGTTTCCGCCTCGAAGCAGCGGCGGAACTCCGTAAAAAGTCCCGTGCCTAGGGTTTTCGGAGAACGGAGAACATATATGCAAAAGGGGGCGACCAGAGGTGGGCTAGGGGCTCCAGGCGCCCCCCCCGGCGCGGCCGGGGGGGAGGGGGCAGGCCGCCTGGGCACCCTGTGGCCCCCCTCTGACTCCCCTTTTGCGTGTCTTCGTGATCCGTCTGAAAAATACCTCCCATCAATTTTCAGGTAATTTGGAGGTATTCTTCTTCAGCAACTCAGCATCCACTTTTTCCTGCGTCTGCCGTTCTGGCATCGGAAAGTTGCAAACTGTGTAAAATAGACCAAAACAACATAAGAACATCATCATAACGTGAAATATATCAATGGATATGGATAAATTATGATACAAAATAGTGATGCATTTTGGACGTATCAAAGGTGTACCCAACAGTTTCTTTTGGGTATCCTATGAAGATTTACTTCTCCGATTTGGGTTCGAGCTTATCATGTTGAAATTTTTTCACATAAGCATCGCAGTCCCAAACTTAAAGAAATGACAGCTTAGGTTTCTCTTCAAACCACAGTTCATACGGTGTCATCTCCACGGATTTAGATGGTGCCCTATTTAACGTGAATGTAGTTGTCTCTAATGCATAACCCCAAAAGCGATAGTGGTAGATCGGTAAGAGACATCATCGATCGCACCATATCTAATAAAGTACGGTTATGACGTTCGGACACACCATTACACTATGGTGTTCCAGGTGGCATGAGTAGTGAAACCATTTCACATTGTTTTACTGAAGGCCAAACTCGCTAACTCAAATATTTTACCTCTACGATCATATCGTAGAAACTCTTATTTTCTTCTTACGATGATTCTCCACTTCACTATGAATTTTTTTGAACTTTTCAAATATTTCAGACTTGTGCTTCATTAAGTAGATATACCCATATCTGCTCAAATCATCAGTGAAGGTCAGAAAATAACGATACCCGCCGCGAGCTTCAACACTCATTGATCCACATACATCTGTATGTATGATCTCCAACAAATCTGTTTCTCGCTCCATTGTTCTAGAGAACGGAGTTTTAGTCATCTTGCCCATGAGGCATGGTTCGCAAGCACCAAGTGATTCATAATCAAGTGATTCCAAAAGTCCATCACTATGGAGTTTCTTCATGCGCTTTACACCATTATGACCTAAACGGCAGTGCCACAAATAAGTTTCACTATCATTATTAACCTTGCATCTTTTGGCTTCAATATTATGAATATGTGTATCACCACGATCGAGATCCAACAAACTATTTTCATTGGGTGTATGACCATCGAAGGTTTTATTCATGTAAACAGAATAACAATTATTCTATGACTTTAAATGAATAACCGTATTGCAACAAATATGATCAAATCATATTCATGCTCAACGCAAATGCCAAATAACATTTATTTAGGTTTTACACTAATCCCGAAAGTATAGGGAGTGTGCGATGATGATCATATCAATTTTGGAACCACTTCCAACACACATCGTCACTTCACCTTTAACTAGTCTCTGTTCATTCTGCAATTCTCGTTTCGAGTTACTAATTTTAGCAA
This sequence comes from Secale cereale, assembly GCA_902687465.1. Lineage (NCBI taxonomy): Eukaryota > Viridiplantae > Streptophyta > Magnoliopsida > Poales > Poaceae > Secale > Secale cereale. Next base: position 836,637,905 of record LR738713.1, read on the forward strand.
CTGAACCGGTATCAAATACCCAGGGGTTGCTATGAACACTAGTAAAGTACACATCAATAATCTGTATATCAAAATATACCTTTGTTCACTTTGCCATCCTTCTTATCCGCCAAGTATCTAGGGCAGTTCCACTTCCAGTGACCATTTCCTTTGCAGTAGAAGCACTTAGTTTTAGGCTTGAGTTTTAGCTTTGGGTTTCTTCACGGGAATGACAACCTGCTTGTCATTCTTCTTGAAGTTCCCCTTCTATCCCTTTGCCCTTTACTTGAAACAAGTGGTCTTGTTAACCATCAACACTTGATGCTTTTTCATGATTTCTACCTTCGCCGACTTCAGCATCGCGAAGAGCTCGGGAATTCCTTTCGTCATCCCTTGCATATTATAGTTCATCACGAAGTTCTACTAACTTGGTGATAGTGACTAGAGAACTTTGTCAATTACTATCTTATCTGGAAGATTAACTCCCACTTGATTCAAGTAATTGTAGTACCCAGACAATCTGAGCACATGCTCACTGGTTGAGCTATTCTCCTCCATCTTGTAGGCAAAGTACTGTCAGAAGTCTTATACCTCTCGACACGGGCATGAGTATGAAATACTAATTTCAACTCTTGGAACATCTTATATGCTCCGTGGCGTTCAAAACATTTTTGAAGTCCTTGTTCTAATCCGTAAAGCATGATGCACTTAAACTATCAAGTAGTCATCATACCGAGCTTTTGTCAAAACGTTCATAACGTCTACATCTGCTCCTGCAATAGGTCTGTCACCTAGCGGTGCATCAAGGACATAATTCTCTGTGCAGCAATGAGGATAATCCTCAGATCACAGAACAATTCCGCATCATTGCTACTAACATCTTTCAACTTAGTTTTCTCTAGGAACATATAAAAAAATAAACGGGGAGCAACATCGTGAGCTATTGATCTACAACATAGATATGCTAATACTACGAGGACTAAGTTCATGATAAATTAAAGTTCAATTTAATCATATTACTTAAGAACTCCCACTTAGATAGACATCCCTCTAGTCATCAAAATGATCACGTGATCCAAATCAACTAAACCATGTCCGATCATCACGTGAGATGGAGTAGTTTCAATGGTGAACATCTTATGTTGATCATATCTACTATATGATTCACGCTCAACCTTTCGGTTTCCAGTGTTCCGAGGCCATATCTGCATATGCTAGGCTCGTCAAGTTTAACCCGAGTATTCTGCATGTGCAAAACTGGCTTACACCCGTTGTATTTGAACGTAGAGCTTATCACACCCGATCATCACGTGGTGTCTCGGCACGACGAACTTTCGCAACGGTGCATACTCAGGGAGAACATTTATACCTTGATATTTAGTAAGGGATCATCTTATAATGCTACCGTCGTTCTAAGCAAAATAAGAAGCATAATAAGATAAACATCACATGCAATCAAAATATGTGACATGATATGGCCATCATCATCTTGTGCTTTTGATCTCCATCTCCAAAGCATCGTCATGATCACCTTCGTCACCGGCGCGACACCTTGATCTCCATCGTAGCATTGTTGTCGTCTCGCCAACTATTGCTTCTACGACTATCGCTACCGCTTAGTGATAAAGTAAAGCAATTACATGGCGATTGCATTTCATACAATAAAGCGACAACCATATGGCTCCTGCCAGTTGCCGATAACTTTACAAAACATGATCATCTCGTACAAAACCGAATATCTCATCATGTCTTGACCATATCACATCACAACATGCCCTACAAAAACAAGTTAGACGTCCTCTACTTTGTTGTTGCAAGATTTACGTGGCTGCTACGGGCTTAGCAAGAACCGTTCATACCTACCCATACAAAAACCACAATGATGTTTCGTCAAGTATGTGCTGTTTTAACCTTCACAAGGACCGGGCGTAGCCACACTTGATTCAGCTAAAGTGAGAGAGACAGACACCCGCCAGTCACCTTTAAGCAACGAGTGCTCATAACGGTGAAACCAGTCTCGCGTAAGCGTGCGCGTAATGTCGGTCCGGGCCGCTTCATCTCACAATACCGCCGAAGCAAAGTATGACATGCTGGTAAGCAGTATGACTAGTATCGCCCACAACTCATTGTGTTCTACTCGTGCATATCATCTACGCATAAACCTGGCTCATGATGCCAATTTTGGGGAACGTAGTATTTAAAAAATTTCCTACGATCACGCAAGATCTATCTACCAGATGCATAGCAACGAGAGGGGAGAGTGTTTCTACGTACCCTCGTAGACCGAAAGTGGAAGCGTTAGAACAACGCGGTTGATGTAGTCGTACGTCTTCACGGCCCGACCGATCAAGCACCGAAACTACGGCACCTCCGAGTTCTAGCACACGTTCAGCTCGATGACGTCCCTCGAACTCCGATCCAGCCGAGTGTCGAGGGAGAGTTCCGTCAGCACGACGGCGTGGTGACGATCTTGATGTTCTACCGTCGCAAGGCTTCGTCTAAGCACCGCTACAATAATATCGAGGAGAACTATGGTGGAGGGGGCACCGCACACGGCTAAGAGATCAAGAGATCAATTGCTGTGTCTAGAGGTGCCCCCTTGCCCCCGTATATAAAGGAGGGAGGGAGATGCCGGCCCTAGAGGGGGCGCACCAAGTGTGGGGAGTCCTACTAGGACTCCCAAGTCCTAGTAGGATTCCCCTTTCCTTTCCGGAGTAGGAGAGTAGGAAAGAGGGGGAGAGGGAGAAGGAAAAGGGGGCTGCACCCCTTGTCCAATTCGGACCAGAAGGGGGGCGCGCGCCTCCTTCCTTTTGGCCTCTCTCTTTTATTCCCGTAACTCCCTGGTACTCCGAAAATACCTGAATCACTCGGAACCTTTCTGATGTCCGAATATAGTCGTCCAATATATCGATTTTTACGTCTCGACCATTTCGAGACTCATCGTCATGTCCCCGATCTCATCCGGGACTCCGAACTCCTTCGGTACATCAAAACTCATAAACTCATAATAAAACTGTCATCGAAACCTTAAGCGTGCGGACCCTACGGGTTCGAGAACTATGTAGACATGACCGAGACACGTCTCCGGTCAATAACCAATAGCGGAACCTGGATGCTCATATTGGCTCCCACATATTCTACGAAGATCTTTATCGGTCAAACCGCATAACAACATACGTTGTTCCCTTTGTCATCGGTATGTTACTTGCCTGAGATTCGATCGTCGGTATCTCAATACCTAGTTCAATCTCATTATCGGCAAGTCTCTTTACTCGTTCCGTAATACATCATCTCATGACTAACTCATTAGTCATTTGCTTGCAAGGCTTATTATGATGTGCGTTACCGAGAGGGCCCAGAGATACCTCTCCGACACTCGGAGTGACAAATCCTATTCTTGATCTATGCCAACACCACGAACACTTTCAGAGACACCTGTAGAGCATCTTTATGATCACCCAGTTACGTTGTGACGTTTGATAGCACACAAGGTGTTCCTCCGGTATTCGGGAGTTGCATAATCTCATAGTCATAGGAACATATATAAGTCATGAAGAAAGCAATATCAGTAAAACTTAAATGATCATAGTGCTAAGCTAACGGATGGGTCTTGTCCATCACATCATTCTCCTAATGATGTGATCCCGTTGATCAAATGACAACTCATGTCTATGGCTAGGAAACATAACCATCTTTGATCAATGAGCTAGTCTAGTAGAGGCATACTAGGGACATATTGTTTTGTCTATGTATTCACACATGTACTAAGTTTCCGGTTAATACAATTCTAGCATGAATAATAAACATTTATCATGATATAAGGAAATATAAATAACAACTTTATTATTGCCTCTAGGGCATATTTCCTTCAAGGAGAACATCACATAGCTACTGGTCATGGACCCATGGTCCAAGGGAGACTACTCACAACTCATCCGGGAGGCGTCCATGGTGGTGGAGAAGCTCCCGGTGGTGATCATCCCCTTCGGCAGGGTGCCGGGAAGAGTTCTCCTGGTGCTCCCGATCTTGGAAGCGCGGCGGCGGCGGAACAGAGATGAGATCGCGAAAAAGGGTTCCATCCTCGAGGGTTTAGGGACGCGGTGTAAATATATGCCAAAGGGGGGCATCAGCGGAGGTCAGGGGGGCTCAGGCGCCCCCCCGGCGCGGCCAAGAGGGGGGCCGCGCCCCCAGGGCGCCTGGAGCCCTGGTGGCCCCCCTCCGGCCCTACTTTGGCCGCACGGAAGCTTCTGGAGCGCTGATTTTTTATATATTTTTCCCGGAATTTTTCTGGCAATTTAAGTAATGGGAAAACCTGAAATACAAAAACAGCAGAAAACAGAAACTGGCACTGAGGTGCACTGAGTTAATAGGTTAGTCCAAATATGATCAAAAGTGTATGGAAGTGCATAAATATCATAGCAATATCACACAAAAGAGGCATGGAGCAAGCAGAAATTATAGATACGTTTTGGACGTATCAATATGTCGCGGGGCAGGTGGTCCACGGATTTTCTGGATGCGTCAGGTGCATGGATGACACAACGTATCGCCATCTAGATAGAGAGATCCCGGGTCTTCGAAAACCGTGTTCATGGGACATCGAAGGTGGCTTCGCGAAGATGGCCCGTGGAGGAAACGCAAGGATCTATTCGACGGTGAAACCGAACCCCGAAGACGCCCGCGTACAAGGAGCGGCGAGGAAATAGACGAGCTGTTGAAAAATTGGAAAGATTGCGCACTGCCGGGAAAGAAGCAATAGGCGCCAGAGCCGGGAAAGAAGCGAAAGGCGCTAGAGCCGCTGCTAAAGGTATGGAAAACGAGTTCTGTTTTCTGGGACTTGCCATACTGGAAGATCCACCGTGTGCCTCACAGCCTTGATGTCATGCATATCACGAAAAACGTGTGCGAGAGTCTGCTTGGTACCCTGCTCAACATGCCAGAGAGGACCAAAGATGGGCCGAAAGAAAGGGCAGACTTGAAATCAATGGGCATCAGGCAGGAGCTTCACGCTAATGATGATGATGATGATGATGAGGCGAAGCAGGATACAAAAAGTCGTCGCAAAGGCAAAAAGGCCAAGAAGACCGGAAATGACTACCCTCCCGCGTGCTTCACTCTAAGTCAGGAGGAGATCGAGCAGTTTTTCACCTGCCTCGTAGGAGTAAAACTTCTTTACGGTTACGCGGGGAAGATAAGCAGATACCTAGACCCAGCGAAGCAGAAGTTCAACGGGATGAAGTCTCACGACTGTCACGTGCTGATCACGCAGATACTTCCAGTTGCAATCCGTGGGATCATGGACGCGCACGTCCGTGATACGCTATTTGGCCTATGCAACTTTTTCGACATCATCTCTCGGAAGTCGGTTGGCGTGAGGCAACTCAGAAGGCTACAGGAAGAGATCGTGGTGATACTATGCGAGCTTGAGATGTACTTCCCGCCCGCATTCTTTGACGTTATGGTGCATCTGCTGGTCCATATCGTGGAGGATATCATCCAACTCGGGCCGACGTTCCTGCACAGCATGATGCCGTTCAAAAGGATGAATGGTGTCATCAAAGGATACGTTCGCAACATGTCACGTCCAGAGGGAAGCATATCCAGGGGCTTTCTGACCGAAGAGTGCATCTCCTACTGCACGAATTATTTAGGCATCGAGAACCCCGTTGGTCTGCCCGTCAACAGGCACCTCGGCAGGCTCGCTGGATGGGGTCACAGCGAGGGTCGCCGCGAAATGCATGTCAACTTCGAGGGTCGACTCGCCGACTTTGAAAGAGCAAACCTAGTCGCGCTACAACACATAGACGTGGTCGATCCTTGGGTGGTAGAGCACAAAACCTTTATTGAGAAGACATACAATGACCGAGGCCAACAGAGGATGGACGGAGATATAATCAAAGAGCACAACTCATGTTTCACGCGTTGGTTCAAGGATAAGCTTCTGTCGTACCCTTTACATGAGGATTCTTCCGCGGAAGAAAATCTCATATTCTCCTTGTCACAGGGCGCCGAGCACAACCTGATGACGTATGAGGCATACAATATCAACGGGTACACGTTCTACACCGAGGACAAGGACATGAAGAGCGATGGTTATCAGAACTCCGGGGTAACGATGGAATCCTACACCGGTAATGACAAGGAGAGATACTACAGAAGGATCGAAGAGATCTGGGAGCTGAGCTACGCTGGAGAGAAGGTCCCGATGTTCCGTGTCAGATGGGCCAAGAGCGTCCTAAAAGAAGACCGGTATTTCACCACCATGGTTATACCCGAAGCCAAATCCAAGACCGCGGGCGCAAACATCACCGCGAAAAATGAGCCATGGGACCTGGCTTCCCAAGTGGACCAATGCTTCTTCATTACCGACCCGTCAAAGCCCAGTCGTGTTGTCCTGAGGAGAGGCAAAAGGAAGATCATCAGAATGGATGGAGTCGCCAATGAGCAAGACTTCGACAAGTACGGCGACCCGAAGATGGAACATGACGACGAAGATGAAGTGCCATACACCACAAGAAGAAGCATGACCACCCTACCTAAAGGACGTCCGTTCAAGAGAAGAACCCCATTTGCGAAAAAGAAGGGCAACAAGATTATGAAAAGATAGCTAGCTAAGATTGATTATATTTAAATTGTAGCCTTCATTTCTCGATTGTATTTCGACATATTCATAAATGTTTTTTAATGTGCACTTTTTGAATTCAAGAATATTTTTTAAAATTTGATGATACTTTTTCATATTCATAAATGTTTTACCAATTCACAAATAAATGCAACTAAAAATCCAAAAAAGACTAGTTGTGTTTGGTTATATGTTACTCCCAAAAGCATATAAAGTTTGTCAAATTTGGAGCTATGGATATTTAGTTATGATTTAAACAAGTTTGAACATATTTAAACACAAATAAATATCAAACAACATTTTAAATGTTGTTAACATGGCAACAAACTGCATATTATTTTTCTACATGAAATTCTCAGCATCTAGCATATGTGACATGTTATATTTGGATGCATGGATAAAAAGATATGTGCAAAGAAAAAAATCCATAAAAAAAATTGGGGAGCCTGAGAATCGAACTCAAGACCTCCCAATAGGTGTGCTGCATGCTGACCAGTCAGGCTAGAGTGTCTATTCTGATAGAGATACGGTTAGGTGTAATATAACCTGAGTGCCCAAACTGTAATAAAAAAAATACTAATGGCGCAACAGGGGGAGGTGCGCCATTGCTGTCGTCGTACTTATGGCACACTAGGGGGAGGTGCGCCATTAGTATCCCTCCCCCCACTCCACCTATTCCCCGTGGCCGCCTCTCTCGCCCTCCCTCGCTAGATCACCCACTCGACCACCTCTCCGCCTCTCTCGCCAGATCCCGCCGCCGCCCCGCCTTGCTCCGCCCCCTCCGTCCGCCGCGCCTCCCTCGCTGCCTCGCACCGTTGCCGCAGGTTCCCAGCCCCTCCTCGCACCGTCGCCGCCGCAGGTTCTCCCAGGTGGCAAGGCCATCCACCACCACGACACCGCCGCCGCTGCAGGTTCTCCCAGGTTCCCAGCCCCTCCTCGCACCGTCGCCAGATTCCTCTTCGTCGCTGGATTCCTCCTCGTCGACCACCACGACACCGCCAGGTTGCGCATACTTCTCCCCTGCCCTGCGTCGGCCCCTCCCCGCGTCGGCCCCTGCCCTACGTCGGCCCCTGCCCTGCGCCGCCGCCCTCGAGCCATCCCTTTGATGCCGCCGCCGCCGCCGACCTCGACCCCGACCCCTCCGGCGACCGGCCGCGCCCGCCCAGGTACCTCTCCTCCTTCCTCCTATAGTAGATTGAATTTTTGTTCAAATCTCAACTATGTTGCTCTAAAATTTTGTCATATCTTATTCTAGATTATCACACGATCAGTGCCTTGTAACAATTTTCTCATGCCAATTTGTGTATCGGGTGGGGTGGGGCAAACACATGACGCACTACTAAGTGCACAATTATGATTGCTCATTGTTACACCATGCATCTGTAGGGATTTATTTGTTATACTGGTTACTCAATGATGTGTTATACCGAGTGCACAATTATGATTTTTTTTACAACCAATGAGTCCCCTGCATATATTTGAGAAGTGGGTATGATCATCTTAGTTTAAGAGGCTAAGCTAAATCCAAACTAGGGGTATACCAGAACATACCTGTTAAGTTTTGACACCATTGTAATTAAAGTTTGCCTGTTTTGGCTTAATCATATATGGATCAGAAAGTTTAAACAAGATATGCCACCTTACATTCCTGTCCTGGTAGATCTTACCTGTGTTTTGTCGCAATCACGATGATTTTCTAATTAGTAAGCACCTATTACAAACGGTCTCATCTCTTTGCAAGAGTGGGGCTGGATATTAGAACCAACAACAATAATACATCCAAATTTGCTCTTGAGACCATAACAGGAACACATCCTTTTTTACTGAAGAACACACCCTTGTCATGCCCATTTGCGGTGGGATGGCACACTGCACCACTAAGCCGAGCAGAAATTGTAGCTATGCTTCGAGATGTATAGTTAGATCGACGAGATCTTCTTTTATTTCTTGAAACTAAAAATTCATTAATCAGAGTGCCCAACAAACTTTCTGGCAATCAGAGCTGATACAAAGTCTGGGCTAGTGTCTATGAGTGCCCAGGTTAGCGTTAGCCGGCCCCTCAATTGTAGCAAGGCACACTGACTGAAAGAAAAAAAGCAAGGCACGCTGATGCTTCAGCGTGGAGTGCATTCTTGACATGCACGCTTGGGCTTGCTTGGGCCAGCGTGTTCTGTTCAGTGTGAATTCTTTTTAGACAAGAAGCATCTTTTCAGCATTACAATGAAGCTTTTATCTTTATTTTTTAAATCATGGAACTCGCTAGCTTGATTCCAGTTCAAGTGTCGACAAGCTTTATCGTCACAGAACGTTAAGCTTGTTATATCTTTTGGTTGAAATCATGGAATTCAGTACTGAGTTCCTTTTTGCATTGTGACGGGCAGCCATTCCGAAGTTGGTCTAGTCCCTTGCAGACAGGGATTGACCCTTGGGGGTGGGGGGGGGGCAATGGCACTAACCAGAAAAGGTTTGGACTTGAACTTGGTGTATTGGACAAAAGATCCCGGGAAACGTTTATTGTTCAGTAAATGTAGGGTATGTTCTGTGTCGTGCCTTGAAGTAGTACTATCCTAATGCTTCAACCTGTTATTATTGCTGCTGCTTTAATTTGTTTGTACTGTAACATCTTATAGCTTCACCGGTCCAATCAGTTACTGGAAATATCCATGTTTAGACATGGCAGATTTCCCCACTTTGCACTGCTGGGTTTTGTCTCCGACCATCGTGTCGTGATGATTTTGCAGGTACCCCGAGAGGCCCTTGAGTTTGCTGGAATGTCGATTAACTTCCGTTCCGGAAAATTCGGGTACTCCATATGTCCTATTTTCAGCAAAGGTCATGCTGAAATTTTCCGTGAATTTTAGCACGACTTTGCTAAAAATAGGACATATGGGGTACTTGTGACTAATGCATGGGCCGGGGTATCTTAGTACTTAATTAAGTAGGATCAACTGCCCCTTTATTCTTGCTGCATTAAACCATAGGCGGCAATAGAGCCAAGTGATTAGGCCCAACTTAGAATTCTCCTTCCCAGCTTAGCTTTTAGGATGCCTCGGTGTCGACAAACCATAAATTACAAAACCTTGGCTTTTAGGGTGCCTCGGTGTCGATAAAAACCTAAATGATGAAAGCTTAGGCTTTTAGGGTGCCTCCGCGTCGAAAAACCCTAAATGATAAAAGCTTAGCTTTTAGGATGCCTCAGTGTTGACAAACCCTAAATGATGAGACCATGATCTTGTTCCTTGACAATAACCAACTTTTTGACCAAACATTTTTCCTATGTAGAGAGACACATGGCCCACAACGATGAGGCCGGCGGTTCGGGCGGCAAGGCATTCTAGGAGCTATCCCAGGAGATGGAGGAACAACCGCACTTCTATGAGGACGCCGCGAAAGACACCGATCCTGACACCACTGATGGTGCCGCCGAGGATGACCCCACTAATGGTGCCGTCGGGGATGACACCACTAATGGTGCCGCCGAGGATGCCACCACTGATGATGGCGGCGCACGCACAGATGGCAGCCAACCGAAGAAGCAACGGAAGGACCGGCGCCCGACCGTGCTCCGCACAGTCAAGGAGGAATTTACTGAAGTGGACTCCGACGGGAATCCAACAGCGCCCGACAAATAGTCAAGGGGTACTCGGTTCAACTCGGGTGCATTCTCCGGAGCACCGTCTCGATCAACACCGAGAACCTAAGGCATAAGGACCAAGGGAATTTGCGCAACCTCCTCTTCACGAAGCTGCACGAACGATACAAGTTCCTCGCTGAATTTGAAAACACAAGCCTCACAGGGAATAAAGTGAACAATGCCGCCCTCACGAGGATGAGCACGGCCCTGTCTACTTGGAGAAGCTCGGTGAAGAGAATGATTGACAAAGGTTTTAGTTATGAGAAGATCAAGGAGAAAAATCCTTCGATCACCGAAGATGACTACAAGGAGTTCAAGATCAAGTGCGAGAGCACCGCAACCTCCGAATCAAGTCAGTGGGAGAAAGAAATGCGGCAATTGAACTTAGGGGAACACACACTCGGTCCCGACGGTTACAGAGTGGCGGAGCCTATATGGGACAAGGAGGACGCAGAGCGTGCCGAGCAAGGCCTACCGCCCCTCTTCGATTAATATGGTGACAAGCAGACTAGGAACTTTGTCAGGGCCCGGTACAAGGAGGACCCGGTAACAAAGGAGCTCACCACGGATCCGAAGACCAGGGCCCTTGAGCTTGTTCTCGTAAGGAATACACCCCCGCGTAATTAGCTCCATATGGTTGCATTCTAATTAATGAAGCCAAATTTCTAAATGGTTCACATTCCTTTCGCAGGCGACTGAAAGCAGTAGCGCGGGGTCGACTCAGAGCACCCCTTGGGACACCACTCTAAATAGGGCGTTGAATGTAATGAAAAAAAAGGATAAACTCAGTAAGCCATCGTCAGCTAGTCGTGTGGCCGGCAAAGGCTTGTCCGCAAAATGGTCGTCATACTATAACGCTGGTGGACGAAAGGAGAAAAAGACCAGCTCGGAAAGCCAGGCGCGCGAGGTTCAAGAACTCAAGGCACAAGTGGCACGGATTCCGGAGATTGTCCAAGAGCAAGTGCAACAACAACTGGGATCGACGCTCACCGGCATTATGCCTACCTTGATTCAGGGGCTGATGACGTGGATTGCGGGCGGCCAACAGGGGCCGCCCCCGATTCCCAGCTTCACGGCCAACAACTCGCAGAACACGCAGGCGGGGCCATTGGTGTCTCCGGCGGAGGCGGCATTGGTGTCTCCAACGCCAGCACGAGCATTGGAGCTTAATGCACCCGGGTGTACGCCGACCGACACCTCTGCAGCAAGCGGCCCCTCCGTCAATTGCACGCCCGTTGTTGGCGGTGCATCAACATTAGGCGAGCTCGACGCCATCATCACGGTAACTAATTAAGCCTCTCGGCCGAGGACTTCATCTCCTTGCCTTTGACTGGGCATCCCTGACGCCCTACATGTTTTCGCGGGGCACCGCCGACGTTCTGTGCACCCTCCTGCACTACGTGAACGACGAGTTGAACGATGTCGCCAAGGGCAGAATCGTTCAACCGGGCAACCCCATGTTCCACGGTAATCCGATGTCACCCACTGTGTATAGGGTTCAACTGGTTCGAGTGCTGCCAGGCTGCGACGAGTTGTTACCTCCGATTCGACCCGCTGGGGCCGACGAAGATGATGTGATGACCCTCAGCGCCTGCCTAGCCCCTGCTTTGGCCGAAGAGCCAGATTTGTTTGGGGGAGGGGGACACCACCCCAAAGACAACACCGTCAGTCTTGCCGGCGCCAAGCCATGGCAAGACCGTCGCAACGCTGCCGGACATCCCTATGGCACAGGATCCGAACATGCATATGGCACAGGATCCGGACAACGACGACGACAACGACGACGGTACATTTGCCAACGTCGATAAGTACTTTGCCGATCATGGGTACGATGGCGAATTCATGGGGCCTCCTTCTCAAGAACCCAACCCTAATAAAGACGATCACGATCTAGCTGGTACCACAAAGAAACCAAGTTGCAACAGGCGTTGTCTGGCGTTCAGTTCTCAGGAGACGCCTCGAGCTGCCGACTTCACCGCACCTCAGATAGCCGAGGTGCGAAATATTATCAGCCCCAACACACTCAAGAAGGCGGTCTGTGAGCAGAACTCGGTCCCATTACAGGAGAAGAAGAAGGGACGGAAAAGAAAGAGTAACAAGGGTGCGAGCCAGCCGGCACCAAGTACGATCCGTGCTCAGGACGGGCCACCTTCACCTAAAGATATAATGAGGAGGGTGCATGTGGCGGGTAGGCCGATGCTACCAACTAATATGATCAATGCTGCAACCGGTGCTATGCGGAGTCTGCATGACAGTGTTCTTTCTTCAGAGAAGCGCCGTCTCAGAGAGAAGGATGTGGCATACCCAGTTTTCGTGGCCAAGGTGCCAGAGGGCAAGGACTCTGTGGATAACTCCATCGGGGGTACGATCGTCCTGCGGTTTGATGACATCTTCGCTATGTTTAACCTTCATCCGCTGCACTACACCTTCGTTCGGCTATTTTCGCTGAGTATGGAGATGCGGATCATTAGAGACAAGACCAAGGACATCGTGATAGTCGACCCCTTCTACATGCGTGCCAAGATCATGGGCAGCGCTGGGGACCGGCAAGTCGCGAGTTCTTACCTCGAAGGCGTCATTCTGGCAAACCGAGATAAGGATAACTTCCTCGTGCCTTAATTTCCCGAGTAAGTCGTCCCCTCATCCGCCCCATAACATATGATTTCTTAGATTTCGATCTTTTTTTAACATTCCGTGTTTTGTGCAGTGACACACATTGCACACTCATCCTCCTAAGCCCGAAATATTCCATGGCCACATATTTCGACTCGGACCGTCAGTCGAAGGTAGACTACACAAATGTCAAGAAAGTTCTTGATGATGTTCTCCCCGGCTACGCCAAATCTGGAGGCACCTTCACCAGGCCAGTTTGTAAGTACGGCAAGCACGTGTTCGCCCACAATATGACGTTCTGCTGGGTCAAGCAGCCGCCTGGCGGTTAGAAGGGTGCCAAATACGCCATCCATCACATGCGGGCGATCGTATGGGACCATCATCACCTTCTGCTACCAGATAAACTCAAAGATTGGGCCGCGAGCTTGTCGGCAATCCAGGACGCGGACATCAGACAAGAATTTTTTCGCATCCAGTCGGAGTTTGCGGAAATCATCCATCAAGATGTCCTTCGTACCTCGGGGCAGTTCAACCTCAGAAATCAACGTCCAACAGTGACATAGACACACGCTACAAATGCAGGCTGACAACACCCGCGATTTGATGACTCCCACGATAGACGGCGGCTTCATCCACGCTCCGGTCCCTTGAGTCGAGTCGAAAGTGGTGATGCTATGTCTAGTTCTGAAACATCGATTGGCTCATGTTGTAATTAAACTTTAATGAACTTGTATGTCTCTTTGGTTTGGACAGTCGTTCAACTTAGATGTAATCGATGCTATTAATGTCTTGCTTTTCTCTTCCGATCCTTTTGTTGCATACTTATATATTGCTTATGTATTGTCTGTGAATTGGTACTAACGTTTCATTTGGCTAGTGCATAGCAGTGCCGTCGTATGTCGTGTACAAGGGTAAAGTTCCCGGAGTCTACGACGACTGGGAGGAGTGTCGGAGACAGGTACACCGTTTCAGCGGTAACAGTTACAAAGGGTACACCACTAGGGCGGAGGCGGAATCTTGATACGGGCGCTATCTAGCGGGAGAGAGGAGGAAGCGTTGGAGGAACCAGATAAAGACGAGTTTCATCGCGATGATGCTCATCGTGATGACCGCAGCTCTCTTCTATGTGATGGTAGTTTAGATGATCGATATCGACTTGTAATGTGAAGACAAACTCGCTACTCGCGGTATCGAGACTTGTAATATAATGTTCTATCTTTGTTCGGTCTTTTGAATTCGGAGACTAATATGATGAATTGTATTCGGAGACTAATATGATGAATTGTATTCGGATACTAACCTTTTATTGTATTCGATGAATCTGGTGTTGCTGTCTGGTGTTGTCCAAATTCTGTCCAATAATATATTTTGTATCCTGTGAAAATATCAGAAAAGAAAAAAAATCCCTAATATTCATACTAGTGGCGCACCACTCAAGACACTAATGACGCACTGTCCAAATGAAACTAATGGCGCATCACACACCAGTGCGCCATTAGTATGCCAAAGCACATGGGTACATATGACCCCCTGGGAGGCATACTAATGACGCACAGTGGGCTATACTAATGGCGCACTGCCTGGTGTGCTATTAGTACAACAGATACTAATGACGCATCACGGATGCGCCATTAGAAAAAAAATCTAATGACGTGGTGCTAGTGGCGCCATTAGTAAAAAAAATCTAATGGCGTGGTGCTAGTGGCGCACCACTAGTGCGTCATTAGTAGGCAAAAATGATGCGCCACTAGCATGCCTTTTCCTACTAGTGAACCCTAACCGTACGCAGCGCGCCGCCGTGTGTGCGACCAACTCCAGCGCTTTGAGCTGTTGTGATGCCGGTTCCGCCGATGGGCGTCTGTCTAGCACCTCCTCCAGCTCGCCCGCCTCGATGAACCGGAGCGCGAAGCTCGCAGAGTCCTCAGGGACCCAACGCTCGCCCGGCGCCCCGTTAACCACCTGGCAGTCTGCTGACATGCCTGTGAGCACCTCCAGCATCACCATGCCGAAGTTGTACACGTCGCTCGCCGGACTGAGGCGACCTGTGCAGAGGTACTCCGTGTCGGCGTACCCATACGTGCCGACGACGGGGTGCGCCCGAGCAGCCTCCAGTGGGTCCCATGCGAGCGACAAGCCGAAGTCAGCCAGGCGGGGAGCCCAGCTTGCGTCGAGAAGGATGTTGCTCGGCTTGATGTCGCGGTGGATGATCGGAGCGGCATGGCTGTGCAGGTGCTCGACTGCCCGTGACACGCCCAGCAGCACCTCGACGCGCGCTCTCCAGGACATCGTCACCGGCGAGCAAGAAGTTAGGGGAGCGGGCTGCTTGTGCAGGTGGTCGTGGAGCGAGCCGTTGCTCATGTACTCGTAACGAGCAGGCGCTCCTCTTCCTCCTCCGAGCACCCGCCTAAGAGTGGGATGATGTGCTCGTGGCGGAGGGATGGGAGGATGACGAGCTCCGTGCGGAAAGCATCCTCGTGGTCTCGATACGCGTTCCTCGTGAGGCGCTTGACGGCCATCTCCCGCCCATCGCGAAGCCTGCTTCTGTACACGATCCCGGAGCCGCCTTCACCGATCTTTGCTTCAGGGGCGAAGTTGCTAGTGACCGTCGCGAGCTCCGCCAATGTGAATTCTTTGGCCCCAACGCCATCGGGATATATATCCTAGTAAAGGCAAAGACAAATATGCCAAGAATAGTACATTATTAGTATTTAGTGCTAGCAGTTAAGCACTTAGGCTAGCTGGTCAGTTAATTCATCTCAAGGAGGAAGAGTTGCAGAGCTTGTTCATCTTAGATGCAGAGCCTGAGAGCTGTGATAAGCTTGGTAGTTCTGCAAAGAATGCATAATAGTATGTTTCTATATATATAGGGTGGGTCTATTCCCATAACACCCCTTAAGACCTTATTCTCATAACACCTAACCTTATTCTCCTAACACCCCCTCCCCACCCCGCCTTCTAGCGCGGCAGCGCCAGCAGACGACGGTGCCCCAACCCCCATCTGCCCCGCACCCACCACCACCCACCCAACCCGTGCCC
>LR738713.1:836654002-836689672 GCA_902687465.1 Secale cereale
TCCCACGTCCCCACCTCACACCCCAATCCCCTCCACCTTCTGTTCCAGTGCGCCGCCACCAACCTCCCCACCATGCCGCCACCTTCCTCCCCACGCCGCACCCAGCCTTCCACAACACCTACCGCGCCACCACGCCTCGGCATAGCCGGTCCTCTTCACCTTCCCACCTTCCCGGATCCGATGAGGAACGACCGCGCGGTGCCTCAACAGCTGCCATCGGGGCTGCTCCCGATCTGGGAGGAGCAGCAGCTCCCCATCAGATCTGACGGGGACCATGGCACCGTGCAGTTCGAGGTCGTTGACCATGTCGGGACCTGATCCGCCGCCGAGTTGTTCGCCAGCACCTGCCCGCCGCTGGTGAGACCATCGTCGTCCGCTCGCCGCTCCCTTCTTCCCCTTCTCCCTCTGCTCTCGCTCATCCCTTGCCTCTCTCAATCTTTTCTATGCCGTAACAGGGATGCATCATGGCCGCCGTTACTCGAAAGATGCCACCGCCGGGACCCAACGCGTCACCGACAAAGTTCACCACCGCCAGCGCTCGGCTCGTGTCTCCCGTATCTCGATCCGGTGCACGACTTGTGAGTTGCGCCATTTAGTTCATCACGACGCGCAGCGCGTAGGGGGTGTTGCAGTTCACTAACGAACTCCAGGTGATGTGGTTGGATATAGATCCCTGGTTGTGGCATTGCAGTGCATCTGATCCTTCGAGCAGATCACCACGCCCCAGCGGTCCAGGCGTCCAGACCTACAGTGCGTCGTGTCCGGGCAGGTAGTCGTCACCCCGGGCATCCCCTGCATTCCTTCCCATGAGATCCTCCCCTGTTCACCTGCTCTTTCTATGGCGTACAACTCGGCGTGCACTGCAGTTCCTGATTTCCTTGCTTTTTTTGAGAAAGATCCCACGCGGTGCAGCTCACAAGTCAGGACAAAACAATTACTATTGAACTAAAGTAATGTACTTCCGTTTATTTTTTTTGTGTGTATACTATTCAAGTTTAGTTTAATTTACACGGGCAAACAGTTTCACGAAGCAAACAGAGCTGTGCAATTATTATTTGCAGAGAAAAGAAGTTATCGGTGGAAGAAGACCAATAAGAATGGCCAGCCACTGGAGATGGTTTAGTCCAGTCTGACTATTGAGCGCCAGCACCAAGCATTCATTCACACTGCTGAAGATAATCACCGAAGTGCTTCTGCGTCTTGATGCCGCAGCCGTTCAGTCCGGTAGCTCCCCATTGCAATTTGGTATTACTTTTCTTGCAGATAGGTGTCTTAGTGGAATTATGTCTTAGCCATGCAGGTCAGTTGGGGCGTTCGTGCAGTGCGCAAGCGCTTGAGGATGACGGGCACACACTTCGATTTCGATCGTGTGAAGCCGCTATATGGATGCGTGTGACAGGTGGAAGATGAGAAAATTGAACTGCAAAAATTAAGTGCAGCTCACTTGTTTTGTTGTGGAAAAATTAAGTGCAGTGCGGTTCCGGTTCAGTAGAACACGAGAAACAAAAAAGAAAAAAAGAAAGAAAGTGTGCTCCACTTTGGCAAAGTTTGTTTCTTGTAAAATGTAATTCATTAGTTCATTAAAACGGAAATTTTATTAAAGATGTAGTTCATTAGTTTCTGCCCCGTGGTTCACTTTGGCAAAGTTTGTTTCTTTTAAAATGTAATTCACCAGTTCTGCGTGAGTTTCACTTTGGAGAGTGATGTGGTTCACTTGCACCAAAAAGTGATGTGTGAAGAGAAACGTAAACAAAAACATCTCAAAAGAACACTAGCCTCGGTAATTCATTTTGGACGTGTTCATAAAAAAGTAGTTCAAAAACAACAACAAAGCCATGCGGTCCACTTTGATTTCTGTCGCGGGTTCACTTTCCCTTTGATGTGCACTGCACTCATCCCACGAGGTATCTTGTGTTTCAGAATCAGTCAACTTGATTAGAAACTACGGTGCGCTTGGCCGTCTGATGCAGCTCATGTGGTGTCCGACTAAAAAATGAATAACGTAAATCAAGAAAAAAAAGTAAATCATGCATTTCGCTTGCCCATCGGATGCAGTGCGCTTTTACATCTGGAGTAGTGCTCTTTTCTGTCCGATGCAGTGCACGCGTCGATTTTGGTGTCGTGAAAAACAGAGTGTTCGTGTTTTTCTATTTTCAAAACTGTTCTTAAACCGTAATGAATTAGAGGGAGTGTTCTACATGAAAAAGTAGCGTCTCGACGAATTCTTTCCAATGGTGTATCGTCTGGATCATTTCGACCAGTGGTTTGTAAAAATTTCAAGAAAAACGGCCGCTGCCCCTCGTAGTAAGCAGCACGATTTTCAAAATTAACTAAAAACCGTAAGAAATCTCAAAATCATTTCAACATATGAAAGTTGCGCCTCGTCCATAACTTTTCAACGGTATATTACACGCCTTGTTTCGACAAAGGGTTAGAAAACTGAAGTGAAAAAGTACTGAAAATTTGAAAAAAAATCGAAAAACATAATTCCGCGATTTAGTAAATTCAAAACTGCTATTAAACCATAGCGAATTAGAAAAAAATAATAGATATGAAAAAGATGCGCACCGACGATATATTTCCAACGGTGTATCATATGCTTCATTCCGACGAGCGGTTTAGAAAAAAACGCAAAAAACGCTCGCTGCCATTCGTTGCGAGCCGCACGATTTTCGAAACTGCTCTTAAATTATGATGAATTTTGAAAAGTGTTCAACATGGCGAAGTTGCGTCTACTCCATAGCTTTTCAACGGTATATTACACTCATAATTACGATAAACGGTTAAAAATTAGAACAAAAAAGGTACACAAAAAACAACACGTACAGTTTTTTTGAAACGAAAGTTCACCTTTCGTTGTGTTGCAGTGCCCTCGCGTTGTGCGTGCAGTGCCCTCGCGTTGTGCGTGCAGTGCCGAAGTGTTATGATAATATTATTCTCATAATGTTATGAGAATGGACCGGCTGTATATACGAACTGCTTTGTGTTACTGCGTTGGAAAGCTATGCGCACTGCACAGATACTGCGATAGAACTTTATGTTTGAAAAAACTGTACGTGTTGTTTTTTCGGTACATTTTTTGCTCTAGTTTTTAACCATTTATCGGAATTATGCGGGTAATATACCGTTGAAAAGCTATGGAGTAGACGCAACTTCGCCATGTTGAACACTTTTCAAAATTCATCATAATTTAAGAGCAGTTTCGAAAATCGTGCGGCTCACAACGAATGGCAGCGAGCGTTTTTTTGCGTTTTTTTCTAAACCGCTCGTCGGAATGAAACATATGATACACCGTTGGAAAGGTATCGTCGGCGCGCATCTTTTTCATATCTATTATTTTTTCTAATTCGCTACGGTTTAAGAGCAGTTTTAAATTTACTAAATCGTGGAATTGTATTTTTCGATTTTTTTCAAATTTTCGGTACTGTTTTCACTCCAGTTTTCTAACAGTTTGTCGAAACAAGGCGTGTAATATACCGGTGGAAAGCTACGAACGAGGCGCACCTTTCATATGTTGAAATGTTTTTGAGATTCCTTACAGTTTTTAGTTAATTTTGAAAATCGTTCGGCTGACTACGAAGGGCAGTGGCCGTTTTTCGTGAAATTTCTACAAAATGTTGGTCTAAATGATCCAAATAATACACCGTTGGAAAGATATCGTCGAGACGCTACTTTTTCATGTAGGACACCCTTCTAATTCATTACGGTTTAATAGCAGTTTTGAAATTACAAAAACGCGGAAACTCTGTTTTTCGCGACACCCAAATCGACGCGTTTTTTTGACCTTCCGAACTGCACAGATACTACAACACAGAGACCAGTGAACTGCATGTTTGAAAAAACTGTACGTGTTGTTTTTTCGGCACCTTTTTTGATCTAGTTTTTTAACTGTTTATCGAAATTATACGTATTATATACTGTTGAAAAGCTATCGAGTAGACGCAACTTCGCCATGTTGAACACTTTTTGAGATTCAGCACGGATTAAGAAGAGTTTTGAAAACAGTGAATTGCATGTTTGAAAAAACTGTTCGTGTTGTTTTTTCGTTACCTTTTTTCCTCTAGTTTTTTAGCCGTTTATCGGAATTATGCGTGTAATATAACGTTGAAAAACTATAGAGTAGACGCAACTTCGCCATGTTGAACACTTTTCGAGATTCCGCACGGTTTAAGAGCAGTTTTGAAAACGGTGAACTGCATGTTTCAAAAAACTGTACGTGTTATTTTTTGGGTACCTTTTTTGCTCTAGTTTTTTAACCGTTTATCGGAATTATGCGTGTAATATACCGTTAAAAATCTATGGAGTAGACGCAACTTCGTCATGTTGAACACTTTTCGAGATTCCGCACGGTTTAAGAGCAGTTTTGAAAACGGTGAACTGCATGTTTGAAAAAACTGTACGTGTTGTTTTTTGGTACCTTTTTTGCTCTAGTTTTTTAACCGTTTATCGAAATTATGCGTGTAATATACCGCTAAAAAGCTATGGAGTAGACGCAACTTCGCCATGTTGAACACTTTTCGAGATTCCGCACGGTTTAAGAGCAGTTTTGAAAACAGTGCGACCGACGAATAATGGCAGCGAGCGTTTTTTTGCGCTTCCGAACTGCACAAGAAAACCGCACTGCATCAGGGTAGGAGCCGGCGCGACGGTGCTGGGGGAAGGAGGCGGGGCGGCATCGCGGGGGCCGTGCTAGAAATCTATTTAAGTGGGGGTGTCATTTGTGACGTACTTTTTGTAATATACATTTTTCACATACGAACAAATCAGTATATACGTAAACCTTCAAAAATATGTAGACTCATATGATTTTTTTCATTAAACTCATTTTGTGCTTTCTAGTAATTATTAATGAAGTATATTAAAAATAATAATGAAGTATGAAAGGTTCATCTATGTGTTATATAAGGAGCAGGAGTACGTACTCATAGGAGTACACAACCATTTTCATATATATATATATATATATATGGGGTGGGTGGGTGACGTTCTGCTTCCAGGTGCATTTTCTATCGGGACGACTGTAAATCACTCAAAATGTTTATAATTTCAAACCATCTGATTATTTTGACAACAGATATGTTTGTGTGCGATTGGCAAATTTCATGAAGAAAAGCTATATGGCGTGGTTTGGGCAACATAAACAAAAATCAGGTCTGTAGCAACGCAATGTTGAAAGCATCGGATTATTTTTTCCAAAGCCCACACAACTTGTCCTTTGGACGAAAATTTACATGTGCATATCACATGATCATGTTTTCAGATTAGGTTGACAATAATGGCAACATTTTTGTATCCGAAATATGTGCTACACGACAAAAGCCACGTGCAACTTTGAATTAGCGACATACAGTAGTTGTGGACTATGGTACCTGCAGCAGCGGCTGGGGGCAAATTTGACTATTTTGACGTGTTGCTGCAATCAATTCACAGAATGAACTGCCCGTGAAACTATTTCACAGCCATAATCTTTTTTTGTAGCGCCTGCCACGACGGCGCTGCACCCTACTGTGCAACGCCTGGCTCGGAGGCGTTGCACGCCTGTCCACCGTGGCAGCCCCCGGACCCGCACCCGGCCGTGCAGCGCCTCCCAGCTAGGCGCCACACAATGTAATGTGCAACGCCTCCGAGCCAGGCGCTGCACTATGACTTATCCAATCGCCGCGCGCAGGCCGAATCCCCACCCCATTGCAGTTACACAAGCAAGAACCTGCGGCTGCTAGATCCTCTCCTCCCCCTCTCTCAATCTCATCCCCAAAAAGCTTCAGATCTGAGGGTTTTGTCCGTGGATTTCTTCACCCTTCGATCCTACAAGGTACACTCCTTCGATCCCCTTCTTTCTATCCATACATTTTTTTTTGAAGATTTGTATAATCCTTTTTTGATTAGATTAGAATCTTGCATGTGGGATTTATGATTTGTAGATGATTTATAAGATATATGTAACCTTAGTGTAGTTAGTATGTATTGAAAAAAAATTCTTCTATGTTGGAAACCTACATTATGTTAGATTTTATTAGATGTTATTTTAGATGAGTTAGATGAATTTAATATTAGTTATATGCAAGATATTTGTATACAAGTAGGCTTAGTTTAGTTATTTTGTATTCATAGGATGATGTTATTTATATGGTTTGAGAAGAAAGCATTTTTTCAAATTTTGCATGTAGTAGCCGTAGTTTCGTTTTTGTGTATTCAAAAGTTAATCGTGTTGAATACCGTTTTTCAAATTTTTTCAAATGGTTAGGATGGATTGGCTTCTCGATGATCACTGGGACAAACAACACCGGTGTTACGCTATGTCCGTGGATCAACGGGTAATAATGAAAGTTGCCGGTGTTAATTATTTCGTTATTTTTCAAACACATACCCCAGATTTAATGATTTGTTTGTTTTGCTTGTAGGAGCTTGCACCTCTGAAGCTTCGGGCTCACAGAGTCAACCTTGGGTGGATGCGCTATGATGAGCGCTACACACCGTATGTTAGGGAGACAGGACTTCTCCCTTTCATTCAGTTGGTCAGCCGGTCGACGCCACCCAACAATGCTCCGGCACTCACCGCGCTCATTGATCACTGGAGGCCGGAGACGCACAGTTTCCATCTGCGGACCGGGGAGATGACGGTGACGCTTCAGGATATAGCAATGATCACCTGTCTTCCTGTCGATGGCATTCCTTTATGTATGAGCACTGATTCAGATGGGTGGCGCGAGCAGATGCATGCCCTTATCGGTATGGTTCCTCCAGAGCCTCAGGAACCAGAAGTTGAAGGCAAGAAGAAGGAAAGAGTCACAGCCGGTGCCCCTTACACCTGGATTACTATGCACTTTGGTACTTGCCCTTTGGAGGCTGATGAGGACACGGTGAAGACACATGCTCGTGTCTACATGTGGTATGTGATATCCAGGACTATGTTTGCTGATGGCACATGCAAGAATGCTCCATGGATGTGGCTGAAGGCGTTGACCGTCTTCGATAGCAAATGGAGTTGGGGTTCGGCGACACTGGCTTACTTGTATAGACAGGTATGAAGTTGTTTATATTTCACCTCATTGGTACATGCTGAATGCGATCTTACTATTAATTCAATCATGTTCTTTTTTATGTGCAGTTGGACGAAGCCAGTTGCAGGCTATCTGGAGGTATCGGTGGTTGTTTGCTCGCACTTTCCATATGGAGCTGGGAGCGTTTGCCGGTTGGACGACCGAAGACCGTGAGGTACGATCCTTGGGACGAGAAGGACGACCCACTAAGGCTGCCCACTTGGGCTTACAAGTGGGATGTGTTAAATGAGATGACGGATGATCCATCGGTCATGTACAAGCTCTACAGGAGCGAGATGGACGCGATCACGGCTGAGCAGGTGAGTCGATATTGCATAAGTTATTATCATGCTTATATCGTAACTCGATATCAATTTTGCATTTTATCCCCTTTTGCAGGTTGTATGGGAACCGTATGGAAGTGCAGAGAGTTTTGGGAACCCTATGGAGTTGGCACTGAATCCGATGTGCACTAGGGATAGGGAACTCTGGCATATGCGGTGTCCACTCATATGCAACTGGGCGGTCGAGGTTCACCTGCCACATCGGGTGTACCGCCAGTTTGGTTTGTTACAGACACACCCGCCGGATTGGGAGGACACGGACCGACATATACACGCGTAAGATATAACTAACCTTGAGCACCTAGCTGCTTGTCGGCCTCATCGATGGTTCTAATAGTATGTTTCTAACTTCTAGGTTGGATAGGAAAAAGCAGCGTAAGATCAAGGACTGGGCCAAGCATCACAGGAAGTATGTTGTGCAGTGGCAGTATAGTGTTGATCAAGCTAGGCGCAACAAAGGAGCCCCACTTCGTGAGCACTGCCCGATTGCATTCAACAACTATCTCACATGGTTCCTTGCAAGAACGCGTGTGGAGGTATGCAAGCCGGCGTATGCTGATGAGATTTTGAAAGATCCCACCGTATTTAATGATATAGCCCAGCACGAGTACAACACATTAGTCCGGAAAGGCAACTCAGTGATCCCTGCAGGCCCAATGATGAACTTTGTGGTATTTGCCCTTTATTTTTTTCCATTCGCACTATTTACATCTTCGCTTGCCTAACACATTAATACCATTTGTGTTCATAGCGTGCCCAGATCAAGAAAGCAGCCGATGAGACCGACACTATTTTGGAAACAACCTCGGCTGGCAAAGACGATGGGGAAGGTGCCCTTCGAGCATTCGTTAAGGTTCACATATCCTTCAAACTAGCACTTAACATGTGTTGGTACGTTTGTTGTCTCATTCACTTGTTCATGTTGCAGCGCCAGGGCCAAAAGTTAAGGCGGCTATCTAATCTTTTCGGTTGTCGTGACCCCGAGTATGTATCACCAGAACGTTGTAGGTCGGCGACACCATCAGATCCCATTTTTGGCGATGCTAATCCTTTGGATGATGAGGATGTGGGTGTGGTCACCCAAGAGGTATGGCATTAGCATATATATCCAATTGTTGTTGCATTGCTAACTACATGCTCACACACGGTCTTTCCATAACTTTTGTTGATGCATAGGCTCCTGATGATATGATCTTGGGGAAGTACAAGGCTCGTTCTGCAATCAAGTTAAAGCCTAGGAGGGAATACAAGAAATACACACCTGAGGACTTTATCCGAAAAGGCAAAAGGACGGTCAAAACCTCGCGGATGGCGGCTTTGGATGACTATTTGGATGACGATGAGGATGACGAGGCGGAGCCGGAGCCTGAGCCGGAGCGGGTTTCTCTTCCTAGGAAGGTGAAGAAGATTAGTGTCAAGAGGGGGGGAGGAGCCAGCAAGCGCGGAAGGAACTAGTCATATTTCTATATGTGTCTCTTTTTGTAATGTCGAACGCTATGTTGATAGTAATGTCGAACGCTATGTTGGTACTAATGTCGAACGCTATGTTGGTGGTAATGTCTATATGTGTTGAACTTGTCGTGCTAGTGTTGAAGTATTTCTATACGTGTTGAACTTGTCGTGCTAGTGTTGAAGTATTTCTATATGTATTGAACTTGTCGTGCTAGTGTTGAAGTATTTCTATATGTGTTATACTATTCATATTTCTGTATATGTGTTCTACTATTCATCTTTCTATGTTGTACTATTCAAATTTCTAACATTTCATCAGACATGTGTGGCGCCTACCACCCAGACGCCACACTGTACTGTGCAGCGCCTACTGGCCAGGCGTTGCACTATACAGACATGTGCAGTGCCTAGCTGCAGGCGTTGCACTGTATAGTGCAACGCCAGTGGGCTAGGCGCTGCACATGTATTTATGTGTCCAGAGAGCTACAGAAGTTTATGTTGTTCTCTGGACACATACATACATGTGCATCGCCTAGCTCGCAGGCGTTGCACTGTATAGTGCAACGCCTGTGGGCTAGCCGCTGCACATGTATGTATATCTCTGTTGCTCTCTGGACACATAAAGACATGTGCAGCGTCTAGCCCACAGGCGTTGCACTATACAGTGCAGCGCCTGGGAGGTAGGCGCTGCACTGTACTTACTGTTTTTTTTATTTGCAAACTTAGTGCGACGATGCCAAGTACGATTGATACATTGCAAGTAAAGAACTGTGGATAGATCATATGCATAAAGTACTTCACGAAACATAGTTGTCCAAAACACATAGTACTTCACGACACATAGTTGTTTATACTACATAGTACTTCACGATACAACCAAATAGAGAAGGAGACATAGTAGTTCACCACAAATACTAGTTCACAACCAAATCGAGGAGGGCACATAAGGTGTTCACAACCACATAGTAGTTCACGACATAGCTCTATTGCGTAGAGCAAGGCCCCTTTCCCTTCTTCTTCTTCCTCCCTTCTTCTTCTTCCTCTCTTCTTCCTCTTCCTCCTCCCTTTTCCTTATGAGACGAGCCTCCTTAACCACCCTCTCCATGAACATCTGATTCTCCCTCTCTTTTTTGCAGCTTCAAATGCCTAAAGCTTCTCACATTTTTCTTCAAAATCCTTCTGACGCTTCTTCGCTGCCTCCTCACATCTCCTCACCAACGCTTGCTCCCTAGCTCGCATCGCCTCACTCGCTCTCTGTTTTTCCTCCCACTTCTTCTCAAGCTCCTCTTCCTTCTTCTTCTTTAGCTTGACTGCATCCTCCTCTCTAAGCTTCTTTGCAGCCTTCTCCCACCACCCCGCCATATCATCTTCGCCATCCTCCTTCATTGTTGGTTTGTTGGGTTGGGAAGCCGCCATACCTACAATGCGTGAAAAATAATGGTTAGTAAGGACAAATTAAAGCAAATGTAAAACAAGAACATATGAAAAAGAAAACATATGAGAAAGATAACATATGAAAAAGAAAACATATGAAAAAGAAAACATATGAAAAAGAAGACATATGAAAAAAAGACATACGGAAATGTTCCATCGAGGTATCCAACCATTCCTCTATAACGAACTTGCCCTTGTCCATCACCACGACCACGAGCTCTACCACCACCACGGCCTCTTGTAAGTCCAAGTTGCCGACCTCTTTGTTGTCTAGATCCTATTTGGCTACCACTTGGTTGGTTTGGCACTTGTTGGCTACCGCTAGGGTGGCTACCACTTGGTTGGCTTGGCACTTGTTGGCTACCACTTGGTTGCATTGGCACTTGTTGGCTACCACTTGGTTACCTTGGCACTTGTTGGCTACCGCTAGGTTGGCTAGCACGTGGTTGCCTTCGCACTTGTTGCCTAGCTCTTGGTTGGCTTGGCACTTGTTGGCTACCACTTGTTTGGGTCCCTTGTGTAGCTCCTTGTTGGCTTGTGCTTGCATCATTTTTCTTGGACCTTTTCCTTGGTTTGGGACATTTTCTTTGGTTGTGGCCTTGACCTTTGCACCGCCCATAACGTGAGCTATCACAAGGCTCTTGGAATTGGTCGTTGCCCGCTTCGCGCCGGCCACCATGACCCTATCCATCCATGTCGCCTCTAAGACGCTTTGTCTTACGTCTACCCCGTTTAACAACCTTCAACTCCGGATCCGGCCATAGTTGAACTCCATGGTACTCCGGCCATTGTGATTGGTCCAAGTAAGGGTGAAAGCGGGGAGCCCATGTTTTCTTGACTGTCATGATTGAGAACTTCGACTCCCGCACGGTGCGTGGGTGGTTGATGTTCACATTCCGAACGGGACCGGCGGTATACAAGTGTGAGCAAGGGAGATGAAGCAACAATGGCCTCCCGCAAGTGCAATCACATTGTGTCAACGACACCTTGAAAGCCCGACCTCCGTGTTGCCGGCCATCGTTTGTGGTTCCTCCTGGCTCTTTCACTTCGTACTTCCACTCTTCATTGTCATATAATATAGCTTCTTCTGAGTCCGCCTTCCGTGATTGAAATACCAACCATTCATCAACCTTGGGTGGGAACATGTACTTGTACTTGCGCGGGTTCTCACCCGCTATCTGTGCATCAGTTTCCATCGAGTACTTTAAAAAGTATGCATTCATCTTGTCAAATGTGTATTGAACTATTACTGTCACGGGTAATCCACGTGCACCTTTGAGCACCCTATTGAAGCATTCGGCCATATTGCTTGTCATTTGACCGTATCTCCGGCCATCTTCATCAAAAGCACGTGCCCACTTGTTCCGGTATTGAATGTGCCTATTGAGAAAGTCTTGACCCCCGGGATCAAGTTTTTTGTGTGCGCGCAATTTTTTGTACAAATAGGCGAAGCGCTTGTCGGAGAAAGCGAGACAACAATCTTGAAGATCATCGGCCAACTCCTTAAGGCCACATGCCCTATAGAAGTTCGAACAAAAGTGCCTCATGCACCATCGATGGTGCAACGGTGCATGAACGGGAATGTCAATCTCCACCGCGTTAAGAATTCCTTGATTCCGATGACACATATTTCCCTTTGAGCGGATAACACCTTTGTCCTCAGAAGACGCAAAACCACTCCCAGTTGTCGTTGTTCTCCACCTCAACCAAAGCAAATGCCAATGGCAACACTCGGTTGTTGGCATCACTTGCTATCACAACCAACAAGGTGCCCTTGTATTGTCCGGTCAAGAACGTGCCATCAATGGCGATGACCGGCCTACAGTGTTCGAAAGCCCTCAAGCATTGCTCGAACGCCCAAAATGCACGGCCAAATACTCGGACTTTCCTTCCTTCATGAACGGTTGTTTGGTGCCCATGAGGCTCAACAACATGAACCATGCCCGGGTTTGTTGTGGCCATGGCTAACAACAACCTAGGGATTCGGTTGTATGCTTCCTCCTAAGTACCATACAACATCTTAAATGCGGCTTGCTTCGCCTTCCATGCCTTGCCGTACTTCACCTTGTAATGAAATATGGCTTTCACAAGATCAATGACAAGTTGGACGCTCATTGTTGGAAGTGTGGATATTGAGTTGGACAACCTGTAAGCAATGAACTCGGACGTGAATTGTTTGTGGCCTTCAGACACGATCTTGCCATCCACCCTTTTGCCTTGGCACATGTGAGTTGGCACACAACTCACTACATGCCAAGTTGGACCTCCTTTCCATGGTCTTGCACGCACAATCCATGGACATTTTTCATCTTCACTTGCACATGCAACCGTGTAGCGCACATTGATGTCCGAGTGCACCACCTTGTGTGGACGATAATGCGTAACCGAGTAGTTGTCCAGCCACATCTTCAATCCCAACAAGGTTTCGAACTTAGACCCTTTAGCCATCCGGTTGTCGTCTCCCATATCACGGTGAGAGCTTGGCCTAACACCGAGAGATACACATTGGCCACCATCTACCACGTCTTCATCCGCGAGACTAACATCCTTGAACAATTTAATCCGATGATCCCGACGGAATACCTTCTCGAAAGCTTCGGCCTCCTTCACCGTGAACCCCTCCGCATCAACTTCTTCATCGGGACCATCGTCATCCGAGTCCGATGCATATGCACGGGAAAAGGGATGGATTGGTCCATTGTCTCTTGCAAATGATATTTGTCGAGATCACCCACATTGTTGGCATGGAGATCAACTTCATTGTCATCGTCCGCATAATCATAATTGTCCTCTTCCTCTTGCAAAGCTTCATCTTGGTTGTTGTAAACGGACACAATGTTTGACGCACTTCTTGGGTCAAAAGAGGTTCATCAATTTCATCTCGCTTCAAGGGTGGTGGCCTACTATGAACCAAAAGAGGTTCATCAATTTCATCTCGCTTCAAGGGTGGTGGGCTACTATGAACCAAAGGGGAAGGTTTCCGGTTCAAGTCCAAATGCAAACTTGAATCAACCTTCTTCGTTGCAAATAACTCAAGAGCCTTGTCAAGTGATTCGGCCACCGTTTCCTTGTATGCAACCCAACGTTGCTCTGAGTTGACGCGCATTGTCTTCCAACGGACGTGCATTCCAAAGCCTACATTATGCCTTCCCTCCAACTCAGCGATATCACTAAGGTCCATCCAATTCAATTCTTTCCTAACTTGTTGCAAGAGCTCTGCATAGCTAGGACTACTATCAAACACAATGTCAAGCTCATCCGGGTCCGGTTCAATATTTCCTTTCAAAAAGGCGTCTTTGTCCCCATGATGAACAAACACACATGTTCTTCCCATCCCTATAAGCATTCCAAAAACTCAAGGTAACATTGCTTTCATGAGTACTAAATGCAAAGATTAACAAAGAATAGAAACCCTAATATATATATCAAACAACAACCCTAACCATAACCATAACCTAACCCTAACAACAACATAACAACACCCATAGGAACACCCATAAGAACACACATAGAACACCCCAAATCACTAAATCTCACTTCTCCATGCAAATCACTAGATCCAAACAAAACTATGGTTTCCCCAAACTAGCAACATTTGAGCAATTTGATAACATTACTTGGATCAAAACAAGGGGATCAGAGGTGATTACCTTTAGGGAGGGCTTGACTTCGAAATCCACGGACAAATTCTTCAAATAAGCAAGATTTGAGAGAGGATTTGAGAGGGGAAGAGAGTGGGAGAGGGGCCTAAGCTCGGGTGGGGGAGTGGGAGAGAGTGTGAGTGGGGGAGTGGGGGTCCAGCGCGGCTGCTGGATAAGTCATAGTGCAGCGCCTGGCTCGGTGGCGCTGCACATTACATTGTGTGGCGCCTAGCTGGGAGGCGCTGCACGGCCGGGTGCGGGCCCGGGGGCTGCCACGGTGGAGAGGCGTGCAACGCCTCCGAGCCAGGCGCTGCACAGTAGGGTGCAGCGCCGTCGTGGCAGGCGCTACAAAAAAAGGTTACGGCTGTGAAATAGTTTCACGGGCAGTTCATTCTGTGAATTGATTGCAGCAACAGGTCAAAATAGTCAAATTTACCGCGGCTGGGGCCGGGGGAGCGGAGGAGATGAAGGAAGACAAGGCGTGTGACCTGGAACCAGGATGCTGTAGATTTGGTCGAGCCGTCTGGTTATGCCGATGTAGCTGACAACGGGGAAGACGATGAGGTACGAGTCGATCCTACCGTGGAGTTCCCTGAACTTGTCCGCCTGCCTCCTGGCCAAGACGAACTGGTACGCCACGCGGCGCCCCTGGCAGGAGCCGACCAACTCGTGCGCCTCCCGGAGCGTCTTGTCCTGCCCGGCCAGCGACCGTGCGGCCGCCTCTGGAAGATCCTCCAGGTGAGGCAGCAGCTCCGCGATCATGAGGACGCGGCGCGCGAGCTGCTCGCACTCCCTCCTGTTCTGCCGAGCTGTCGCCGCCCCCCGGATGATCATGGCGATGAGCCCGCCGGCGTCCCCTTTCCCGACCAGCTGCGCTACCGTAGCCGCATTCCCCAGCCCGGACCACAATGCCATGGCAACAGAGCCGGGGCGAATGGTAACCCCAGCTAGCTTTTGTACTCCACTCTCCGCCATGACACCGTGCCATGGTCATGCCACCAACCAGCCGCAGCCGAAGAGCCGCCGAAACCTTGTGCCAATATTATACCATAGCCACAACAACCACTACTACTGAGTGACTCATTGGCTGACTTCCGTTCAGGCAGAAAGCCATTAGCCATCGGCCATGCTTTCTGTTGGAATCAACCACGGTTAGACCAGTCCGGCACGGACTTGGTGCAATCAACAACCGAGTAGGATTTGTATTATTACTAGGACTAGGAATAGGACTAGTAGGACCAATATAAATACTGCTATACCCTTGTGTAATCAGATTAGATCAAACGAAACAATAAAAATACAAAGGCACGTCACGAGCCTTTAGCAATCAATCTCGCGTGTCTCTTGAGTACTACTACTAGTTCGCGTACGACTCGCCGGAAGCAATCGCCAAGACAAAGCTAGCTTGCTTGTGCTGCTAGTTCGTCTGTACGTATTGCCTCGTTCGTCGACCCGGCACCTCGAAAAGTAATCGAGCAGCTCGTACGTGCGTACCGCCGGAAACGGGACCTGTGCCAACAATTGGTATCAGAGCTTGGTTGATCTTCTAGTAACAGAAGGTCATGACGGGCAAGGAGATAGTGGAAGCGTCCGGTGCGGCTAAAGTATTTGCTGCTCCGGCGAGTTCGTCGTACCCAAAGTTTGATCGCGAGAACTTCGGGGTCTGGAAGGCCCTCATGGAGTGTGGTCTCCGCGCCAACGAGCTATGGGACGCGGTCGATCCAGGAGGCAACGCGTTCAAGAAGGAGGGAGCCGAGCACCGGAAGGATCGGCAGGCGGCGTCGGCGATTTACTCGGTGATGCCGATGGATGTCCTCCAACACCTGATCGCCAAGGAAACGGCGAAGGAGGCGTGGGATACGTTGAAGCTCATGTTCGAGGGACACACCCGCGTCAAGCAAGCCAATCTTCAAACTCTCCTAAGGAACTATGAGACTTTGGTCATGGGCGACAATGAGTCCGTGGATGCGTTCGCTTCACGGGTGGCTACTCTCGTCAATCGGATCCGCGCACTTGGAGAAAACCTCACGGAGGCTTTGGTTGTCCGACGGTTCTTGCGCGCGGCCCCTCCCCGGTACCTGCAAATTGTCACGGCGATCGATCAATGTGTCGATCTTGAGACGCTTTCCATCGATGATCTCGTCGGACGCTACAAGGCTCATGACGAGCGTATGCGGTACAGTCTCGGGGACGGGAGGAACGATGAGCAAGTCATGCTCACACGGGCTCAGTGGATGGCGCTAGACTCAAGGAGAGGAGGCGAGGGCTCTAGCAGCAACACTCGCCAAGATCATGCGCCGAAAGAACAAAGTAAGAAGAACGCCGGCGACGGCGCTCCGAAGAAAAAGAAGTTCGACAAGCGCAAGATCAAGTGTCACAACTGTGGCATAATGGGGCACTTCAAGTCGGAGTGCAAGAAACCACCGCAGGAGAAAGCTCTCATGGCCAAAGGAGGCGATGATGGCGACATGATGCTCATGGTCGAGGTATGCGAGCTAATGGACGAGGATAGTCCAGCTCCCAAGGCACCGGCTACAGAGGTTGTCACGCTCGTAGAGGAAGCAGTTTATCTTCATGACAAGAAGAGGATGAACACGTCGAGGCACGTATGGTACCTCGACACGAGCGCTAGCAATCACATGACCGGCGACAAGGACCAGTTTTCTGAGCTCAGTGTTTTGGTGGGAGGCATGGTTCGGTTCGGCGACGGACGGACCGTTGACATCGCAGGGCAAGGTACTATCCTGTTTGAGTTGAAGAACGGCGGTCACAAGGTACTCACGGATGTGTACTATATTCCCAAGCTAAAGAGCAGCATCATAAGTCTTGGTCAGCTCGAGGAGCGTGGTTGCAAGATTGTGCTCGAAGATGGCTATCTATGGGGATATGATCGTCAGAGGATGTTGATTATGAAGGTGCAGAGGTCACCAAACAGACTCTACGTCCTGAACCTGGATCGTGTGGATCCGGTATGTCTCTTGTCGAGCATGGACGACTCAGCATGGAAGTGGCACGCGCGCTACGGTCATCTAAATTTCCAGGCTCTTCGGCAACTTGGACAAAAGGAGATGGTACGTGGTCTACCGTGCATCAACCATGTCGACCAAGTGTGCGACGGTTGTCTCATTGGGAAACAAAGGCGAGCCCCGTTCCCAAGAGAGGGAAACTTTAGAGCAAGTAAAGCTCTTGAGTTGGTCCATGGAGACTTGTGCGGGCCGATTACACCGGCCACCCCTACCGGAAACAGATACTTCTTGCTCGTCGTCGATGACTTCAGCAGATTCATGTGGATTGTGTTGTTGAAGACGAAGGATCAAGCTTTGCAAGCCTTCAGGATAATAAAGATGGCGGCTGAAGTAGAATCTGAAGCCAAGCTGAAGGCCCTCCGTACCGATCGGGGGGGGGGGTGAGTTCAAGTCTCATGCGTTCACGGAATTTTGCGAAGCTCAAGGGATCAAGAGGTATCTTACGGCGCCATATTCACCGCAGCAGAACGGTGTTGTGGTACGGAGGAATCAAACCGTGGTGGCAATGGCACGAAGCATGTTGAAGAGTAAAGGCATGCCCGGCAAGTTTTGGGGTGAGGCGGTCAATACGGCTGTTTATTTACTGAACCGGGCTCTAACCAAGAGTGTGGTAGGGATGACGCCGTACGAAGCATGGTACGGACACAAGCCCACGGTTGATCATCTTCGTACTTTCGGGTGCGTAGCGCATGTGAAGACAGTGACCGGGCATACTAGCAAATTGGCGGATCGGAGTACTTCAATGGTGTTGGTTGGCTATGAAAAGGGTACGATGGCATACCGTGCGTGCAACCCCTCTACCAACAAGGTGGTTGTGACACGCGACGTGGTCTTCGAAGAAGCAATATCATGGAATTGGAACTCCACCGAGCCGGTATACCCGTCTTCCAATGAAATTTTCAATATTGTTTACGATGATTACGAGCATGTAGACATTGGCGATCAACCGAAGACTTCGAGCATCGCGAGCGGCGCGGCAGAAAACGATGGCGGGAGGCACGTGCCAGAAGCAGCAGCGGCCGACGCGCACGAAGCTGCGTACGACACGCCAGGCAGCAACGCACGCAGTGCCCCTGGTAGCGCTCGCTCAGCTGGCCAAAAGAATGTGTCAGAGGGGAGCGGCCCATCCAGTGGCCCAACTGATGGACCTGAAGATGGACTCGAGCCAGAGTCCAGAGAAATCAGCCCAGTGCATGGGATTGTTGGTTCTCCTGTACGAACACCAATCTCATGTGGTTCACCTGGTGGACGTGTAGCCAGCCCAAGGGTGCTCCAATCGCCTGAAAACGAAAGTGTGGCAACTTCAGATGATGATTCCTCGTCTTCGACTGTACAGGAGACAAGGGAACGTCCGCCGACACCAGTACGTCTTCGACCACTGGTGGATTTATATCCAAAGGAAGCGCTTCCAAAAGTAAATCCCGTGAAAATTAAAGGAAGAGGACGGCGGTGTCTGCTTAGCGTCGAGGAACCGACGAAATTTGAAGACAGAAATACAGAGGAGTGTTGGCGTCGTGCTATGGATGAGGAGTTGGGATGGATCCAAGACAACAAAACATGGGAGCTCGTGGATCCACCCAACGATCATAAAATCATAGGACTCAAGTGGGTGTACAAAGTCAAGAAAGATGCTGAAGGAAACTTGGTGAAGCATAAGGCAAGGCTCGTCGCCAAAGGATATGTGCAAGAGCAAGGTGTAGACTTTGAGGAAGTGTTCGCTCCAGTCACAAGGATGGAATCGGTGAGGCTAGTTATAGCTCTCGCGGCTCAAGAATCTTGGAGGCTACATCACATGGATGTTAAATCCGCATTTTTGAACGGGGAGTTGAAAGAAGAAGTATATGTGAAGCAACCACCGGGTTACATCAAAAAGGGAGAGGAACACAAAGTGTTGAAACTACACAAGGCCTTGTACGGGCTATGCCAAGCTCCTCGGGCGTGGAACATCAAGCTTGATCGTACACTAGTTTCTCTTGGTTTTGAGAAAAGTCCACTTGAGCATGCTATGTACAAGCGAGGTAAAGGCAAGGATCGTCTTTTAGTGGGCATCTATGTTGATGATCTCTTGATAACCGGAGCAGATGAGGAGGAGATTGCGAGATTCAAGCTACAGATGAAGGAGCTCTTCAAGATGAGTGATTTAGGGCTCTTGACTTACTACCTTGGGATCGAGGTACATCAAAAGCTGGAGGGGATCACACTTTGCCAGGAGGCATATGCGAAGTAGATTCTTGAAAGTTGTAGTATGGAGGACTGCAATCCAAGTCATGTTCCCATGGAGCCTCGACTTAAACTTAGCAAGAGGAGCCAAGCACCCGCGGTTGATGCAACGAAGTATAGAAGTGTGGTCGGAAGCCTAAGGTATCTTGTGAATACACGACCAGACTTGGCCTATTCCGTTGGCGTGGCGAGTCGCTTCATGGAAGCACCCACGACAGAACATTGGGCAACTGTGAAACAAATACTCAGGTACATCAAAGGGACAACTAACTTTGGTTGTGTCTATTTGAGAGAGAAGCGGAAGGAGATGGTGGAGCTACTTGGCTACAGTGATAGCGACTTAGCAGGAGATATTGACGACCGTAAAAGTACCTCGGGCGTGGCATATTTCTTGGGAAGAAGCATCGTGATTTGGCTATCACAAAAGCAGAAAGTTGTCGCATTATCATCTTGTGAAGCGGAGTATATTGCTGCTGCAACCACAGCAGGTCAAGGTGTGTGGCTAGAAAGGCTACTCGGTGACCTCACTGACAAGGAACCGGAAGGAGTTGTGCTCTATGTTGACAACAAGTCTACAATTGCCCTATGTAAGAATCCAGTGCATCATGACAGGACGAAGCACATCGACATAAGGTATCACTACATACGGGAATGTGTGGAAGAAAGCAAGATTGAAGTCAACTATGTTTGCACCGACGACCAGCTTGCAGATATCCTGACCAAGTCTTTGGGACGACAGAAGTTCACGGAGATGCGGGGAAGTATCGGCGTCCAAGCTGTGAAGTGAGGACATCGTGGTTGGGGGGGTGATTGTTGGAATCAACCACGGTTAGACCAGTCCGGCATGGACTTGGTGCAATCAACAACCGAGTAGGATTTGTATTATTACTAGGACTAGGAATAGGACTAGTAGAACCAATATAAATACTGCTATACCCCTGTGTAATCAGATCAGATCAAACGAAGCAATAAAAATACAAAGGCACGTCACGAGCCTTTAGGAATCAATCTCGCGTGTCTCTTGAGTACTACTACTAGTTCGTGTACGACTTGCCGGAAGCAATCGCCAAGACAAAGCTAGCTAGCTTGTGCTGCTAGTTCGTCTGTACGTATTGCCTCGTTCGTCGACCCGGCACCTCGAAAAGTAATCGAGCAGCTCGTACGTGCGTACCGCCGGAAAGTACTCGGCAGCGTCGTCGAGGTCGGGACATGCGCCAACACTTTCCGCATAGTAGAATTGCCGCTTTAAACACAAGTAGAAGTATATAATTGAAAACGTTAAAGGCGAATAAGGCGTGCAAGTATTTTAAATCCAACTTTGAGCACAACTGGATTAATTATATATATCTTGTGTGACTTCAAAATTATGTCATTGAAAACTTCTTTCGAATATGAATTCAAATGTGTAATTTCTTTCATATATAATCCATACTTGGTTTGCCTAGTTTACGATCAAATTTTAATTGAGATGCGTGCCTGTCGTATTCATTGGAATGGAGAGGAAGTAATCATGGAGCACAAGAACCTACCTCCACCATACTCTCAGCATGACCAACAATTACAAAACCAGTGTAAAACCATGACTGGTTATACATGTACGAAAAACTAAACTGATAAGTTTTCTCTTTTGAGGGGGTAAAGCCAACTTTATTCCTCAAAATTCATAATTAGTGGGATATACAAACTGAGTCAGGCGGTTGGCCAAACCAAACATGACGCGCCTGAGCCAGAGAAAGAGAAAACTAAGCTAAACTATGTGCTTCATAATTAACAATACGACCTTCACAATGGAAATTACATGTAAATGAAGCTACTCTAGTTATGATCTTGGAAATAATAGCACCATATCTACCATTGTTACTCTGCCTTATGTCTCCCACCACTTCTTTCGAGTCAGAGGCTACAATGCAATTATGTAGATGGAGATCTTCCGCAAGTGACAAAGCTTCGCGATAGGCCAACGCCTCCAAACTCGCTGGATAATGAACACGAGCAACAACAAGTGCCGAGGTGCATAGATAGTTTCCATTGCCGTCGCTGCAGACTACCGGCGCAGATCCACCCCTTAGCCTCAACATGTATTTTGGCATAGCCAAGGGGTGGCGTCTCGGGCCTAGGTGTTGTGCCCTGAAGACTAGTGACGATGGGCGACATCGCTCCCACAAGCTTCTCTTGACGAATGTGGAGCTTCGCAGTAAAACGAGTGACAAAAGCATGCAATGCAGTTGTGCTTTGGAAGATTCCTTCATGAATGGCCTTTCGTCGAGATGACCAATTGTTCCAATCAGTTGTTGACCAAGCTCTTCGTCAACTAGTGCCCAAGGGCATGTCACAAATGGTAATATAGTATTATGACCTTAAGTTGATAAGTGGTAATAAAGTATTAACACTTTACATTCACTTGGCTCTTGTCTTTCGGGAAAATCAGGAAAAAAATCGAAAAGTAAAACAAACTAAAACCCAAGAACATGAACAGTAAAAAAATCAAAATACAGAGGGAGCGTCCAACACACGACATGTGACGACAACTGGGAGCACCATTTGGCACTCTCACATGCCAAGAGAGTGATCCTTGCGGGAGCAGCGCAAGGGACTACTATTTTCCATACAGTTGGCCTCCCGCACAGGGGAGCGCCCCAACTAGGCAGCCTCTGGCTTACCATAGTGAATCGGTTGCTAGAGTGAGTAGGAATACTAGCGGTCTGTTTTTCGTTTGTTTTCATTATCTTTAAGAAAACAACATTATTATTTTTTAAATGTGAACATTTTTTGAAATGTTCATCATTTCTTTTTGAAAAAATGACAATTGTTTGGAATTATGAACATTTTCATAACTTCTTTTTAAAAACATGAAAATATTTTCAAATTTGAGACATTTTCTAAAAGACAAACTTTTTTCATCTTTTCAATTTTGAAATATTAAAATTAGGGCCTGCATTTCGAATTTTCAATACATTACACTGTTAACAAGCATGGAAGCACCCACGCTATACCTGTCCAAACCTCGGGCCGGGCCGGGCCTAGCCAAGCCTAAGGCAAAATACCTAGGCTCGAGCTTGGCCCGGCCATCGGGCATGTTTTTTGGGCCCAAGCCGGGCCCAAACGCATAAAAGCACGCCGGGCCTCGGGCCGGGCCCCTTTAGGAAAGCGTAAAAAAGACGGGCCCAGTCCCGGCCCGGCCAGGCCATTGGGCTCAAAATCTAGGCCCAAGCCCGGCCCGGTAGCAGCGCTAGGTCGGGTCGGGCCGGCCTGGCCGGGCTGCCCATGGCCAGGACTAACCCACGCAAAGGTGGCTGAATGTGCTAGTCCTGACGTGCTGGCCTGATTGCCCGCTTGCCCAGACTATGGTAGGCCTGGCCTGTCATGTCGGGACGTGGCCGGTGAGGCTGAGCACAAATGTTTGCATGGTACGGTTCGTTTGCATTTTTTTATATACTAGGAAACATGCCCGTGCGTTGCTACGGGGTGAAGGGGCAGTGGTTGGAGAGAGGCTGATGCACGGATGACTTCCGCCGAGTGCATTTTTTCTCGACTTTGAAGCACATTCTTCAAGAGTAGTTACAAATTCAAATGATTTTTGAATTTAGAGCACACATGATGTTTTTTATCTCACTTCAATAGACGTTGTATTAGACCGCCAATATATAGTGACAACACGTATCTCACCAGTATTTTAACCATCGTAGTGATGATAAGAAAAATAATACATGCAACACTTATGTTGTTGAGTTATTGATACCACACAATAAAAATATCGTATACTTTGCCTAGCGTCTAAGCATGTTGTTGTGTGGCATGTTGTTTTTCATGTGACTTCACTGCGGTGTTGTAGATTAGTCTGTCGATGCCTTGTGACAAAGCAAACCACACCGACTAATTAACCATTGCATTGACACCAGGCAATAAAAATGTTGTATATGTGACACTTCCAAAGTAATTTTACATGGATGCAATTGTTCTTGTTTTCCATAGCATGAACGTTTGGGTCAAAACGATGTATAAGGTGGTTGCCTGGTTCCTCCTTACCACCTTTAACATAACCATCTTGAGGGACATCAAGCATGGCATCTTCTTTATGATCTGGAACAACATCTTTATTGAGAACAATTAAAGACTCTATGGCCATGACATGTATTTGCCTATGTTTTGGCGCTCATG
The DNA here is from genome assembly GCA_902687465.1 of Secale cereale. Taxonomy (NCBI): domain Eukaryota; kingdom Viridiplantae; phylum Streptophyta; class Magnoliopsida; order Poales; family Poaceae; genus Secale; species Secale cereale. The sequence continues at coordinate 836,677,318 of LR738713.1, forward strand.
GTTTATTATGCACTCGTATAAACCAGAATCAACGGCGCCTGGTAATTTATGTGGTTTATTATGCACTTGTATAAACCGAAATCAGCCGCTCTTGGATATAATTTATGTGGTTTATTATCCACTTGTATAAATCTGAATCAGCTGTGCTTGGATGTAATTTATGTATTTACTTCATTGGTTATCCAGGCATATATTTTTACGCTGTGTCTGTCCTGAACTATGTCAAAAACACAAACATATGCAAATCCAAATTAGGAAAAATGTAGAGCCAACCCGGCAATTGTGTGCACGGGCGCATGTGATTTGACGGGTAAAGGAGTGTGTCCCCTCCTAGTTAATTCTTCTTTCTCCAACCTGCTCGGGTGCCCGTTGCAAGACAGCTATCAGGCAGACAACGATTCCACAACCATCTCGCACATGCAGGGATCCTCGCCGCTGCTGCCGCCTTCGACGCCAGGCGCGTGCTGCCATCGACCGTCCCCCGCCTCGCTCGCGTGGGGCGCACTACGCACTACGCATGCGTGGACCGCCGGCCGCCGCACGGACAAGCTGACCCTCACCGACAGGAGCGCCTGTGCCTGTGCCAGGAGGCCGCTCGCCGGAGGCGTCTGCTACGACAATGACCGAGGCCGCCATAAACCATGACCGGGATAGGTGGGCCTGATTTGTTGTGTCAACTCGTGGGCTGGTTGGTTCGTTTGGTCGGCATATATGGATACCGAACCCAACTGACGTACCAAGGACGGTAAAAGCGGCGGACGGACGAAACAGACGAAAATTAGGGGTACTAGCACAAAGGTCCGTGCGTTGCAAACGGGGCATGCAAATTTTAGTGGTTTTCTAGTGGTTGACATTTTGTAAAAGCATAGAAGACCATGCGTTACAGCGAATACAAAATAAATAAGCATGTGCTTAGAAACCCGAAAAATATTATACCAATCTAACAACTTCTATTATTTGGTGGTTCAAATTTAATGGTGTCAAAGATACACATCAACATTGTCAACTAATAGAATTTGCAAATAATGCCAGCTCAGTAGTCATGTGACATGTTCCCAACTGCAAGAGAGAAGATTCTATTTTAGCTTTTTACACGGAATTTACATTTTTTTCTAGAAGAACTATTGCCTATAAATAAATCAAATAATAATGGTAAATTTTAGCACAATGCAATGGTTCATATTTTTAAATTTAAGATTAAGGATATGAAAGAGAAAACGATGAGCATACTAAGGCTACGTGGAAAGGCATAGGCAAGCATAGCATATAGTTATATGTAACACCACACCTGTAAACATTTCCAAATATACAAAACATAAGGTACTGAATTCTTCTACATAGACTGATACGACAAAAAAATACAATGGTTGATGAGATGGCAAAAAATCCACATGATTTTCATTTGTATATCAATGCCAACTAAAAAAAAGAATTGCAAGCAAAGAAAAGCCACAAAAAATTTGTTAAGAGCATTTGACTTGCACTCTGACTCAATGTTTTGCTGGCACATTTCCGCATGAACAAATTTGCTTTACTAACCCTCCTATAAACTTTCAGCTGGATGTCGGCGCCACCGAACTACCCGCTCAATCGTAGGCTCAACTCCAACCAGCTCCATTCTAGGAATGGATGGATTTGTAGTTTGACTCCTACTTCAAAAAAGTTTGTTGGGCCTCTAGTTTGAGTGAGAACCATACAGTCATACTACAAACAGTGGCGGAGCTACACACAGGCAAAACAATGCCATGGCCCGCCCAGCCCTGGACCAATATACAAAGGATTAAAGGAAAATTTGTACCAAATTTTAGGATCCCTTGTAGTCAAACCCGTCTGGCCCGCCCAACATTTTAACTGTAGCTTCGCCAGTGACTACAAACACATAAAAAGGAATGGTTGAGGTAATGTGGAATAATATTCTCAAGTTTAATATACAAAGGAAAATGAAAAGATCATTACAACAAACATGGAAAAAGGTTTATAAGTTTTATATTGGTGCTCACAATGTCACTATCCAGCTCAGAAAGTCATTTTACTTTTGAGAGCATCATCGATTTAATCTTTATTTTCTCAAGTGGATAAAAATCCCTCGTTGTCACCAACTACACAATAGGAAATGTGAATAAAAAGGCTGCAGTAAGATTTCAGGGAGAATAACTCCAGGGATGTTTAACCCCCACTCTCAAATGGCCTGATATTTTCGTAACTCTTGGCGTACTTCATAGATGATCACGCTTCAGGTGAAACAAATCTGACAACACGGAGTTCAAATAAGGTGACATATCATGCTCAATCAATTTCTGATCTTCCCACAAACGAGATACAACCAGCGTAGAAGTTAAATCAATAAATTTTACTCTTGTTGTGAAGTCCAAAAATGAATCTCACATGTACTCCCTCCGTCCGAAAATACTTGTCATCAAAATGGACAAAAATGGACGTATCTAGAACTAAAATACATGTAAATACATCTCCTTTTATTTATTTTGATGACAAGTATTTCCGGACGGAGGGAGTACTGAATAACAAAACAAGTAAACAACGTAGTGGGTAGCATACTATAGTTGTGCTTGTCAAGGGAGTTGTTTATCAATATGGAAAACAGAAATTATATTAATTATTTTGACACAAGCAAAGTAGCATCAATATAATTAAAAAACAAACGAAAGCATTCAGTAAGAAAGAATGATAACAATGATGGAACATGCGCCTCTTCAGATCAGTTGAAAATTTAGTACTGTTACTCATGATCACTGATTAAAATCACAGGAGAATGATAACTATATGCAATCTCCTGTGATTTTGTACTGCATGAAAATCACGAGCGATTGCGGCCAAATCCCATGCAATTTAAAATCGCTCTCATGATTAATATATAACATCATAACACTTGGAACTTGCAAAAACTTCAAAATCATGGCGTGGAACGATTTCTTTTGGTAGCGCAACAACAATTTTCACATAGCAGCCACATTCGCACAGTACGTTGACCAGTTCTATGCTGAGCTGTTGGCACATCGTGGCTTCCAAAATGGACCATACTTATGGCGACATACCATCAGAATATGAAAGGAGGGATCCATGTGCTTACTTTGCTTTTCATGTAGCTTCAAAATAATGTATTGCCTGTCGTAGATATTTACTCGTTCTCACTGCCATTCTACTGGCAATTCCACAAGGCAAATCTATGCCTTCTTCTTTCATAGCAGTGAACGCTGAACCTGGACCATCAAAGAGAAGATAATTTCCATCAAATTGCCCAGCACTGTAATGAGAAGAGAAGCATCCATAAAGTAATAAACAAACTGAATCTGAATGTACCTAATCAAATGAAGGTGGCGACCTAGCATAGATGTTTCACAGCCTCAAGACTTGAAGAATCAGAGAAGTCAGAAGCCTGCTATGTATAATATGTAGGCATGTCTTCTTACTTCATGAGTCTCTTATCTAGTTTCCAGTAGGCAAATTTTTGTAAGAAGACTTATCTTACTTGAGAATCCTCGCTTCATTCCAGATTTCTTGAGAAAAGTGACCCCAGTGGTAACTCTGAAGTTGATGAGTGCGCTAGGTTGCTAAAAGATGCACAGCTGAAAGCTCGATTTCATATTCTATTTAAAATAATAGTCAGTGCAATTACTTGCTGGTAGTGACTGCAAAACGTTGAAATTTTCACTTTTGAGCACAAAACACTGCTACAGAAGAGTACTGGGAAAGTGACACCAGAAACATGAAACATTGCAGGACTACAGAGTAAAGAAGCCCTACTTCCAGATATTAGCTTATGCTGATAAACAAAAAAATGAAATGGTAATTGCTGCTAACCAAGGCAAGCCCATTATCTTCTCCCTTCTTTAAAGCTTCATCTATCTCTGGGTCACCAGAGTGATTCTTTGCCCAATCATGTATAGTTTATGGTCATTGCTCAGCATAACATCTACACTTTGGCGCGGGCTAATGAAAACAGAACATGGTAAATTTTAGCGCTGCTGCTTGTTCAAATCTTAAGAAGAAGACACAAATAAGGCTTCAGTTATTAACTATCGGGTCACAATTACAAATTCTACAGAAAAAAAGTATCTATTCAAAAATCCTTCTATTGCCTGCTGCTATTCCTCTCCTTTTTTCCATCACTTACCAATCAAATCCCTTGATTTCGGTCTCTAGTTTGCGGTTGCAGATACACGCACACACTCGAGCTCAAATATGTGCGTACCAACAATGCATGGGCATGAGGTGGAGCGGAAAGGACTGCCTCAAATTGCAGGCTTCGTGCTGGAGGCCTATGCAGCCTCGTTCTATTTGTTCGAGCAGCTAGTGGTGTCGCTCCTGGATGAGCATCGGCTAGGAGCTCTGCTGTAGCCTGCTCTATGGGATGGGCGAGGCAGTACCATGACGGAGGATCTGTCGCCTGCTCTACAAGAGAACGGGGAGGGTGGTGCCACGACGGATGGGGCGGCGGCGTGCGCACGTGGGGCTGGGTCGTGCTCACCGTCCTGCGTGGGAGGAGATCTTGCCGGAGGAGCGGGTTACCGGCAGTGGAAGGCCACGGGTGTGGGGGCACTTGGGGTAGGTGTGGGCGCACCGGCGAGGTCGGCAGCGGCGGATCATAGAACAGGAGTTGAGTATTACTCACAATACACCATTAAATCTTGGGGCAAAATAGCATTATTTTGCAAGGCTTGGAATTTCTTTTTTCTTACATTTTTTACTTCAGAACAAAGTGTTACTTTGGAATGTGCATGTGCCAAGCCAGGTTAGACTGCACACTGAATCATAGAATGATAGAAACTCCAATCTTATCATGGGAAACAACTGTTTCAGTTAGTTTAACTCGAACCAGTTGCACTAAATAGAATAGAACACTTGAAAGAAGGTAAAATCAGCCTCCGCAGCAACGACTTTCACTAAGTAGTACTCCCTCCGTCCGAAAATACTTGTGATCAAAATGGATAAAAAGGGATGTATCTAAAACTAAAATACACCTAGATACATCCCCTTTTACTCATTTTGATGACAAGTATTTCCGGACGGAGGGAGTAGGACATTCCCGTCCCCAGCGGCCCCACACCAAGACCTCGATGCGAGCCTCTGCTAAAAATCATAAAATGAAATGTGGCTTTACAGATGATAACGATTTTCCATCAATGTTAGAATATCAAAACTGATCTAGTTCAAAGAACGGAAAGGCAAAGAAAGTGGACCTGTGGGAAAGATCAAGCCTTCCTCGGCGGTGCAGTAATAGTCGCAATACACACTCCCGCAGTGCACTGCCTAACACAAAGTTCTTTATTGTTTTCTCGGATATAGAGACTAACTAAATATTTCATATTTTCATATTAGTTTTTTTAAAATATTTTTGCCACTCTCTAAGTCTCCACTAATTAGAATGAAAAATAGTCTAGTAAATTAATGGTCGATTGATTTTTGTGAGGTTTGGCGGCCATCTCTTTTTCAGGATAATCTAGCCCTCTGTTCTTTATCTGAAAAACAAACTCTACAATTGTTCCATCCATTATCTCATAAACCGGATAAAGGTCATTGGCATATCTCTATCATCAAGGAAGGTTCGTGACAATGCACTGACATGTTTAAGGGTCGCAAAATTTTCCGGACCTGCCATTTTACCTTGTTGAGATAACAGATCAGTCATCATCATGTACTTCTGTTGTAACATCTCCCATCTTTTGTGCTACTTGATACGTCTCCAACGTATCTATAATTTTTGATTGTTCCATGCCATTATTATGAAGTCTTGGATGTTTAATGGGCTTTATCATTCACTTTTATATCATTTTTGGGACTAACCTACTAACCCAAAGGCCCAGTCCAGATTGCTATTTTTTTGCCTATTTCAGGGTTTTGCAGAAAAGGAATATCAAACGGAGTCCAAACGGAATGAAACCTTCGCGAGAGATATTTTTGGAGCAAATCACGCTCGAGAGTCTTCGGGGCCAAGTCAGGGGACGTGGGGCCAGCCCTCGAGGGTGGGGGGTGCGCCCCCTTCTCAGGGCGCGCCCCCTGCCTCGAGGCTGGCCCACACGGCCCCCGGTGCCCCCCTTCTTCCTATATATACCTACGTACCCCAGAAACTCCATACACAGAGAGAAAACCCTAATTCCACCGCCGTAGCTTCTGTTCCCATGGAGATCCCATCTTGGAGCCTGTTCCGGGAGGGGGATCCATCACGGAGGCTGTCGTGGAAATAACACGGCAGATGTCCGGTTTAGCGGACTTGATGATGGAACCATCGCACGGGTTAGCTTGAAAGGATTCATGGCACACAAAGGACACAAAGGATTTATACTAGTTCGGCCCCTTCGGAGAAGGTAAAAGCCTACGTCTAGTTGGTTGATATTGCTTGGGCGTCGGTTTACAGGGAGCGGATTCGCTTTGCCTGCGTCTCGACGGATTGATTGTTGCTTGTCCTTGAACCGTCGTCGGGTCGTCCCTTTATATAGAGGTGACGCCTGGTCCGGTTTACAGAGTCCCGAGGCCGGCTCATAATCGTGTCCGCCTCGGTCTCTGTCTTTTCTTTCTTATCTCTCAAGTTACATCTCTTGGCGGTTTATAAACCGTACTTCTATACATGGGCCTTGAAATCTCATGGGCCGTAGTCTCTACTAAAATAGTAAAACCAAGTACAACGTAACTAAGCCGGTTTACAATATCCGGTTTATACCTACTAACCATATTCCTGACATTAGGCCCCAGAATGATTTGAACTTGTTCATATCAGTCTTCTTCGTCTCATATAATTTTCTTCTGTCTTCATCTTTTTGTAAACCGGCTCTGACGTCATCCTCCGAAATCATTAAAGTCTGACAATGACATCATCTCCGCATTTAACGCTGTGAGCTGTACTGTAGCGTATTTTAAGGGTTATCCCGAAGATCGAGGCATCACGGGATCTTTATCCGATTTCTGTCTCCTCGATTCTCGCACCTGTCGTTTCAGATCTGACCCCTGGCTATAAATACTGCCACCCTCCATTCATTATCTTCTTCTCCCTTCATCCTCTTCCTGCGTCTTCTTCCTCCATTGCTGCCCGAGCTCAAACCGCCGCCGACGACCGCCGGATCTCCAGTCCTCGACCGGCCGCTGCATCAACCTGAGCCTTGACCAGATTAATCTCCGCCGCCGATTCTCACTGTCCCTGGTACGTTTATCCTCCTCGCTGTTGATCTGCGTCCGCCATTGCTTCGCCTTGTTCTTCCGCCATTAGGGCTTCCAATGAAGCTTCGTCTCTTCGTAGATACGTTTCTCATAAAAGTCTTGTAACCTTTAGGCCCTAGTCAGCAGGTCCTACGCTTATTATTAGATCAGATCTCACCGTCATAATGCTGTAGATTTATCCGTTCCGCCATTAGAGCTCTCAGCAAGCTTCGTGTTGTTCGTTCTTTGAACCTGTGACTCATAGTAGTTTTACTTTTCGATCTTCTCCGTTTTTATTCCGCTGTAGATGCGTCAAAACTTTATTGCTCCTGTCTGACATATAAACCCCATCTTCTTAGAAATAAGTCTCTGCAGCTTTTCTTTGAGTCTCTTAAATTAATTTCTTTTCCTCAGCATACTCAGATCTTTCTCTCTTAGCAATCATTTGGAAACCTGTTTCTCTCCTCGGTAGATTCACTAAGTATGTCCGGTTTAAATTGTTATGCCACAAACCGGAAATGATATAAACTGATGCAACGATTTAAACTGTTCCTCTTCAACTGCCATTTAAACCGAAAATGATATAACTTGTTTGATGATTGCCGGTTTAACCTTGCCAGCTAGTTCTCCGTTTCAACCATTGTATAATATGAATAGATCCCGGATCATTGTACGTTCATAATCTGTTTCTGTACTTTCTCTTCTTCAGCACTTTGTTCAAATGGCTAAACAGTATGTTTCGTGCGATTGGGTCCGTTCTGTCGTGACTGAGGATGACTTAGTCAAGCTATCGAGAATCGGCACATTAGGCCCTCAGGCTGAGCTAAAATGGCGTGCTCCGGGTAATGAATGCCCTCCTACTCCTAGATCCGGGGAAGTCATCGTATTTCTGGACCACATCTCCAGAGGCTTCTCTCCTCCCGGTTCAAGATTTTTCCGGGATGTTCTTGCCACCTTCCAGCTGCATCCACAGGACATCGGACCAAATTCTGTTTCCAACATTTGCGATTTCCAAGTATTTTCTGAAGTGTATCTGCAAGAGGAGCCTTCAGTTGATTTATTCCGGGATTTCTTTCATGCAAACCGGCGCACTGAGTTCACCAGCGGGCCTCACCAAGAGCTTGGTGGGATTAGCATCCAGAAAAGGAGGGATGTAGTTTTTCCTCACGCCTCCTTACACACTCACCCTAAGGACTGGAACAAGTCCTGGTTTTATTGTGTAGACACATCTCCTGAAGGTGAAAATCCTTTGCCGGGTTATCGTGAAACTCGTATCCCGGCGAATCACCCCTTGCCACAACGGCTAAGTGCTGCTGAACGGACCCGGTTTTCACCACAGCTCTCCAAGCTGAGAGCTTTCATGGCAAATGGTCTGATTGGCACCGATTTCCTTCGCTGCTGGCTATCCTGGAGCATCCTTCCCTTAAGCCGGCGCCCTAAGCTGATCTGTAAGTACTCCGGTAAACCGGATGATCCTCAGAGGTTTACTAAGGAGAAGCTTTCTGAATCGGAAGTGGCAGAGTCAGCCAAGAAGATTGTCAATCCTGCCTTAACAGATTGCTCTAAAGTTGGCTTGGCCCCATACTTTAAGAAGAATAAGCTGCCTGAAGTAAGTTTGTCTTTAACTTGTACTTTATAAACCGTCCTCTTTGAACCGTCTTTCACTTGCCTTTGCTTTTTTCATTTAGGCTGATGACCCCTTCTGGAGGAGAAAACCTCAGGAAAAAACTGTAAAGCAGGCTCGCCGGAAAACCCCTGCAAACAAGAAAAGGAAAGCAGCCGTTGATGCCGGTTCTCCTTCTGAGGATGATGATCCGGACTCCGAGGTATGCCTTACTCCGGTTTAAGTTTCGCTTTCATGTACTTGTACTCATATCTAATGATACCTTTTCACAGGAACCGCTTGAAGGTGATAACCCGGCGGAGATTGAGGTAACCCTTATTTCTTCTGATTCAGAACCTCCTCCTCAAAAAAGCCGTCGGACTGTCAGAAAATATCAATTTTCTCACCCTTATGCTAAGTTGGATCCTAATTTTACTTTGAAGAAGCAACAGCACGAAGCTTTTCGCCGGACCACTCGCCATAGTGGCTTGGCGGTGGAGTCCTCTGGAATCTCATTAACTCCGGTTCGAAAGCGCCGTGCTGAGGTGATACTCTCTCCGACCCTTCTTCATCCCAAGGCCGGACTTATCCGAAAACCACTTAAACCGTCTGATCCTGACTATCAGGAAACTCCGCTGTCTTCTTCCGGCGAATCGACCGCTACACAGCTTCCTCCTTTGAAGACTGTCCCGGGGTAATTCTCTTCACCTCTTCCGGTTTATGACACCCCTTTCCTTTTATAATGCTAACTTATTTTGCTTGTTTTTCCAGTAAACCGAAACCTAGCAAAAAGGCCAAGGCGAATAAGCCTGTTGCTGATCCTTCTGCTGATGAACCGGTGATTGATCCGTCTACAGCCGTTCCTCCTGAAGGTACCCCTGCAGCTCCGGTTGAAGAACCTGCTCTTGAAACTCCTGTCGCTGAAAATGTCCAAGACCCACCAAGTCCGGCCCGGGTTAATTCTCCTCAAGTTAACCCGGCGTCTCCTGATCCGGCTCAAGTTGAAGTTACTCCTCCCAATGCACCCACTTCCCCTGATGTTGTGGTTACTGGCACTGCTTATGTTGCGCCAGTTGAACCCACCATTTTAGCAAAACATACAGCTAAAGCGGAAAAGGTAACTCAGGAAAAGGGGAAGTGGAGTACTGATATATCCAGTCTTTCAAGTATGAGTGCTCAAGATATCTATTCCGGATATTTGAACCGGCTCCACAGCAGCCGGGATTATGAAGCCAGCCTAGTAAACCTGATGAGAGAAAAATATGAAGTAAGTTTTCCTCTTCTGACTTTGCTTTTTTTTTTGACGCATCTTTATCTCATAGCAGCCCCCAAGTTCCGGTTTATCTGCTTTATTGAAGATAATCCGGAACTTTGTAGTTTGAACTGCTGATCCGTACATTAGCCCCCAAGTATCAAGTAGATAACTTGGTTATGTAGTTGATACTTGTAATTTCAAATTGTCTGGGGTGAAATGCTTCAACTGCCATTAGCCCCCAAGTGTCAAGTATACAACTTGGTTGTGTGCTTGAGACTTGTACTTTCAAATTGTTTTTGCTGTATTACTTCAACTGCCATTAGCCCCCAAGTGTCAAGTAGACAACTTGGTTGTGTGCTTGAGACTTGTAATTTCTAACCTTGCTTTTAAACTTTTGTCTACAGGCTGAGCTGAACCGGAATGCTCTGGAAATCAGTGAGCTTCGAAGCCGGCTTACAGAGACTGAGTCGGCCGCTTCAAAGGCTAAGAAAGAACTCCAAGTGAGTTTAAAGACTGCTGAAGACTTGAAGAGGTTCTTTGACGAGGAGCGGACTACTTTTGAAGTCCAGAAAAAAGATCTTGAGAAACGTGTTCCGGATGCCGAAGGAGCACTTAACCCGGTTACTGAAGAATTAACCGGGTTAAAGCACCAAATTGACTTGATGACTTCTGCTATTTTTGGTAAGCATAATCTGAACTCCTGTCTCTATCTTTGTAACCTTGTGACTTGCACCGGTTTAACTTTCATTGTTTGTATGTAGGACGCCGTGTCTCCCATCTTGGGGATGACTTACGGAAGAAACTCTAGGCCTGCTATACCTTGGTCGAGCAGTTGTACTCTGGAACGCAAAGGATTATCAGTGCCACTTCCTTCGGTAAACCAGCTCCTTCAACTATCAAAGATACTTTGAATAGTTTGTCCATTCTGCCGGCTCGTCTTGAAGAGGTTAAGAAATCGGCTGCTCGAGGAGGTGCTCTTCTGGCCCTTACGAGGGCTAAAGCTTGGGTCCCGGACATTGATCCGGAAGAAGTGTTAACCGGATTTCCTGATACCAAGGAGGACAGTTCAACGTTTAATGAAAAGGATCTTTATGCTCTGACAAAGGAAATGCGTCCCCTCGCTAGCAAGATTGCGGTGGAGTCCGACTTGTCTCGATATCATCCATCATATAACCTGCAGAACGAGCGGGTGGATCGACCGGTTTACGATATTGTAAACTTAACTCCGCCGGTTCGTCCTCACACCTTTGCTCCTGATATTGATCCTGCTGAGCTTATCAACGATGAAGTATATTTCCGTGCCTTGGCCAAGATTGATTGGCGTGCACCAGATTTCCCGCCGCTTCACGAGGAGGAAGATGTTCCGGAACAAGACGGTGGCCAACCATCTCAGCAAGGAGAAGCACAATCTTGAATGCTACTGTTGTAATCATGATTGTTATTCCGTCAAACAATGCTTCCAACTATTTGGCTTTTTATGCCTTGTAATAGGTTTAGCTAAAACTTAATGCGTTGTGATCCGACATTTGGTCTTTATGAAGTATTCGTTCGTTGACTTGTTGATTGATACGGATGCCTTGCTCTGTTCATAAAAAAGATCAAAAAACATGTCCTAGTGGCTTACCACTGGACGGATTAACTTGTTCTCTTGATATATCTAATAAGCATATCTTAAAAAATAACTGTGATACCTGAATTGTATGTAGCCAAAAATAAATCACCTTAATCAGTCTTCATCAATTCTAATAAACCCTTGAAACTCTTCGGTTCATCTTGTCGATAAATCTTTCTCATCTTGGTTCAGAAATTTGTAACTTGTACCTGATCGTGTATTGCCAACCTGTCGGCTCATCATGAAGTCGATCCGGGTTATGATGATCGCCGGTTTAATTCTCGCTGGTGTTCATGACCCAGACTTATAACATTATAGATAGGTGGTCAGCTTCTGGAGCTGTTCCACTCGGTTTAAAAGGTTATGGAACACAAAAAACATCAAACAACACACAATTCTTGTAAATCAAACCATGTAGTCGAGGCTTTTTCAAAGAGCTGCCAGGCTCAAAACAAGGTTCGGCCAATCAATGGGACGTGGGCAAACCTACTGTCCCAAGGAGCCTAGCCAATCACTGAACATGAGCGTATCGACTGTTCAGAGGGCCGATAGAACCGCAAATATAGCCAATCATTGGGACGTGGGCAAACCGGACTGTCCCAAGGGGCCTAGCCAATCATTGAACGTGAGCGTATCAACTGTTCAAGGGGCCGATAGAACCGCAAACATAGCCAATCATTGGGACGTGGGCAAACCGGACTGTCCCAAGGGGCCTAGCCAATCATTGAACGTGAGC
>LR738713.1:836689682-836733304 GCA_902687465.1 Secale cereale
ACACACAATTTTTGCAAATCAGACCATGTAGTCGAGGCTTTTTCAAAGAGCTGCCAGGCTCAAAACAAGGTTCAGCCAATCAATGGGACGTGGGCAAACCGGACTGTCCCAAGGGGCCTAGCCAATCATTGAACGTGAGCGTATCAACTGTTCAAGGGGCCGATAAAACTGTAAACATAGCCAATCATTGGGACGTGGGCAAACCGGACTGTCCCAAGGGGCCTAGCCAATCATTGAACGTGAGCGTATCAACTGTTCAAGGGGCCGATAATCGTAACATAGCCAATCATGGGGACGTGGGCAAACCGGACTGTCCCCAGGGGCCGGGTCATCCCTGAACGTGAGCGTATCGACTGTTCAGGGAGCCCAAAGAATCATAACATAGCCAATCAATGGGACGTGGGCAAACCGGACTGTCCCAAGGGGCCGGGTCATCCCTGAACGTGAGCGTATCGACTGTTCAGGGAGCCCAAAGAATCATAACATAGCCAATCAATGGGACGTGGGCAAACCGGACTGTCCCAAGGGGCCTCTGACGTTCCTCCTAACTCTGCAGGTTTTTCTTTTTATGGGGTTTTTCTCTTCTTGAACCGGATATAATCTCTTGTTCCCGAGAGTTCTACCGCTCCTTCACATACCCTGCAAAGATTAGTTTCTAAAACTAGCCAATATTGAAATATGATTCTTGATAACAAACTGATATGGTTATTTGCCGCAAAATTTATGTATATGGAGAAAAGGCTGAGCCCTCGGTTTACCGAGGGTGCCGGTTTATTCATTATTCATAATATATACATAGGATACATTGGAGCCCATGGCTCAAGTGTAGTATGGCCGTAGATGAGCAATGTTCCACGGCCTTTTCGTCTCCTCTTCTGATGTCCGTGAATCCTTGTGTTCTCGAATGTCCACCAAATAATATGACCCGTTGTGTAAATTTTTGCTGATCACAAAGGGCCCTTCCCATGGCGGGGATAGCTTGTGCATATCTGTTTGATCTTGGATAAGCCGAAGTACCAAGTCACCCTCCTGGAATGTCCTGGTTCTAATCCGGCGGCTGTGATATCTGCGCAGATCTTGCTGATAAATCGCCGACCGTGCTGCAGCTATATCACGCTCTTCATCCAACCGATCCAAACCGTCTTGTCTTGACTCCTCATTAATGGCTTCCACATAGGCCGCTACCCTTGGTGAATCATGGCGTATATCACTTGGAAGAACTGCTTCTGCGCCGTAAACCATGAAGAAAGGTGTATAACCTGTAGACCGGTTGGGTGTAGTGTTAATACTCCAAAGGTCAGACGGTAATTCTTCAACCCAACACCCTGGGGTTCTCTGCAAAGGTGTCATAAGCCGGGGTTTGATTCCTCGCAAAATCTCCTGATTTGCCCTTTCTGCCTGACCATTGGATTGGGGGTGAGCCACGGAAGATACGTCCAAACGAATATGCTCTCGTTGACAGAATTCTTCCATCTCACCCTGAGATAAGTTGGTGCCATTATCTGTGATGATGCTGTGTGGAAAACCAAACCGGAATATTACTTTTTTGATGAACTTAACTGCTGTTGCCGCATCACACTTGCTTATAGGCTCCGCTTCAACCCACTTCGTAAACTTGTCTACTGCTACTAGTAGATGAGTTTTCTGATCTTGGGATCTCTTGAAAGGACCAACCATGTCAAGCCCCCAAGTTGCAAAAGGCCAAGTTATTGGTATCATCCGGAGTTCCTGTGCCGGAACAAGGGCACGTCTTGAGAACTTCTGACAAGCGTCACATTTGCGGACCAGGTCTGCCGCATCTGCATGTGCGGTTAACCAATAAAAGCCATGTCGGAAAGCTTTAGCCACTAAAGATTTTGATCCGGCATGATGACCACAATCCCCTTCATGAATCTCCCTTAGAATCTCACAACCTTCCTCAGCTGAAACACACTGTTGAAATACTCTAGAAGTGCTACGATGGTGCAGCTCCCCGTTGGCAATTGTCATAGATTTGGAACGCCGGATTATCTGCCGTGCTTCATCTTCGTCCTCTGGTAACTCTCCTCGGCTTAAATATGCCAAATACGGTAACGTCCAATCCGGAATAACATGGGTTGCTGCAACCAACTGTGCCTCTGGATCCGGAACAACTAGGTCGTTCTCTGAAGGTACTTGAACCGAAGGATTGTGCAATTCATCCAAAAAGTTGTTTGGTGGTACCGGTTTACGTTGCGACCCTAGCCGGCTTAAAGCGTCAGCTGCTTCGTTCTTCCGCCGGTCTATATGCTCCACCTGATATCCTTTGAAATATCCTGCGACCGCTTCAACCTCTCGTCGATAAGCCGCCATGAGGGGATCCCTTGAATCCCACTTGCCCGAAACTTGCTGTGCCACTAGGTCTGAATCGCCCAGGCACTTAACCCAGCTCAAATTCATCTCCTTTGCTAATCGCAAACCATGAAGCAGCGCCTCATACTCCGCTGCATTATTAATACAAGGAAATAATAACCGGAGTACATAACAAAATTTATCACCTCTGGGGGAAGTTAAGACAACTCCTGCCCCCGAGCCCTCCAACTGCTTTGAACCGTCGAAGTGAATCATCCAATAAGTAAGATCCGGCTTCTCCTCAGGAGTCTGTAATTCTGTCCAGTCATTGATGAAGTCGACCAATGCCTGAGATTTTATAGCAGTACGTGGTACATACTTCAACTCATGCGGACTGAGCTCAATGGCCCACTTGGCTATTCTGCCTGTAGCTTCTCTATTCTGGATTATGTCTCCTAACGGAGCTGAACTAACCACAGTTATTGGATGCCCTTGGAAATAATGCTTCAGTTTCCGGTTTGCCATGAACACCCCATATACCAATTTCTGCCAATGAGGGTATCTTTGCTTAGACTCGATGAGTACTTCACTTACATAGTAAACCGGGCGCTGAACCGGATGTTCCTTCCCTGCTTCCTTGCGCTCAACCACAATCGCAACGCTAACTGCCCGTGTGTTTGCAGCAACATATAACAGCAAAGGCTCTTTATCGATAGGAGCAGCTAAAACCGGTGGTTTCGCTAGTTGCTGTTTCAGATTCTCAAACGCTGTATTTGCCTCATCACTCCAAATGAACCGGTCCGTTTTCTTCAACATTTGATAAAGCGGGATCGCCTTTTCTCCTAAGCGACTGATAAACCGGCTCAGCGCCGTGATCCGGCCAGCTATGCGCTGAACATCATTGATTCAAACCGGTTTTGTCAAAGATGTGATGGCCTTGATCTTCTCCGGGTTGGCTTCTATTCCCCTGTTCGAGACCAGGAATCCCAAAAGCTTACCAGCCGGGACACCAAAGGCACATTTCTCCGGATTAAGCATCATCCTGTAAGCCCGAAGATTATCAAAGGTTTCTCTGAGGTCTTCTATCATTGTTCTTTCCTCTTTTGATTTAACCACGATGTCATCCACATAAGCATGCACGTTCCTTCCTATCTGCCCCTTCAAACAATTCTGAACACAACGCTGATAAGTTGCCTGTGCACACTTGAGCCCAAAAGGCATAGATACATAGCAAAAAGCACCAAAAGGAGTTATGAAAGCTGTCTTCTCTTGATCTTCAACTGCCATCTTGATCTGGTGATAACCTGAATACGCATCCAGAAAACTCAGCCGCTCACACCCTGCTGTGGCATCAATAATCTGATCAATGCGAGGTAGAGCAAAAGGATCAGTCGGGCAAGCTTTATTGAGGTCTGTGTAGTCCACACACATCCTCCACTTCCCATTCTTCTTTAGAACCAATACCGGATTAGCCAACCATTCCGGATGAAAAACTTCCACTATGAACCCTGCTGCCAAAAGTCTGGCCACTTCCTCTCCTATCGCCTTGCGCCTCTCTTCATTAAAGCGACGCAGATACTGTTTTACCGGTTTAAACTTCGGATCAATATTCAACTTGTGCTCAGCGAGTTCCCTCGGTATACCTGGCATGTCAGAAGGTTTCCATGCAAAGATATCCCGGTTCTCACGGATGAACTCGATGAGCGCGCTTTCCTATTTAGGATCCAGGTTAGCACTGATGGTGAATTGCTTAGACGAATCTCTAGGCACAAAATCGACCTGTTTGGTCTCTTCCGCTGATTTGAACTTTAAAGCCGGATCATGCTCGGTAGTTGGTTTCTTCAGCGGAGTCATATCTGCCGGATCAACATTATCCTTATAAAATTTTAACTCTTCTGTGGCACATACCGCTTCTGCATAAGCTGCATCACTTTCCTCACATTCCACTGCTATCTTACGACTGCCATGCACCGTAATCGTGCCTTTATGACCCGGCATCTTAAGCTGCAGGTAGACATAACATGGCCTAGCCATAAATTTAGCATAAACCGTCCTCCCAAACAAAGCATGATACAGACTTTTAATTTTGACAACTTCAAAGGTGATCATCTCCGATCTGGAATCATGCTCATCCCCAAAGGTAACTTCTAAGTCAATCTTACCAACTGGATAAGCTGACTTACCTGGGACCACCCCGTGAAACACTGTGTTTGATGTCCTTAACTTTTTATCTGTCAGACCCATACGACGAAAGGTCTCGTAATATAATATATTGATACTGCTACCTCCATCCATGAGGACTTTAGTAAACTTGTATCCTCCCACCTGAGGTGCTACTACCAAGGCTAAATGTCCCGGATTATCTACCCGTAACGGGTGGTCCTCTCTGCTCCATACAATGGGCTGCTCTGACCATCGTAGAAACTGTGGCGTCGCCGGTTCTACCGCATTAACAGCCCGCTTTAAAACCTTCTGGTCTCTCTTACATAAACTCGTGGTGAAAACATGATATTGACCGCTGCTCAACTCCTTCTGATTACTCTGGTAACCGGATTGCTGCTGTTGCTGCGGACGCTGTTGCTGCTGGTTTCCTTGGTTATTGTAACTCCCTTGGCCCTGCTGCTGATTATTCTGATTGTTGTAACCACCTTGATGATGCGATTGATTTCCCTGACCATGATAACCACCTTGATGATGCGATTGACTTCCCTGACCATTGTAGTTTCCTTGACTACCTTGGCCGCCCGGCCGAGATTGATAGCCGCCGTTGTTCCCTTGATAGCCGCCGTTGCCCCTATATCCTGATCCGGAGTTGTTTCCTTGATAAACCGGACCATAAAACCCGGGCCCTGAACCGCCGTTCGGGGGCCGGTTAGGAGGATTAAAACGGCCGTTCCCTGCTTTCATGAAGGACATGCATTCTCTTATAGAGTGCCTTGCAATCCTCCCTCTTCCACTATGCTTTAGACAGGGTTGATCCAAATCCTGCTCCCAACCCGGGTTTCCTCCGCCGGTTTGGAGAGTGGAACCCTGCTGATTAGCCTGAAGACCGCCTTGAGCCTGCGTATTAGCAACAAAATCGGAGCTATTTTCTGCCTTCCGTTTGCCCAAAAAGCTTGAAGTAACCGGATTAACCGGCGCCGGTTTACCAGACTTGCTGGCCTTCCCCGTTTTATCTCCTTCTGACTCCGGATACTTGGTATTATCTGAGTCTCCGTACTTCACCAGGGCGCTCATTAAAGTCCCCATGTCATTGCACTCCCGTTTGAGCCGTCCGAGTTTTAATTTCAAAGATTCAAACCGGCAATTGTTCTCCAATGTTACAATTGCTGTGCTCGGGTTAATGCCATTTGAGGAGTGCAAGATCTCTGCCACTCTGCGTACCCAAGCTGCTGTAGACTCCTGTTCTCCTTGCACACATGCTGCTAAATCTATCACCGACATCGGTTGCTTGCATGTATCCTTGAAGTTTTTGATGAACTGACTGCGCAGCTCCCCCCATGATCCGATAGAATTCGGAGGTAGTGCCTTTAGCCAAGTCCGGGCCGTGCCCTCAAGCATCATAGTGAAATATTTGGCACAAGCCGATTCATCCACGTCCAGCATCTCCATGGCCATCTCGTAACTCTCCACCCAAGCTTCGGGCGGTAAATCGGCTGTGTAATTAGGCACCTTGCGAGGTCCTTTGAAATCCTTGGGCAACTTAACGCTCCGCAGGGCGGGGACGAGACATTGTATTCCAAAACCGCTCGCTGTAGCTCCTGTCCCTGTAGTGGCTGTGTGAACCGGCGTCGACTGACGAATTTCCTCCCTGGCCTCCGATCTAGGCCGGTTTAGGTCCGGGGCTGGCATCTCCGCCCTTGCCGGATTATCTTGCCTGTGCTGATGTCTCCTACGTTCACTGCTAGACACTTCGGGCTCCTCCCAATGTCTAGAGTAACTTCGGTTGGGACGTGGTGTTGAATGTAACCTTTCCCTGCTATGAGAGTACGCTTGCTGCTGTATTAACGCCGTATTAAGCAGTTTCTGGGCCCTGCGCGCCTCTATCGCCACCGGGGATGTTTCTTCCATAGGTAAAGCGGCCAACCGTGCTGCCGCTGCAGCAATATTATCCAAAGGGTTTGAGTAGTGTCCCGGAGGGACAGGAACATAAGGCACCGATGTAATCCGATGCTCCCGTTCTGCGGCGGGCTGCTGAACCGGCTCATCCCGAGCCGGTGGGCTTCTTCGGTTTAAGGCCGGATTATTACTGGCCCCAGCCCCAGGTGTTTTGAACAAATTCGCAGATTCGTAACCCGGCGGTAGGCGGGATCGATACTTTCGCCCCCTTACTGCTTCCACAGAAGCCTGCTCCATCCTCAAGTGAAAGGCTTGATCATCCAACTCTGCTTGTCTTATGGCTAACATCTCCCCTTCTGCCTTTAAATCCTCCTTTAACTGATCGATCCGGGCTTTCAACTGAAGAAGCGCTGCATCATGTTGCGCCTTGTCTGCTGGAGCTACGACCTCCACTGCCTTAGCTGTGAACTCCTCGATCAAGGTGGATAGAACTTCAGTAAGGGAGGGATTTGAACCGCTTCCCCCTGCACCAGCCTCTGCTGTGGTTCCGTTCGTCGGGGGTTGTGAACCGGCCATGAAGACCGCCACCCGGTTTGGCGGGCCGAAGGGGTCCGGAATACTGTTTCCATCGGACTCGCCCTCAGACCGGCCGTCCCGCAACTGATACAGAGATTCAGTTTCCCCGGATGAAGACTCGTCATCTGAGTAGACGACGGTTGCACCATCAGATTCCGATCCGTCCTTGGCTTGGCCTCCGTGAATTGCTCCAACGAACACATGCTTCATGGCAGGCTGAATCCGGGCCGATCTTGCACGCTGAGCCGGCTCGACGATGTTGGGGAGGGTGTCCGGCTCAGGTCCCGGTTCACCAATTTTGCCAATGAAGACTTGGATGCTGCCGAAGGGGACCCGGTACCCGTATTCGATCGAATCGGCCTCCGGTCCCCAACCCGCGTCGTCGATGTAGATCCGGCCACGACGAATCTTGGTCATCCGGCCGACTGCGTAACCCTTTAACCCTTCGAAGCCGCCTTTCAAGAACTCGAAACCATCGTGCGCAGGCCCCACGGTGGGCGCCAACTGTCGTGGAAATAACACGGCAGATGTCCGGTTTAGCGGACTTGATGATGGAACCATCGCACGGGTTAGCTTGAAAGGATTCATGGCACACAAAGGACACAAAGGATTTATACTAGTTCGGCCCCTTCGGAGAAGGTAAAAGCCTACGTCTAGTTGGTTGATATTGCTTGGGCGTCGGTTTACAGGGAGCGGATTCGCTTTGCCTGCGTCTCGACGGATTGATTGTTGCTTGTCCTTGAACCGTCGCCGGGTCGTCCCTTTATATAGAGGTGACGCCTGGTCCGGTTTACAGAGTCCCGAGGCCGGCTCATAATCGTGTCCGCCTCGGTCTCTGTCTTTTCTTTCTTATCTCTCAAGTTACATCTCTTGGCGGTTTATAAACCGTACTTCTATACATGGGCCTTGAAATCTCATGGGCCGTAGTCTCTACTAAAATAGTAAAACCAAGTACAACGTAACTAAGCCGGTTTACAATATCCGGTTTATACCTACTAACCATATTCCTGACAGAGGCCTTCATCATCATCATCATCGCCCTCACCATGAGTTGTGAGTAGTTTACCTCAGACCTTCGGGTCCATAGCTAGTATCTAGATGGCTTGTTCTCTCTCTCTCTCTGGATCTCAATACAAAGTTCTCCTCGATCTTCGAGGAGATCTATTCGATGTAATCTCTTTTTGCGGTGTGTTTGTCAAGATCCGATGAATTGTGAGTTTATGATCAATGTTATCTATGAAAGATATTTGGTTCTTCTCTGAACTTTTTATGTGTGCTCATAATATCCTTACAAGTCTCTTCGAATTATTGGTTTGGTTTGGCCTACTAGATCTATAGTTCTTGCAATGGGAGAAGTGCTTGGCTTTGGGTTCAATCTTGCGGTGTCCTTTCCCAGTGACAGTAGGGGCAGCAAGGCACGTATTGTATTGCTGCCATCGAGGATAAAAAGATGGGGTTTTCATCATATTTCTTGAGTTTATCCCTCTACATCATGTCATCTTTTTTAAAGCGTTACTCTGTTCGTATGAACTCAGTACACTAGATGCATGCTGGATAGCGGTCGATGTGTGGAGTAATAGTAGTAGATGCAGAATCGTTTCGGTCTACTTGTCTCGGACATGATGCCTATATACAATGATCATGCCTAGATAGTCTCATAATTATTCGCTTTTCTATCAATTGCTCGACAGTAATTTGTTTACCCGCCGTAGAATACCGCTATCATGAGAGAAGCCACTAGAGAAAACTATGGCCCCCGGGTCTATCTTTATCATATTACTTTCCGTCAACTAGCCAATTTCTGTCGCCGTTGTTTATTTGCTTTCTTTACTTTCTGTTTCTATACCAAAAATACCAAAAATGTTATCTTATCATCTCTATCAGATCTCACTCTCGTAAGTGACAGTAAAGGGATTGACAACCCCTTATCGCGTTGGCTGCGAAGTTCTTATTTGTTTGTGCAGGTGCGAGGGACTCGCGCGTGGTCTCCTACTGGATTGATACCTTGATTCTCAAAAAATGAGGGAAATACATACGCTACTGTGCTGCATCTCCCTTTCCTCTTCGAGGGAATACAACGCAAGCTCAAGAGGTAGCACTATTATCTAAAAGAGGTATGAATTGGAGAAATTCATGGTAAGTATTGATCTATATTCGCTACCCTATTAGCGTTTTCATATGCAAGATCATTTTTGTATTGTCATGACACAGTGGTTATTGACACACTATAAGACGTACCTAAAATTCGTAATATAACTTCCAAAACGGAAGAAATGCATTGCCATTACATATGGCATAATTTCTAATGCTGCACCGAAAGGTTTGTAAATGGAGGGTGGTCTGTTGTATCAAGTTCCTCTGTTGCACGTACCATATCATTGAATAAGTATGGTCTAGGCTTCTATACTCCTGTTTTAAGGGCTGAATACTGTGTCCATTTACATTCGATAAGAATGCCCTGCATTTATCTCATCACTTTCTTATATCAGATGCAGCTTTGAAATGGTTGCTCTATTACATTTCTCTATACTCCAAATTGAACTTGGTTCAGTTAGACAAGAATTGTAGAGTGTGATATTTCTTTAGTTCGTAGCTCCCCAACTATTTGCTCATATACTTAAGCCTAAGTAAATTATGTTGCATCATATTTGTAACCGTCATTAGCAAAATTATGTTGCATCATATTTGTAACCGACATTAGCAAAATCATGTTGCATCATATTTGTAATTCTGTAGATACCTTGGTGACAGTAGCGAAATCCTTAACGCAAACCAGTAACACAGGTACGTGGTACCTAAGAATATATATATGCGTTAACTTGCAGGAAGAACTCCTTTAGGTATTAACATTATTATTGTGAAGCACATCTACCAGAATCTTTTTTTAAGGGAGGAACATGACAATAGACAATTTATTTAGTTCTCATCATCAGTAAATAAAAACAGATACTAAAATAGTTATCCATGAAGGGTAGATTCCCAGTTGTAATCATACCTAATTGTAGAACTCCGGGTACGATCTAGTGTGAACGGCGCACCTCCCGACCTCCAGATGTGTTACTTTCCAGCCGGAGCAATCAAATCGATCAACATATTGGATTATCCTGCTTGGGACGTAGCTAGGAAACCTCATGAAATCAATCCAGTGCCCTGCTTGGACGTAGCTAGTAAATCAAACCAGCCGAAAACGTCCCAAACACTAGGAGGAATCTGCTAGTTGTTAGGAATGCAACTTGTATAATTAGGAGGCAAAAGCCAACATATATACACATACATGAGGATGCCAAAAGGCTACAAGAGGATGCCAAGAGACTAGAATGCAAAAGGCCAAAAGACATGGCTAATATAACTCTAACACCCCCCCCACAAACTCATGGTTGATGCACAACACTGAGTTTGGAGAG
Source organism: Secale cereale (assembly GCA_902687465.1). NCBI lineage: Eukaryota > Viridiplantae > Streptophyta > Magnoliopsida > Poales > Poaceae > Secale > Secale cereale. The sequence goes on from LR738713.1 coordinate 836,700,032, forward strand.
GTGAAATCCATGTTGCGCTCTAGTCTGGGCCTTCGTGAAGAAGTCTGCAAGCTGTAACTCAGAAGGCACATACTGAAGAGCAATAACATGATCCTGCACAGCCGCGCACATAATAAGCATCAACACCAATATGCTTGGTAAGCTCATGCTTCACATGATCTCGTGCAATACTGATAGCACCTGTACTGTCTGACAAGAGGGTGGTAGGTGTAGTAACAGAAACACCAAAATCCTCCAGTAACCATCGTAACCAAGTCACCTCTGCCGTCAGAAGAGCCATAGCTCGTAACTCAGCCTCTGCACTCGAACGGGAAACTGCAGTATGTTTTTTCGTCTTGCAATGAGAGAACCACCAAGAAAAACACAGTAAGCAGAAAGTGAACGGTGATCCGTAGGATCACTAGCCCACGTAGCATCCGAATAGGCCTGGAGCTGTAACGAGCTAGAACGGGGAAAAAGAGACGATGAGTGATCGTGCCACGAAGGTATCGTAGAACACGAAGAAGATGACTATAGTGAACTGAAGTGGGAGCAGAAACAAACTGACTCAGAATATGGACATGATAGGAGATATCTGGACGAGTGACAGCAAGATAGACAAGACTCCCAACAAGATGACGATAACGCATTGGATCAGACAAGGGCTCACCATCAGAAGCGCGAAGTTGAATATTGAGCTCCATAGGAGTCTCAACAATGCGCTCATCACTAAGAGCCGCACGAGTAAGAAGATCCTGAATATACTTTTCTTGAGAAATAAAAAAACCATCAGAGGTGGAAGAAACCTCAATCCCAAGAAAATAACGAAGAGGACCAAGATCAGACATAAGAAACTGCTCACTGAGACGGGCCTTGACAAAGGCAATGTACTCAGAATCATCGCCAGTGATGATCATATCATCAACCTATAGAAGAAGAAGAGTGCGGCCACGAGCAAAAAGGTGTACAAACAACTCCAGATCATGTGCGCTCGTTGAAAATCCAGCGGCAGTCACCACAGAGGAAAAACGCTCGAACCAGGCGCGATGGGCTTGCTTAAGGCCATAGAGAGAGCGACGAAGACGGCAGACCATGCCATCAGGAACAGAATACCCAGGTGGTGATTGCATGTAAACCTCCTCACGTAGCTCACCATTAAGAAAGGCATTCTTAACTACAAGCTGAGATACAGACCAGTGACGAACAGAGGCCACAACAAGAAGTGTGCGAACAGTGGTCATATGGGCCACATGAGCAAAAGTCTCATCGTAATCACGACCATGCTCCTACTGAAAGCCATGAGCCACAAGACGAGCTTTATAGCGCTCAACAGAACCATCAGAGCGAGTCTTAACCTTGTAAACCAACTTACAAGTGACGGGACGAACACCAAGAGGTAGAGAAACAAGATCCCACGTGCCAGTGCGCTCAAGAGCAGCAAGCTCCTCGGCCATCGCAAACTGCCATTCGGGGTGAACAATAGCATCGCGATAAGAGGTAGGCTCAAGTATAGTTGAAAGACCATATTGGGAAGGAGAATAGCGGCCAGGAGGAGGACAAGGCCGAGGTCGAAGACCATAAGTCGGCTGAGATGAGGAAGAAGGCACACCAAAAGTAGATGGTGCATTAGTGGACCCATCCACAACACGTGGACGACGAGTGTAATGGAAAGGAAAAGAGGGACGGGTAGGAATCATTGGAGATAGAGATGGGGAAGGCATCGTTGATGAAGATGGAGACGAAGAAGGTATCGGGGATGAAGGTGGAGAGTCATGCGACGAGGGAGGAGAAGAAACTGTGGGAGAGGATGGCACCGTATCTGTAATAACGAGGGAAGGAGGGGTAGGAATATGGGACACAGAGGGAGGTGTATCGAGAAATGTGAGAAAAGAGATGTCCTCCACAGAAAAAGTTGAGGAGGATGGACGTGGGTAGAAAGGACGAGACTCATCAAAAGTCACATCCCGGGAAATACGCATTCGACGACCGACAGGATCCCAACACCGATAACGCTTATGCTCATCGCTATATCCTACAAAGACAAACTCAACAGACTGAGCGGTTAGCTTGGTGCGTTCATGTGGGGGAAGAAGAACATAGCAAACACAACCAAACAAACGAAGCATTGAATAATCAGGAGAACGATTAGAAAGACGTTCGAAAGGAATACCACCATGCAAAGCAGCAGATGGCTGAATATTAATGAGATAGATGGAAGTGGAAATAGCCTCAGCCCAAAAGTGAGGGGAAAGAGAGGCAACAATCATCATCGCACGCGCTGGTGACGATGCTTGCGCTCAGCCACACCATTCTGAGCATGAGCACGAGGGCAAGAGAACTGGGGAAGAGTACCCTGTTCAGCAAGAAATCCTTGCAACGCATGAGAGATATACTCACCAGCAGAATCTACGCGAAAAACATGAATAGGAGTGGAGAATTGGGTATGAACCATGGCATCAATTTTTTTGTATATAGATAAGACCTCGCTCCGAGAAGACATGAAATAGATCCAAGTGTAGCGAGTAAAATCGTCTATAAAGATAATATAGTAGCGATGGCCCCCTTTCGAAGAGAAGGGAGCCGGACCCCAAACATCAGAGTGAACGAGATCAAAAGGGCGCTCGGACACTGACTCGCTATGAGGATAGGGTAGCTGAATCTGTTTGCCAAGCCTACAACCTAGACAATTGATGTCTACACATGGTTCTACTCTTGTAGACTATGTTGGGCCTCCAAGCGCAGAGGTTTGTAGGACAGTAGCAATTTCCCTCAAGTGGATGATCTAAGGTTTATTGAACTCAGGGAAGTAGAGGTTGAAGATGGTCTCTCTCAAGAAACCCTGCAACTAAGATACAAGAAGTCTCTTGTGTCCCCAACACACCTAATACAACTAGGAGTTGTATAGATGCACTAGTTCGGCGAAGAGATGTTAAATGGCAAGTGATATGGATGGCAAAACAAAGTAATATAAATCTGTAATAAAAAGTGCAGCAAGCAAACAAGTGGTAAACGTGAGCACAAATGGTATTGCAATGGTGGAAACAAGGCCTAGGCTTCATACTTTCACTAGTGGCAACTCCCAACAACATTAACATAATTGAATCACATGATATTTCCCATAAAACATGCAAAGGGGACACACTCGGAGGTCATTCCTTCGTGGTCAAGAGAGGACGAGAATTATGTAGGGCTACAAAAGCACACCTCAAAGTTCGTAGTTCCCAATCTAAGGATTTCCCAATGTCACCGCGGCCATCCAAAGAGAGTCCCACAATCACCACAACATATCTAAAGGATAGTCAAAGACAAGCACCAAGAGACTCTCAATCTTCAATCAACACACAAGAGAGGAAATCACTCATGAAAATATTGTTCTAATCCATGTCCAATAGACCGCTGTCACCTTGGTCTCGGGGATTATACTAGATAAAGACAAGTGAGTACATCAATCCAATACATGGAGGAAGGGGAAATATCATGGGATCACCCTAGATTAACATAGCCTATGATCACAATCAAGATCACATCATGGGAGAGAGAATTGACCACATAGCTACTGGTAAGAACCTCAGCCCCGAGGAGGAACTACTCCCGCATCATGGAGGGAGGAAGCAACGTCGATGGAGATGAATCCGGGGCACTTCCCCGTCCCGGCAGGGTGCCGACACAGGAATTCTGGTCCCCCGAAGCTTGATGGCGATGGCGGCGGAGATCGGAATCGCGTCTGGAGAAAAAGGGTCTGGAATCAGGGTTTCCGCGAGACGCTTTAAGTATATGCCAAAGGGGGGCATCAGAGGGGGTCAGGGGTGCCCAGGCACCCCCCCGGCGCGGCCCAGGGGGGGGGGGGGCGTGGGCAGGCCACCTGGAGCCCCTGTGGGTCCCCTCCGGCCCTACTTCGGCCGCATGGAAGCTTCCGGAACGCTGATTTTTTATATATTTTTTCTGGATTTTTCCTGACAGTTCTCGTAATGTGAAAACCTGAAATACAAAAACAGCCGAAAACAGAAACTGGCACTGGGGTGCACTGAGTTAATAGGTTAGTCCAAATATGATCAAAAGTGTATGGAAGTGTATAAATATCATAGCAATATCACCCAAAAGAGGCATGGAGCAAGCATAAATTATAGATACGTTTTGCACGTATCAACATCCCCAAGCTTAATTCCTGCTCGTCCTCGAGTAGGTAAATGATAACAAGAATAATTTCTGTGGTGACATGCTATTAACCATATAGGACTTATTCATAGTCATATGACAAAAGCTTACTGAGACAATGAATCTGTAGTAATTAAGTTGCCTCATGAGAAAATCACAAAGAACTGAAAGTTTTACAATATGATACTGAAACATCAAATAGATTTGTAATGAACATGATGTGCAAATATGAAAAAGTGATATCTCGCTTGCCCCCTTTAGTGAAGCAAAACATAAATGCAGGGGCACCTCCAAGGTTTAAGTGATGACTAGATACAATCATTTCAAAATAAATGATATCATAATCATGCAAAAGACAATGCTACTTTGGGACAATGCACATTACACCCAGAATGACAATCATGCTCTCAATAGTTGGTGCTTTAATAAGAAGGTGAAGACTCTCGAACCGTGGCTTTTGTTGGCAAGGTTGAAAACCCGTAGTCGGAAACAAAAACTAAACATGTACCAGAGCTCTTGGTTTTAAAAACAGAGGTAATAATTATTTTTTTGAATATGCATGTTTCGTCAAGGAATGCTAGCAGACAACTCAATTACTTCTTAAGATGGACAAGTTTTGAGGAACGGCTCCCGAATGAGGACGATCACATCCTCTTAATCTCCTTTGTTTATCACTGCCAAAGTTTTCTGATTTCTCATGAACAAAGCGTGAAGGAGGTTTTGTTTGTTATATTATTTTTGAGCCGGGCGCACTCTATGCCAGTTCCTTCTCGTATTATGGGTTTGCACATTAGACATGCAATCCCGGGGTGAAGCTTATCAAACTTAAAAAGATCATGAATTAACTACTACTTCCTCATGAGCTAAAACAGAGGCACAAAATAGAAATGCTTTTTTTGAATAATTTCGAGATGGTACATGAAAGTCTTCGTTAGGAATGGCAGGTAAATACCATGTATAGAAAGGTATGGTGGACTCATATGGCATAACTGGTTTAAAGGATTTTGGATGCACAAGCAGTCAGTCCGCTTAGTATAGGTGGAGGTTAGCAAAAGACTGTGAGCGACCAACTAAAAGAGCAATGACGGTCATAATCATGCAGAGCGACAAAGCAACATTGAATCAGGCATGGAAGTTATATCGCTACTCAGAAACAAAAGATCATCAAGGCTTGACAGACTTTCTTTACAGTCTTAAATATGCGTGAGCATACGCCAAGTCAATCAAAATAAATTCTTGAAGGAAGATATTACTAAACCATGCCACATCATAGGCAAACAAATCATGTTGGTACTCCAATAACACATTGGGAACCCCCCAGCTATTTGAGACTAACCATAAGAAAACATGAACTACTAAGCACCATTATGCACGTAGCATTTTTATCATAGACATATCAACCAATGCAACAGAAGCAAACTCTCTTAATAAGATAAGCATGATAACTAAAGAGAGTTCAAGCAACCAACTAGACAAAAGCTCTTTGAAGAGGTAAGCATGAATACTAAGAGCTGAACATGATAGTAGCTATTAAAAGACAAAGAACACACACATCAAAGATAGTCATGAAAATTCTATGTTATGTTCTAGGTAGAAGTGGAGCGTGTTTCTCTCCCACATAAAGAAAGCTGAGTTCCGACTCGTTATGAAAAACTAAAAAGGAAACTAAAAGAAAGACGCTCCAAGCATAGCACATAACAAATGAAGTGATAAAAATATAGTGGAACGAAAGACGGACTGATAATGTTGATGGAGAAGGGGATGCACGGGGGCATCCCCAAGCTTAGACGCTTGAGTCTCCTTGAATATTTCTTGGGGGTGCACGGGGGCATCCCCAAGCTTGAGCGCTTGACACTCCTGAATCTTTTTATCATCTTCCCTCGCACACTTGAAAACTCCCTTCATACATAACTCATCATAATCTGATTAGCGAGGTTAGTACCCTTAATAAAATAATTATACCTTGCTGGAAATAAAGATATTCTTGAAGTTATACTGTTTCTCAAGATTGCCAAAAGGTTTTTTCCACAGAAAAAGCAAGCTCTTGATTTGCAAAATGAAGGAAATGCAAAACAGGACAGAATCTGTGAAAAACAGAACAGCAGGTAGTAATTGATCTGTTCGGGGTACTTCTGCAAATCAAATCAAAAAACTCAGAACAGACGCACGAAAGACAATTATATAGAGAACGCTGTAGAAAAAATTCAGACCAAAAAGATGATCTGGTGATTTTATACGAATTTTTCTATCCAAGGACAGAATCTGTTTCCTGGACAGCACCTCACAACTTTTGAACTTTCTAGCAATCAGAGGCTATACTTGGCACAATTATGAAAATCAAAGATACAATGATGATGCTACAGCAGTAACAACATCAAGACACAACAAAAACTGAAAGCAAAGATAACAAGGGTTGTCTCCCTAGAGCTCTTTCTTTATAGCCATAAAGATGGGCTTAAGACTTTAATGATGCTCTCGTAGGAATAAGAGTTGAAGAACAAAAGAGAGCATCAAGAAGCAAATACAAAACACATTTAAGCCTAACATGCTTCCTATGCATAGGAATATTGCAAGAGAATAAATTATTGAAGCATAAAGCAACTAGCATAGGAAGGCAAAACAAGCATAACTTCAAAATGTTCACCATAAAGAGAGGAAACTTCTTATTATTAAGATATTTAGAACCAAGTCTCCCTCTCTCATTATAAATTTCAGTGGCATCATGGATGAACTCAACAATATAAGCATCACATAAAGCATTGTTACCATGATCCACATGCAAAAAGGTACTCTTACTCTCCACATAAATATCGTGAAGAGGATAAAACTTAATATAAAAGAGAGACATAAGCTCTTGCCAATCAAGGAAGTGCGAGTTATCGAGAAGCTTATACCAATCTGAAGCTTTATCTATAAGTGATATGGCGAACAATTTTCTCATGACAAACTCCATTGATTCACCTGCAAGCTTAAATAATGAACATAGTTGTGACACATATAGCAAGTGTTCACCGGGATGTCTGTCTCCTGCATAACGATTAGCCAAAATATAATCGATAATACCAGCTGGTATTTTATAGGGCACAATTTCAGTAGGGGGAGGAGCAACCACCACAGGTGTGGGGCGTCTTCCCGTAAGCAACGATCCAATAGCAAGGTTGTCCATAAGCATAACTAGTGAAACTAAAAACAAGAAACGAAAAGATTTAATTGCAAGATCTAAAGATATACCTTCAAGCGCTCACCTCCCCGGCAACGGCGCCAGAAATAGCTTGATGTCTACACACGCTTCTACTCTTGTAGACTATGTTGGGCCTCCAAGCGCAGAGGTTTGTAGCACAGTAGCAATTTCCCTCAAGTGGATGACCAAAGGTTTATCGAACTCAGGGAAGTAGAGGTTGAAGATGGTCTCTCTCAAGCAACCCTGCAACTAAGATACAAGAAGTCTCTTGTGTCCCCAACACACCTAATACAACTAGGAGTTGTATAGATGCACTAGTTCGGCGAAGAGATGTTAAATGGCAAGTGATATGGATGGCAAAATAAAGTAATATAAATCTGTAATAAAAAGTGCAGCAAGCAAACAAGTGGTAAACGTGAGCACAAATGATATTGCAATGGTGGAAACAAGGCCTAGGCTTCATACTTTCACTAGTGGCAACTCCCAACAACATTAACATAATCGAATCACATGATATTTCCCATAAAACATGCAAAGGGGACACACTCGGAGGTCATTCCTTCGTGGTCAAGAGAGGACGAGAATTATGTAGGGCTACAAAAGTACACCTCAAAGTTCGTAGTTCCCAATCTAAGGATTTCCCAATGTCACCGCGGCCATCCAAAGAGAGTCCCACAATCACCACAACATATCTAAAGGATAGTCAAAGACAAGCACCAAGAGACTCTCAATCTTCAATCAACACACAAGAGAGGAAATCACTCATGAAAATATTGTTCTAATCCATGTCCAATAGACCGCTGTCACCTTGGTCTCGGGGATTATACTAGATAAAGACAAGTGAGTACATCAATCCAATACATAGAGGAAGGGGAAATATCATGGGATCACCCTAGATTAACATAGCCTATGATCACAACGAAGATCACATCATGGGAGAGAGAATTGACCACATAGCTACTGGTAAGAACCTCAGCCCCGAGGAGGAACTACTCCCGCATCATGGAGGGAGGAAGCAACATCGATGGAAATGAATCCGGGGGCACTTCCCCGTCCCGGCAGGGTGCCTGCACAGGAATTCTGGTCCCCCGAAGCTTGATGGCGATGGCGGCGGAGATCGGAATCGCGTCTGAAGAAAAAGGGTCTAGAATCAGGGTTTCCGTGAGACACTTTAAATATATGCCAAAGGGGGGCATCGGAGGGGGTTAGGGGTGCCCAGGCGCCCCCCCGGCGCGGCACAGGGGGGGGGCGCGTGGGCAGGCTGCCTGGAGCCCCTGTGGGTCCCCTCCGGCCCTACTTCGGCCGCATGGAAGCTTCCGGAACGCTGATTTTTTATATATTTTTTCTGGATTTTTCCTGGCAGTTCTCGTAATGTGAAAACCCGAAATACAAAAACAGCCGAAAACAGAAACTGGCACTGGGGTGCACTGAGTTAATAGGTTAGTCCAAATATGATCAAAAATGTATGGAAGTGTATAAATATCATAGCAATATCACCCAAAAGAGGCATGGAGCAAGCAGAAATTATAGATACGTTTTGGACGTATCAACAATCCAGCGATGCGTTACCGGAGACAGACCCCAGAACACCACGATGAACCAAAGACGAGATACGAGAACCACAAAAATGGCCAAGACGATGATGCCACTTCTGAAAGGAGCTGGTAGATGCAGCAACATGGGTTGTAAGACCGGCGGCGGTGGCAGCGGAGGGAAGACGAAGCCAGTCAAGCTCCCAGAGGCCATCAGAGCGTCGAGGGCCAACACCAAGCAGAGCGCCCGTGCGACGATCCTGAATAGAACATGAATCAAAGTCGAGAATGACCCTACAACTAGAGTCAACTATCTGACCACCAAATATGAGCTGCATGGTAAGTCGAGGAACATGAGCTACAGAAGGAACATAAAATGAAGAAGTGCTAAGAGTGCCGCGACTAGCTACAGAAAGGGGAGTGCCATCAGCCGTAAGAACGCGAACAGGAGACTTGACAGGTCGAACGGAGGTCAAAGTGGAAGAACCATAAGTCATATGAAAAGACGCTTCAGTATCAAGAATCCATGGGGATGTACTTGAATGGGTTGAAGGTGATTTCGAATTGCAAGAAGAGTCAGTCATGGAACTTGCAGAAACTGTCAGTGAAGAATCCCAAGTATCAAGCATGCATTGTAGTTGAGCAATCTCACGCGTAGATAGCGACACGACAGAAGAGGTCGAGGTAGAAACACTTGCCGACGAGGAGCAGTCGCCACCACCCGTAGAGCCGCATGTGGAAGGCACTCGGGGAGTCGACATAGAGCGATCACTGTCGCGCATGGAAGCCGCGAGAGGAGTCGGCGAAGAACGACCAACACCATGCAGCGCAGCGGCTAGAGGAGGCGGTGCAGCTGCCGAAGAAGCCGATGTAGAGCGGCCAGCAGCATCGATGGAGGTCGCAAAAGGTGTCGATGTAGAGCGACAACCACCACCCCAAAGCGGGTGAGCACCAAGCACCGAGGAAAGGCGCATGTGCGAGACTGGATCAATATATGAAACACCGTCAAAAAAACACCGGACAGCGACAAGGAGGCATACCCAACGAAAGCATTGTACATGTGTTTTTCTCTCTCTCTTTTTTTATTAGGAATGACCGAACTTCAGGCCTTCAAGCCAGGCAACCGAACAAAAACCGGGCCACCTAGCAGCAGCCCAAAATAGAGCGATTATGTGCAGGCAACACGCACGCACACATGAAGGTGGATCGATAGACCACGCAGTCAACGCACGCGAGCCTGAGAAGGGTAGCCGGCTCGGAAGAGCAGCAGGCGGAACAGAGGTTGGCGCTGGACCGTCACGCGCTATCCAGATCGAGTCTGGCAGCCCGCGGGAGACACGGTCTACACAGGAGAAGCGCCACGCGAGGTGACTGGTCAGTCGCGTCGGACGGGCGACATGGAGCGGAGCCGCCGCCGGCCGGAGGAGCAGCGTCGGGCTGGATCGAATACAAGCGCACGCGCACGCGCACGCGCACACGCACGATGCAACGGTCCAAGGTCCGGCGCGATCGGCGGAGCAGCCAGAAGGAGGCGGCGACCGGCGGAGAGGCCGCGACCTGGAGGAGGCAGCGGCCGGCGGCCGGCGGAACAGGTGTGGCGGGGCCTGGTGGGTAGGGGCGAGTGGCGTAGAAGGACGAGGGTGCCATTGGATCGGCGCAGGAGCGACGGTCCAACCGAAGACACAGGCCGGCGCCAGATAGCAGATCGGGGAACTGAGCGTTGGCCTTCAGATGCGGTTGCACCTGGGATTAGAGGTTGAGGAAGCCAGCGACCACCGGCAAACAAGGCAACGGCAGTGCGCGTCAGAGGCGAGTTGCGACGCCAAAAATATATCTCTGAACCTAGCTCATGATACCATGTTAGGAATGCAACTTGTATATTTAGGAGGCAAAAGCCAGCATATATACACATACATGAGGATGCCAAAAGGTTACAAGAGGATGCCAAGAGACTAAAATGCAAAAGGCCAAAAAACATGACTAATATAACTCTAACACTAGTTAGTAATAAAATCGATCAGCAAAGATGGTATTTGTTCAGATCTTGGAGAAGTATGGACAAATAGTCTGCATATAATCAATTTGTAGATTTCCTAGCTTATGTAGAAATACAATACATCATCTATCCAAGACAGGGAAGCAACACTAAATTATGGCATGATATTATTCACTTCTTTTTGTTGCAATTGAACACTAAATTGACCACTTGCTACTAACAAAGCTGAGATTACCAGAAGCAAGCACACCTGATCTCACGTAGCTCGTTCCGCCGCCGCCACGAAGGCAAGATAGATCCACCACCTCCGCGAATCCAATGGAGAGGAGAGAAAGAGAGAATCAGTCAATGGATTCCGATCCGCCGTGCTGAACTGTGCTTCCGCGCTCGCCCAACCTCGAGCGAGGTGGGTGCACCGGGCGGGGCAGCATGCCTCGTGGTCCTTTGTGAGCGCGGCGGGGGTGCGCGGCGCGCGGCGGCGTCGGGCGGCGCAGGGCGAGGCTGGCTAGAGGTGGCGGCGGCGGAGGACGGCGCGGGGTGGGGCTGGTTGGAGGTGGCCGCGACGGCGGGGGCGGGGCGGGCTGCTGGTGGCGGCGGCGGGGGCGCGCGGCGGCGGCGGTGAGGCGGGGTGGGGCAGGAGGTGGCGGCAGGCTGGGCTCGAGATGGGATCGAGGAGGCTGGGCTATTTTTTTTTCTTTTCTCTCCTCCATACCGGTTCGGGCTGACTTATGTCGAGGACTGCGGGTTAATTTCTTATGAACCGAGGGACTTTTATGCAAAATCGCTAGCGACGACGGACGACCAGAAACCCAATTTTCTTTATTATCCCGCCCATTGCCTCGCTCCCGTCTGTCACCGCTTCACTCGCAACCAGCCACGCGCGCACGCCTTGGCCCGCCAGCCTGTAACTCCGCTGCTGACGTGCCCCGCCTCTGCCGTTTTCCTCATATGTAGCTCGCGCACGTTCCACCACTGTTGGCCGCGCCCTCCCCCATCGGCCGGCAGCGCTGACCTCCGCCCCGACGCATCACAACGCCGGCGGCATGCGGCGGGGCATGCCTTTTTCCCCTCTGTAGCCCCGCGCGTGTTCCGCCACTGCTGGACGCGCTCTCCCCCACCGTCCGGCGGCGCTGACGTCCGCCCCGACGCATCCCAACGCCGGCGGCAAGCGGCGGGGCGTGCACGGCAGTTCAGTGGAGGCAGGTTTTTGTTTTGCAAAAAACGAAATGTTATCCACATATTAAGTAGGACCGCAGGTAAATTTTTAAGAAAGGGGGGGGGGCTTTTTTGCAAAAATGCCGGCAACGTACGACGAGAAGCAATATGTGGTTTATTAGTAGGTAAAGATTATATAAAAATAAAGAAAAAACGATCCATGATTTACTATTAGATAAAGATAAAGATAAAGATAAATATAAAGATTAGCCCCACAAACAACACACATGGTCCAAAACAGCCAAAAATCAAGCGGGCTGATGGGCTTAGTGTGTCAGTCGGCAAGGCCGGCACATCCCGCGTATTGGCGTGCCTTAGTGGGCAGTGCCATGCCTGGTCCGTTTAGCGCAGGCCGGGCCATTCCGGCTTATTCAGTCAAGTCTTCACCCTCAAAAAAACCCTAAAAAAATGTTAAAGGAAAAAAACAATCGCTCTCACACGACCCCCAAAACGCCGTCGTCACTGCCTATCGATTCCGGCCAATTCCAGCGGCCTCCGTCGCCATCCAACACCTCCCCGTGCTCCTGCGCCTCCCCTCTATTACTTCCGCCGTCTGAATCACAGCTCGCCTCTTCCTTTGGCCCTCGCGGTTAACCCTAGTCATGCGGTCCCCCGCGCATTCGGCTGCTCTTCACCTACATTATCCGCATTCCCTGTGCGGCTCCGCCTCCTGGAATTCGTCCTCGCGCCTCTGTTTCGAGGGCGACGGCCTCGACGACAACGGTGGAGTCAGGAAATAAACATAAGGCGGGCCCGAATATCAAGCACAACTCTAAAATGTAACATTTTTTGTAAACTGCTCTAAAATGTAACTAAGAAGGACAGAATATATAGGAGTTGACACTAAGTGTAGCAAAATATGTATTATTATAGGCGTATGTTTTTTTTATAACATACACAGATATCTAAATCTAGATAACATGGAAGCATAATGTACAAATAGATGGCAATCAACTTGTACTTACCAATCAAACTACATGTACGTTTGTTTTTTGGATACCCCCATTTTCCCCATTTTCATAATGAAAATGGAAATGGAGTCTTATCCTACAAACATTAATCTACAGAATTTAAAATTTTGGTGTTGCAACCAATACTTTGAAACAAAACTATATCCACAAATGAATGTTGTGAATAGGAGATCAAAATGCAAGATCCTTTATATTGGAAAAATCAGTGTGGCCGCTTCCTGATGTGCTCCATAGTCCAAACTGAAGATAATAGAACTAGCAAGCTTTTTTTGTCTTGAAAAAAAAAGGATTTAGCCTCGACCCAGATTTTGGCTTGAAAAACAGAGTAGTTGAGACAGAAGGGAAATTACACGAGTGAGAAAGAAGCACGTGGGTGGCTGGTATGTCTGTGTGTGAACTGTAGAGTGTGGCTGTGGGAATGAGAGCTGAAGTCAAAAATTTGTCAGTTTTCACCAATTGGGATCTTTTGTGAACAATACATGTATTTCATTTGCTAAAATTGTGTAGTACACATAGCTCTAGCCTCTAGGCATGTTTAATCAGGGGGCTTCAAACATTTTCTGCAGGTTGGGGAGAGCCGTGGCCCCTGCTGGCCCCTTAGCTCCGCCGTTGCTCGGCGTCGACGATGCGGCGGTCGCCGGCCATGGCCTCCCTTGCTTCCTCAGTCGTATGCTCGGATAGGAGACGCCTCCGTCGAGCACTTCACCGCCGCCGAGTGACTTCACCTTCCAAAGCCCCCTGGCTATGTCCAATGTGTTGCCTTCCGACAACTTGGCATACAAGGATTTAACCGAGGATTTGTTAGAGGTTGTTAAGCCCCACGAGACCGAGTCAGCCCCCAAGCTAAGCTGGCCAGTCCCTATTTTAGAGATCAGCTCATTCCAGCTCCCTTCCTCGATCACAGACGGGGGGCGCATGAAATGAATAGCCGGTGGCGACGACCTAAGCGCCTCCCCCACCAGCACGTTAGTATCCGTGGCTAATTGGAAGAGCACAGGGTAAGACTGCCAAAGCGGCCTCGCGTCGATCCAGCTGTCGATCCAGAACCGCGTGGACAAACCATTGTGGACTTCAAACTGGGCTCCTACCGAAAAGGCTAGTCGGACCGCCTGGATCCCATTCCAGAACGCCGAGCCCTTGCATTTGGCCTGAAACAAATTCCCGTCCGGGAAGTATTTTGCCCTAAAGATGTCCGCCTAGAGCCCCGACTCGTTTTGGCCAAGGCGCCACCACCACTTAGTTAGGAGGGCCACATTCATCAACTTGGAGTTGATAATCCCCAAGCGGTCAAACTTTTTAGGTCGACATACTGCCGCCCACCTAATTAAGTGATATTTCCTTTTGATTCAAGTTCCTTCCCAAAAGAACCTAGAACGGGGAGTGTCAAACTTCGCGTGAACCCCATCCGCTAGGAGAAACATTCCCATAGTGAAGAGAGGTAGGGAGGGTAGGCTAGTGTTGGTAAGAATCAGCCTAGCTGCCAAGGACATGAACCTCCCTCTCCACGGACTCACCCTATTTGCCACCTTACCATATATGGGTTCCCATTCAGAAATCAAAAGTTTCCGGTGGGAAATTGGGAGGCCGAGGTACTTAACTGGGAAGCCCCCAAGCTTACAATTAAGTAGATCGGCCGCATGCCTACTTTCTAGTTGACCCATCCCTATGGTAATGACCTCGCTCTTTAGGAAATTTATTTTCAACCCAGGGAGGAGTTCGAAAGTAATTAGCAGCAGCTTGATCGACGCGATACTATGTAAGTCATGCTAAAAAGGAGCATCGTGTCATCGGCGTATTGAAGGTGCGTAACCCCACCAGGAATGAGGTGGGGCACCAACCCTTTGATGTGACCAGCCGCCCTGGCTTTGTCAAGCATAGCCGAGAAGGTGTCCGCCACTAAGTTGAAGATAAGTGCTGAGCCAGGGTCCCCTTGGCACATACCCCTCTTGTTGTGGAAAAACTTCCCCATTTCTCCATTGATGGTGACTGCCGTTTTCCCACAACTAACGAGGTACATGATCCGATGGACGAAACCCCCCTCAAAATCCTTTTTGAGGAGGACCTCCCGAACAAACTCCAGTTTACTCGGTCGTAGGCTTTTTCGAAATCGAGCTTAAGCAGGACCCCTTTCCCCGTAGTGTGTTTGATCTCGTGAACTATCTCGAGAAGCGCAATCGGTCCCTCAAGGATGTTGCGGACTTTGAGGAAAGCGGTTTGACTTTTAAGTATAACGCGTTGGGCCACCGGCGCTAAGCGAGCAGCATACACTTTTGCGCATATCTTAAACGGAACGTTAATAATGGTGATGGGCCTGAATAGTCTAATGTTATCCGCGCCTTTCACCTTTGGGATGAGGCTAATGGCACCGTAATTGAGTCGCGACGGGTTGACCGAGCGAAGCGCAAACCCGTTCACTAAGTCGTAGAAGACATGTTTGAAACACGGCCAAAACAACTTGAAAAACGCAACAGGCCAGCCATCAGGCCCTGGCGCCGTATCATTTTTAATGTCTGCCAAAGCCTTGTCAATCTCTTTAGGAAGAAAGGATAGGGCCAACCCATCGTTTTGAAGGAAATATGCCCTAGAGGCAATAATAAAGTTGTTATTTATATTTCCTTATATATCATGATCAATGTCTTTTATTCATGCTAGAATTGTATTAACCGAAAACTTGATACATGTGTGAATACATAGAGGAAACTCAGTGTCCCGAGTAAGCCTCTACCAGACTAGCTCATTAATCAAAGATGGGTGTGTTTCCTAAGCCATAGACATGTGTTGTCATTTGATTAACGGGATCACATCATTAGGAGAATGATGTGATGGAGATGACCCATCCGTTAGCTTAGCATAATGATCGATTAGTTTTATTGCTATTGATTTCTTCATGACTTATACATATTGCTCTAACTATGAGATTATGCAACTCCTGAATACCGGAGGAACACTTTGTGTGCTATCAAACATCACAACGTAACTGGGTAATTATAAATATGCTCTATAGGTGTCTCCGAAGGTGTTTGTTGAGTTGGCATTGATCGAGATTAGGATTTGTCACTCCGTGTATCAGAGAGGTATCTCTGGGCCCTCTCGGTAATGCACATCACTATAAGCCTTGCAAGGAATGTGACTAATGAGTTAGTTACGGGATGATGCATTACAGAACGAGTAAAGAGACTTGCCGGTAATGAGATTGAACTAGGTATGATGATACCGACGATCGAATCTCGGGCAAGTAACATACCGATGACAAAGGGAATGACGTATGTTGTTATGCGGTTTGACCGATAAAGTTCTTCGTAGAATATGTAGGAGCCAATATGAGAATCTAGGTTCCGCTATTGGTTATTGACCGGAGATGTGTCTCGGTCATGTCTACATAGTTCCCGAACCCGTAGGTCCGCACGCTTAACGTTTGATGATAATTTGTATTATGAGTTATGTGTTTTGGTGACCTAAGTTTGTTTGGAGTCCAGGATGAGATCACGAACATGAAGAGGAGTCTCGAAATGGTCGAGAGGTAAAGATTCATATATTGGAAGGTTATATACGGACCCCGGAATGGTTCCGAAGAGGTTCGGGGATTTTTTGGAGTACCAGGAGGTTACCGGAACCCCCCGGGAAAGTTAATGGGCCTATTGGGCCATAGTGGAGAGAGGGAGGCTGCCACAGCAGGTGGCGCGCGCCCCCAAGCCCAATCCGAATTGGACAAGTGGTGGGGGCGCGGCCCCCCTTTCCTTGTCCCTCTCCCTCCTTTCCCCTTTCCCCTCTCCGTTGGAAGGAAGGAGGGGGGGGGGGGCGAATCCTAATAGGAACGAGGTCCTAGTAGGATTCCCCCATCTTGGCACGCCCCCCTTGGGCCGGCCTCCTCCTCTCTCCTCCTTTATATACGTGGGCAGGGGGGCACCCCAAAGACACAACCGTTGTTTCTTAGCCGTGTGCGGTGCCCCCCTCCACAGTTTACTCCTTCGGTCATAGTGTCCTAGTGTTTAGGCGAAGCCCTGCACGGATCACACCACCAACACCGTCTCCACGCCGTCGTGCTGCCTAGACCCTCTACTGGGTCAAGAGCTCGAGGGACGTCATCGAGATGAACGTGTGCTGAACACGGAGGTGCCGTACGTTCGGTACTAGGATCAGTTGGATCGTGAAGACGTTCGACTACATCAACCACGTTAATACAACGCTTCCGCTTTCGGTCTACGAGGGTATGTAAAAACACTCTTCCCGTCTTGTTGCTATGCATATCCTAGATAGATCTTACGTGAGCGTAGGATTTTTTAAAATTGCATGCTACGTTCCCCAACAATGGCATCAAGAGCCAGGTCTATGTGTAGATGATATGCACGAGTAGAACACAAAGAGTTGTGGGCAAAAATAGTCATACTTCTTACCATCAACGTCTTACTTTGATTTGGCGGTATTGTTGGATGAAGCGGCCCGGACCGACATTACATGACCGCGTTCACGAGACTGGTTCTACCGACGTGCTTTGCACACAGGTGGCTGTCGGGTGTCAGTTTCTCCAATTTTAGTTGATTCGAGTTTGAGTACGGCCGATCCTTGTTGAAGGTTAAAACAGCACACTTGACAAAAACTCGTTGTGGTTTTGATGCGTAGGTAAGAACGGTTCTTGCTAGAAGCCTGTAGCAGCCACGTAAAACTTGCAACAACAAAGTAGAGGACGTCTAACTTGTTTTTGCAGGCCATGTTGTGATGTGATATGGTCAAGACTTGATGAGTTATATGCTATTGTATGAGATGATCATGTTTTGTAAATTACCGGCAACCGACAGGAGCCTTATGGTTGTCTCTTTATTGTATGAAATGTGAACGCCATGTAATTGATACATCTCCAACGTATCTATAATTTTTTATTGTTTCATGCTATTATTTATGACGTTTTGGATGTTTAATGGGCTTTGCTATACACTTTTATATTATTTTTGGGACTAACCTATTAACCCAAAGGCCCAGTCCAGATTGCTGTTTTTTTTGCCTATTCCAGGGTTTTACAGAAAAGGAATATCAAACAGAGTCCAAACGGAATGAAACCTTCGGGAGAGATATTTGTGGAGTGATATCTTCACGGGAGACTTGAGAACCACGGAATAGGGCACACGTGGCGTCCATGAGGGTGGGGGGCGCGCCCCCTGCCTCGTCGGCCCCACGTTGGTCCCCCGATGCCCTCCTTCCTCCTATATATACCCATGTACCCTGAAAACATCGAAGCAACAGAGAAAACCCTAGTTCCACCACTACAACCTTCTGTTCCCGTGAGATCCCATCTTGGGGCCTGTTCCGGTGCTCCGCCGGAGGGGGGATCTACCACGGAGTGCTTCTACATCAACACCATCGCCTCACCATGAGTTGTGAGTAGTTTACCACAGACCTTCGGGTCCATAGTTAGTACCTAGATGGCTTCTTCTCTCTCTTTCGATCTCAATACCAAGTTCTCCTTGGTCTTCGAGAAGATCTATTCGATGTAATCTCTTTTTGCGGTGTGTTTGTCGAGATCCGATGAATTGTGGGTTTATGATCAAGATTATCTATGAGAAATATTTGGTTCTTTTCTGAATTTTTTTATGTATGATTATAATATCCTTGCAAGTCTCTACGAATTATAGGTTTGGTTTGGCCTACTAGATCTATAGTTCTTGCCATGGGAGAAGTGATTGGCTTTGGGTTCAATCTTGCGGTGTCCTTTCTCAGTGACAGTAGGGGCAGCAAGGCACGTATTGTATTGTTGCCATCGAGGATAAAGAGATGGAGTTTATATCATATTGCTTGAGTTTATCCCTCTACATCATGTCATCTTGCTTAAGGCGTTACTCTGTTCTTATGAACTTAATACTCTAGATGCATGCTGGATAGCGGTCGATGTGTGGAGTAATAGTAGTAGATGCAGAATCGTTTCGGTCTACTTGTCACGGACGTGATGCCTATATATAATGATCATGCCTAGATATTCTCATAATTATTCGCTTTTCTATCAATTGCTCGACAGTAATTCGTTTACCCACCGTAGAATTCTGCTATCATGAGAGAAGCCACTAGTGAAACCTATGGCCCGCGGGTCTATTCTCAACATATCAATCTACAATCTACTTTACTTTTCCGTTTTTACTTTCTGTTCTTATATCCAAAAATACCAAAAATATCAAACTGTCATATCTATCAGATCTCACTTTCGTAAGTGACCGTAAAGGGATTGACAACCCCTTATCGTGTTGGCTGCGAAGTTCTTATTTGTTTGTGCAGGTGCGAGGGACTCGCGCGTGGTCTCCTACTGGATTGATACCTTGGTTCTAAAAAACTGAGGGAAATACATACGCTGCTGTGCTGCATCACCCTTTCCTTTTCGAGGGAATACAACGCAAACTCGAGAAGTAGCAGTAATTGCTTTACTTTATCACCCTTTCCTCTTTGTGTCTTATTTTGGGTTTTGGGAGAGCCAAAAAGCAAAACAACTTACAAGATAAATAGCAAGCAAGTAGAGTACTGGAGTGTAGGACCTATAGCTGAAAGAAGGGCTTCCCTGCAACGACGCTAGAAAAGGGTTGCTTCCTCTCTTCTAGGAAGTTGTTGGGCCCCCAAGTACAAAGTTTCATAGCAAGCATCAATTTTTCCTCAGGTGGATGATCTTAAAATTTGTCAGTAGCTACACACAACTACAATACTTGTCTTGTTACTAATGAAACTAATGAGATTGTGAGTCTCACTAACCTTGCTAGTTACAAGGATTATCATAACTTGTGGTAAGAATAGATAATTGCAACAAAAATAAAGTAACGGTTCGGTCCGAACAGTAAATAAAAAGAGTGACCAAGGTTGACAATGAGATTAATATGAACGAATGGAGATCCATAACTTTACTAGTGTCATCTTTCCATACAACATAACATAGGTGTTTTGAACAATCATGGTTGTGTATGATACATCTCCAACGTATCTATAATTTTTGATTGTTCCATGCTATTATATATTCTATTTTGGATGTTTAATGGGCTTTATTATACACTTTTATATTATTTTTGGGACTAACCTACTAACCCAAGGCCTAGTGCAAATTGCTGTTTTTTTTTGCCTATTTCAGTGTTTTGCAGAAAAGGAATATCAAACGGAGTCCAAACGGAATGAAACCTTCGGGAGAGTTATTTTTGGAACGATATCAACACAGAAGAGTTGGAGTACACGCCTGGAAGCGAGAGAGGCGGCCCACGAGGGCAGCGAGCGCGCCCAGGGGGGTAGGCGCGCCCTACCCTCGTGGGCCCTCTCTGGCTCCCCTGACGTGCCTCTTCAACCTATATATACTCTCATACCCTGAAAACATCGGGGAGACGGAAGAAACCTTAATTCCACTGCCGTAACCTTCTGTACCCGTGAGATCCCATCTTGGGGCCTGTTCCGGAGCTCCACCGGAGTGGGATTGATCACGGAGGGCTTCTACATCAACACCATAGCCTCTTCGATGAGTTGTGAGTAGTTTACCACAGACCTTCGGATCCATAGTTATTAGCTAGGTGGCTTCTTCTCTCTCTTTGGATCTCAATACAAAGTTCTCCTCGATCTTCGAGGAGATCTATCCGATGTAATCGTTTTGCAGTGTGTTTGTCGAGATCCGATGAATTGTGGGTTTATGATCAAGATTATCTATGAACAGTATTGGATTCTTTTCGGAAATCTTTTATGCATGATTTAAATATCCTTGCAAGTCTCTTCGAATTATCGGTTTGGTTTGGCCTTCTAGATCTATAGTTCTTGCAATGGGAGAAGTGCTTGGCTTTGGGTTCAATCTTGCGGGGTCCTTTCCTAGTGACAACAGGGGCAGCAAGGCACGTATTGTATTGTTGCCATCAAGGATAAAAAGATGGGGTCTATATCATATTGCTTGAGTTTATCCCTCTACATCATGTCATCTTGCTTAAGGTGTTACTCTGTTCTTATGAACTTAATACTCTAGATGCATGCTAGATAGCGGTCGATGTGTGGAGTAATAGTAGTAGATGCAGAATCGTTTCGGTCTACTTGTCACGGACGTGATGCCTATATACAATGATCATGCCTAGATATACTCATAACTATGCACTCTTCTATCAATTGCTCGACAGTAATTTGTTCACCCACCGTAGAATTCTGCTATCATGAGAGAAGCCACTAGTGAAACCTATGCCCCCCCAGGTCTATCTTCATCATATTAGTTTCCCGTCAACCTGCCAACTTCTGTCCCCGTTATTTATTTGCATTATTTACTTTCTGTCTCTATACCAAAAATATTACCTTATCATATCTATCAGATCTCACTTTCGCAAGTGACCGAGAAGGGATTGACAACCCCTTATCGCATTGGCTGCGAGTTTCTTATTTGTTTGTGCAGGTGCGAGGGACTCGCGCGTGGTCTCCTACTGGATTGATACCTTGGTTCTCAAATACTGAGGGAAATACTTACGCTACTGTGCTGCATCACCCTTTCCTCTTCGAGGGAATACAACGCAAGCTCGAGAAGTAGCAAGAAAAATTTCTGACACCGTTGCCGGGGAGATCTGCGCAAAAGTCATATACCAAGTACCTACCACAAATCGTTATCCCTCGCATTACATTATTGCCATTTGCCTCTTGTTTTCCTCTCCCCCACTTCACCCTTGCCATTTTATTGGCCCTTCTTTTTGCCGTGTGTTTATCGTTCGCTTGCTTCTTGTTTGCTTGTGTGTTGGATTGCTTGCTTGTCACTATGGCTCAGAAAAATACTAAATTGTGTGACTTCTCCAATACCAACAATAATGATTTTATTAGCACTCCGATTGCTCCTATTACCGATGCTGAATCTTGTGAGATCAATGCTGCTCTGTTGAATCTTGTCATGAAAGACCAATTTTCCGGCCTTCCCAGTGAAGATGCCGCTACCCATCTAAACAACTTTGTTGATTTGTGTGATATGCAGAAGAAGAGGGATACAGATAATGATATTGTTAAATTGAAGTTATTTCCGTTTTCGCTTAGAGACTATGCTAAAACTTGGTTTTCCTCTTTGCCTAGAAATAGTATTGATTCGTGGAATAAGTGCAAAGATGCTTTTATCTCTAAGTATTTTCCTCCCGCGAAGATCTTCTCTCTTAGAAACGATATTATGAATTTTAAGCAACTAGATCATGAGCATGTTGCACAAGCTTGGGAGAGAATGAAACTAATGATACGTAATTGCCCTACACATGGTTTGAACTTATGGATGATTATTCAAAATTTTATGCTGGCTTGAATTTTGCTTCTAGAAATCTTTTAGATTCGGCCGCAGGAGGCACTTTCATGGAAACTACCTTAGGAGAAGCTACCAAACTCCCAGATAATATTATGGTTAATTATTCTCAATGGCACACCGAAAGATCTACTAGTAAAAAAGTACATGCTATTGAAGAGATTAGTGTTTTGAGTGGAAAGATGGATGAACTTATGAAATTATTTGCTGCTAAGAGTGCTTCTTCTGATCCTAATGATATGCCTTTATCCACGTTGATTGAAAATAATAATGAATCTTTGGATGTGAATTTTGTTGGTAGGAATAATTTTGGTAACAATGCTTATAGAGGAAACTTTAATCCTAGGCCTTTTCCTAGTAATTACTCTAATAATTATGGTAATTCCTACAATCACACTTATGGAAAGATGACTTCTGAATTTTAAACTAGTGTTAAGGAGTTTATGAATTCGCAAAAGAATTTCAATGCTTTGCTTGAAGAAAAATTGCTTAAGATTGATGAATTGGCTAGAAGTGTGGATATAATTACTCTTGATGTTGATTCTTTGAAACTTAGATCTATCCCACCTAAGCTTGATATCAATGAGTCTCTCAAAGCCATGAGAATTTCCATTGATGAATGCAAAGAAAGAACCGCTAGGATGCGTGCTAAAAAAGAGAGTTATATAAAAGCGTGTTCTTCTAGTTATCATGAAAATAAAGATGAAGATCTGAAACTTATTGATGTGTCTCCTATTAGATCCTTCTTTTCTAGTATGAATCTTGATAAAGATGGGACTGGATATGAGTCTACTTTAATTAAAAGGTGTCCCAATGATTCGGAGTTTTTAGGTCTTGATGCTAAAATTGTTAAAAGTGGGATTGAAGAGATTAAAACTTTGCTTAGTGATGAACCCACTACTTTGGATTTCAAGGGATTAAATTATGATAATTTCTCTTTGATTGATTGTATTTCCTTGTTGCAACCCGTACTAAACTCTCTGCATGCTTATAGTCAAAATAAAGCTTTCAGCAAACACATAGTTGATGCTTTGATGCAATCTTATGAAGGAAAACTTGAATTAGAAGTTTCTATCCCTAGAAAGATTTATGATGAGTGGGAACCTACTATTAAAATTAAAATTAAGAACATGAATGCTTTGCTTTGTGTGATTTGGGTGCAAGTTTTTCTACTATCACAAAAACTTTGTGTGATTTGTTAGGTTTCCATGAGCTTGATGATTGTTCTTTAAATTTTCATCTTGCGGATTCTACTATTAAGAAACCTATGGGAAGGATTAATGATATTCTTATTGTTGCCAATAGGAATTATGTGCCCGTAGATTTCGTTGTTCTTGACATAGATTGCAATCCTTCATGTCCTATTATCCTTGGTAGACCTTTCCTTAGAACGATTGGTGCAATTATTGATATGAAGGAAGGAAATATTAGATTCCAAATTCTGTTAATGAAAGGCATGGAACACTT
Organism: Secale cereale; assembly: GCA_902687465.1. Classification (NCBI taxonomy): domain Eukaryota; kingdom Viridiplantae; phylum Streptophyta; class Magnoliopsida; order Poales; family Poaceae; genus Secale; species Secale cereale. The sequence goes on from LR738713.1 coordinate 836,723,781, forward strand.
TCCTAGAAAGAAAATTAAATTACCTTATGTATCTATTATGAGAGCCACTTATGGATTGCCTTCCAAAGATGGCAATACCTAGATCTATCCTTGTATCGTGCCAAGCTAGGGGCGTTAAACGACAACGCTTGTTGGGAGGCAACACAATTTTATTTTTTTGTTTTTGCTTCTGTTTGGGAATAAATATTGCATCTAGCTTCTGTTTAGATGTGGTTTTGTGTTTGAATTAGTGTTTGTGCTAAGTAGAACCTTTGGGAAGATTTGTGTGAAGTTTATATGATCTTGCTGTAAAAAACAGAATCGTTATCGCTCACTAGAATAGTCACCAGATTTTATTGGAGTGTGATATTTAGTTGATTATTTTTGCAGATGATTAATAGACAAATTCCTCACGTTTACCAATTTATTTCAATTTTTTTGGAGTTACACAAGTATGCGAAAGTTACAGATTACTACACACTATTCTGTTTTTGACAGATTCTGTTTTTCGTTTGTTGTTTGCTTATTTTGATGAATCTATGAGTAGTATTGGGGAGTATGAATCATAGAGAAGTTGGAATACAGTAGGTTTAACACCAATATAAACAAAGAATGAGTTCATTACAGTACCTTTGAGTGGTGGTTTGTTTTCTTATACCAACGGAGCTCACGAGATTTTTGTCTAAGTTTTGTGTTGTGAAGTTTTCAAGTTTTGAGTATTGCTTTGATGGACTACGTAACAAAGAGTGGCAAGAGCCTAAGCTTGGGGATGCCCAAGGCATCCAAGGTAAAATTCAAGGACAACCAAAAGATTAAGCTTGGGGATGCCCCGGGAAGGCATCCCCTCTTTCGTCTTCATCTATCGGTAACTATACTCGGGACTATATTTTTATTCACCACATGATATGTGTTTTACTTGGAGGGTCATGTATAATTTGAGTTTTTGCTTGTTTGTTTGCCACAATTATCCTTGCTGGACACACCTTTTTGAGAGAGATAAATATGGCCTAGGAATTGTTAGAACACTCTATGTGCTTCACTTATATCTTTTGAGCTAAATAGTTTGCTCTAGTGCTTCACTTATATCTTTTTGAGCACGGTGGTAATTTTACTTTGTAGAAATTGTTGATTTCTCATGATTCATTTATATCCTTTTGAGAGTCTATTAGAACAGCATGGTAATGTGCTTTGGATATAAAACTAGCCTTAACATGATAGGTATCCAAGATGAATGTAGTAAAAACTTTCGTACAAAGTGCATTGAATATGATGAGAAGTTTGATGCTTGATAATTGTTTTGAGATATGAGAATAGTGATATTAGAGTCATGCTAGTGGAGTTATTATGAAATTGAGAAATACTTGTGTTAAAGTTTTTGATTCCCGTAGCATGCACGTGTGGTGAACTGCTATGTGACGAAGTTAGAGCATGAGGTATTTGTAGAGTGTCATCCTTTGTGTGGAGGCGGGGGGCGCGTGATGGTTAACTCCTACCAACCTCCCCCCTAGGAGCATGCATTGATTGATTTGTTTTGATGACTCGTAAATTTTTGCATTAAGTATATGAGTTCTTTATGACTAATGTTGAGTCCATGGATTATATGCACTCTCACCCTTCCACTATTGCTAGCCTCTCTTGTACCGCGCAACTTTCGCCGGTACCATACACCCACCATATACCTTCCTCAAAACAGCCACCATATCTACCTATCATGGCATTTTCATAGCCATTCCGAGAAATATTGCCATGCAATTTTCCACCGTTCCGTTCATATGACACGCTTCATATTGTCATATTGCCATGGATGATCTTGTAGTGGACATCGTATTTGTGGCAAAGCCACCATGCATAATTTTTCATACATGTCACTCTTGATTCATTCAACATACCTTTCATACTTTGTTGTAGTATCGAGTTGTAATGTCGAGTTGTAAATCAATATAAGTGTGATGATCATCATTATTAGAGCATTGTCCCAAAGAAAAAAGAAGAAGGAAAGGCCAAGAAAAGAAAGGCCCAAAAGAAAAGAAAAGAAAAGAAAAGATAAGAAAGAAGAAAATAAAAAGGGACAATTGTTACTATCTTTTTCCACACTTGTGCTTCAAAGTAGCACCATGTTCTTCATGCTAGAGAGTCTCATGTTTAGTCACTTTCATAAGCTAGTGGGAATTTTCATTATAGAACTTGGCTTGTATATTCCAACGATGGGCTTCCTCAAATGCCCTAGGTCTTCATGAGCAAGCAAGTTGGATGCACACCCACTTAGTTTCTTTTGTTGAGCTTTCATATATTTTTAGCTCTAGTGCATCCGTTGCATGGCAATCCCTACTCACTCACATTGATATCTATTGATGGGCATCTCCATAGCCCGTTGATACACCTAGTCAATGTGAGACTATCTCCCTCCTTTTTGTGTTCTCCACAACCACCACTCTATTCCACCCATAGTGCTATATCCATGGCTCACGCTTATGTATTGCGTGAAAGTTGAAAGGTTTGAAAGAATTGAGTATGAAAACAAGTGCTTGGCTGAAACCGGGGTTGTGCATGATATGAATATTTTGTGTGATGAAGAGGGAGCATAGCCAGACTATATGATTTTGTAGGGATAACTTTCTTTAGCCATGGTCTTTTGAGAAGACATGATTGCTTTGTCAGTATGCTTGAAGTACTATTATTTCTTATGCCAATATAGACTTTTGTCTTGAATCTTTCAGATCTGAACATTCATGCCACAATAAAAAGAATTACATTGAAAATTATGTTGTTTATCATTCCACATCAAAAATTCTGTTTTTATCATTTACCTACTCGAGGACGAGCAGGAATTAAGCTTGGGGATGCTTGATACGTCTCCAACGCATCTATAATTTTTCATTGTTCCATGCCATTATTTATGATGTTTTGGATGTTTAATGGGCTTTGCTATACACTTTAATATTATTTTTGGGACTAACCTATTAACTCAAATGCCCAGTCCATATTGCTGTTTTTTTCGCCTATTTCAGGGTTTTACAGAAAAGGAATATTAAAAGGAGTCCAAACGGTATGAAAGCTCCGGGAGAGATTTTTGGAGCAATATCTTCACGGGAGACTTGAGAACCACGGAATAGGGCACACGTGGCGTCCACGAGGGTGGGGGGCGCGCTCCCCCTACAGGGCGCCCCCTACCTCGTGGGCCCCACGTTGGCCCCCCAATGCCCTCCTTCCTCCTATATATACCCATCTACCCTAAAAACATCGAAGCAACAGAGAAAACCATAGTTACACCGCCGCAACCTTCTGTTCCCGTGAGATCCTATCTTGAGGCCTGTTCCGGTGCTCCGCCCGAGCGGAGATCTACCACGGAGTGCTTCTACATCAACACCATTGCCTCACCATGAGTTGTGAGTAGTTTACCACAGACCTTCGGGTCCATAGTTAGTACCCAGATGACTTCTTCTCTGTCTTTGGATCCCAATACCAAGTTCTCCTCGGTTTTCGAGGAGATATATTCGATGTAATCTCTTTTTGCGGAGTGTTTGTCGAGGTCCGTTGAATTGTGGGTTTATGATCAAGAGTATCTATGAGAAATATTTGGTTCTTTTGTGAATTATTTTATGTATGATTATAATATCCTTGCAAGTCTCTTCGAATTATTGGTTTGGTTTGGCCTAGTAGATCTATAGTTCTTGCAATGGGAGAAGTGCTTGGCTTTGGGTTCAATCTTGCGGTGTCCTTTCCTAGCGACAATAGGGGCAGCAAGGCACGTATTGTATTGTTGCCATCGAGGATAAAAAGATGGAGTTTATATCGTATTGCTTGAGTTTATCCCTCTACATCATGTCATCTTGTTTAAGGCGTTACTCTATTCTTATGAACTTAATACTTTAGATGCATGCTGGATAGCGGTCGATGTGTGGAGTAATAGTAGTAGATGCAGAATCGTTTCGGTCTACTTGTCAGGGATGTGATGCTTATATATAATGATCATGCCTAGATATTCTCATAATTATTCGCTTTTCTATCAATTGCTCGACAGTATTTCGTTTACCCACCGTAGAATTCTGCTATCATGAGAGAAGCCACTAGTGAAACCTATGGCCCCCGGGTCTATTCTCAACATATCAATCTACAATCTACTTTACTTTTCCGTTTTTACTTTCTGTTCTTATATCAAAAAATACCAAAAATATCAAACTATCATATCTATCAGATCTCACTTTCGTAAGTGACCGTAAAGGGATTGACAATCCCTTATCGCGTTGGCTGCGAAGTTCTTATTTGTGTGTGCAGGTGCGAGGGACTCGCGCATGGTCTCCTACTGGATTGAAACCTTGGTTCTCAAAAACTGAGGGAAATACTTACGCTACTATGCTGCATCACCCTTTCCTCTTCGAGGGAATACAACGCAAGCTCGAGAAGTAGCAGTAATTGCTTTACTTTATCACGATGAGTTAGCGATAGTAGTAGAAGCAATACTTGGCGAGACGACCACAACGCTACGATGAAGATGGTGTCAAGCCGGTGGCAATGGAGATCATGACGATGCTTTGGAGATGGAGATCAAAAGCACAGGATGATGATGGCCATATCATGTCACATATTTTGATTGCATGTGATATTTATCTTTTATGCATCTTATTTTACTTAGGACGACGGTAGCATTATAAGATGACCCCTTACTAACATTTTAAGGTACAAGTGTTCTCCCTGAGTATGCACCGTTGTGACAGTTCATCGTGCGGAGACACCATGTGATGATCGGGTGTGATAAGCTCTGCGTTCACATACAACGGGTGTAAGACAGTTTTGCACGTGCAGAACACTCAGGTTAAACTTGACGAGTTGCATGTACAAACATGGCCTCAGAACACTAGAGACCGAAAGGTCGAGCGTGAATCTTAGAGTAGATGTGATCAACATAAGATGTTCACCACTGAAAACTACTCCATCTCACGTGATGATCGGACATGGTTTAGTTAATTTGGATCACGTGATCATTTGGATGACTTGAGGGATGTCTATCTAAGTGGGAGTTCTTTAGTAATATGTTTAATTGAACTTAATTTATCATGAACTTAGTCCTGATAGTTTTTGTATATCTATGTTGTAGATCAATGGCCCGTGCTACCGTTCCCTTGAATTTTAATGCGTTCCTAGAGAAAACTAAGTTGAAAGATGATGGTAGCAACTACACGGACTGGGTCCGTAACTTGAGGATTATCCTCATTGCTGCACAGAAGAATTATGTCCTTGAAGCACCGCTAGGTGAAAGGCCTACTACACTCCTGATGTTATGAACATCTGGCAAGCTCGATCCGATGACTACTCGATAGTTCAGCGTGTCATGCTTTACGACTTAGAATCAGGACTTCAAACACATTTTGAACGTCATGGATCATATGAGATGTTCCAAGAGTTGAAGTTAATATTTCAAGCAAATGCCAGAGTTGAGAGATATGAAGTCTCCAACAAGTTCTGTAGCTGCAAGATGGAGGAGAATAGTTCTGTCAGTGAACACTTACTTAGAATGTCTGGGTACCATAACCACATGACTCAGCTTGGAGTTAAAGTTGATGATGGTAGTGTTATTGACACATAGTTCTTCAATCACTGCCACCAAGCTATAAAGGCTTCAAGATGAACTATAATATGCAAGGGATGGAGTACTATTCTCGAGCTCTTCACAATGCTCAAAGTTGCGGAGGTAGAAATAAAAAAGGAGCATCAAGTGTTGATGGTTAACAAGACCACTAGTTTCAAGAAAAAGGGCAAGTGAAAGAAATGGAACTTCAAGAAGAATATCAAGCCAGTTGCTACTCCCGGGAAGAAACCCAAGTCCGTAGCCAAGCCCGAAACTGAGTGCTTCTACTTCACAGGGACTGGTCACTGAAAGTAGAACTTCTCCAAGTATTTGGCGGATAAGAAGGATGGCAAAGTAAACAAAGGTATATTTGATATACATGTTATTGATGTGCACCTTACTAATGCTCGTAGTAGCGCTTGTGTATTTCATACTTGTTCGGTTGCTCATATTTGTAACTCGAAACAGGGGCTACGTATTAAACGAAGATTGGCTAAGGACGAGGTGACGATGCGCTTGGGAAATGGTTCCAAAGTCGATGTGATCGCCATCGGCACACTACCTCTGCATCCTTAAGGATTAGTTTTAGACCTAAATAATTGTTATTTGGTGTCAGCGTTGAGCATGAACATTATATCTGGATCTTGTTTATTGCGAGACGGTTATTCATTTAAATCAGAGAATAATGGTTGTTCTATTTATATGAGTAATATCTTTTATGGTCATGCACCCTTGATAGTGGTCTATTTTTGTTGAATCTCGATCTAGTAATACACATATTCATAATATTGATGCCAAAAGATGCAAAGTTGATAATGATAGTGCAACATATTTGTGGCACTGCACCATCGCCAACACAGTCGCCACGCCGTCGTGCTGACGGAACTCTCCCTCAACCCTCTACTGGATCAAGAGCTCGAGGGACATCATCGAGCTGAACGTGTGCTGAACACGGAGGTGCCGTACGTTCAGTACTTGGATCGGTTGGATCGTGAAGAGGTTCGACTACATCAACCACGTTAATACAACGATTCTGCTTTCGGTCTACAAGGGTACATAGACACACTCTTCTCGTCTCGTTGCTTTGTATCTCCTAGATAGATCTTGCGTGAGCGTATGATTTTTTTTTTTGAAATTGCATGCTACGTTTCCCAACACGTTTTCCGCCTGAGAGACCCTATCGGCCAGGTCCCGAAAGTTCTCTTTTAAGGCAAACTAATTTCTCCTCAGCCATACCCAACAGACCAATGCAAAAGTCATATATGTGCCTAACAATATCGGACATGGTGAGGAGCAACCCATCCTCTGAGTTGAGGCGTAGGATTAAACTTTTCATTTTCCGACCGTTTGCGAACGCATAGAAATATCCAGTGTTCGCATCTCCTTTAGTCACCCACTTAAGGCCGCCCCTACGACGCCAGTATTCTTCTTCGGCTCTTAAAATGGCAAGGACATGGTTTTCTAGGGCATAGCGGAGCTCCCACTCACTTTCTGCCAGAGGCCTAGTATCAGTTTGCAAATCCATAGCCGCTATCTCCTCCACGAGCCTCGCCCTCTCTTTTTTGGCCACACTGCCATGGTTGGCACCCCACCCTCTAAGGAAAGTGTGCAATGCCGCGGTCGCCGCCGTCCAGAACTCGGCCGGACGCCGTTGGGGCCCAAGCTTCGCTGAAATAGTCGCCCAGTGGTCTTGAACCATGGGTTCGAAACCCTCTGCCTTGAACCAGGCCGTTTCGAAGTAGAAACGTCTCTTCCTCCGCAAGGAATCCTCTTCGAAGGAGAACATAAGGGGAGGTGGTCAGAGCCTATGCGTGTCTCCGCCACCAGGGTGCGAAGAGGGAATAGCACCTCCCATGCCGGAGTAAAGAATACCCTATCAAGGACGCTGCAAACATGCCACAATTGTTTTTTTGTCCAGGTATATCTAGCTCCCGTGCGCGCCGCATTGCGCAGAGCCCCCGCCGCGATCGCATTGTTGAACATGTTCACCCGAGCCCAGTCCACGTTGTCGTTGTTCTTGTCCGCATCCCAGCGGATCAAGTTGAAATCTCCTCCCACAATCAGTGGCTGGAGGAGAGCTCGTTTGTTTCCTACCAAACTAAGCAGCTCGGCAAGGGAATCAGCTGACCGAGCATGATCAGCTGGTCCGTAAACGCACACCACCACCTAGATCCTGCCGGAGACGCGGTGCTTAATCGTACCTGCAATGAAAAACACACCCTGCTCCCATAAGATTACATCACATACATCTCAATTACAACCCAACAGAAGACCACCAGACTGGACGACACCCATTGCCACTCGAAACATTGTAACGGGTGGAGCGCACAAAGATCTCTGTAAGTAAAATCGGATCTAATCGTCTCTTGCAAGGCCACAACATCTATGTGCTCTTTGGCCATATACTTTTGCAGATGCGTACTATGCCCAGAGTGTCTGCAGTTCCAAAATAAATACTTCATTAGATAATGCGGTTCCGAAGGCAAACTTCTCTAGAGCTCACCGCTTTTGCGCTCTTTGGCCATATACTCTCTGTATAATCAGCAACCTCTTCTACTGTTCAACAGGAGTATAATAGTTTTCCAGTTAAACATAGTCTTTCTACTATACATGGTTACCCGTAAATCATGCAACTGTTGCTATATACCTAAATATGATTATTACTCCCTCTATTCCCAAATATTTGTCTTTCTAGAGATTTCAACAAATAACTACATGCAAAGTAAAATGAGTGAATCTACACTCTAAAATATCACTACATACATCCGTATATTGTAGTCCATTTGAAATGTCTAGAAAGAAAAATATTTAGGAACGGAAGGGGTAGTATTTTTCTTCTAATGCATCTGATCTGTGTAAATGGTTAATTCCATGATGATTTAGTATACATGTGTTCTCCCATAGCACCCATGTGCACAATTTGATTAGTGTGTAGCCGTGTAGCTGCTGTGCATCTTTGTGAATAGTATTTCTACACTAACCATGTGTAGGTGCGGTGCATATGCGTTCTGCATATGAGCAGTTCATGAGTTTGTGATGTGTCCTTGATACTTAGTTGCTTGGTTTGTTGAACAAGTCTTGTACCTTGGGTGCATTCCTAGTGTTAAGTCAGTTAGCGCAGTTTATTTAACCAGGAGCATAGCAGGGTCAACAAATGAATCCAGCTTGCTCCAGGGTTGTAGTACTCGATATTCGACAGCAACCAGGACACGGCGCTTGGTTGATTGACAAGATTTCTGGGTTGGCTCTTTGCACACGGCGATCAAAGCCTGGAAGTTTACTCCCACAAAACTGTTATGGAAAATAGGAGTATGTATGAGTATTAAATTTTGTTTCAGGAAATATTATGAATAGTTATTGTGAGTGTCACACGTCGTTCAGTGAGTTGTTGAACTTGATTTTGTCTATGTTACTGCAGTTGTTGTGTTATTCAATTGTCATGTACCTTACATAACTGGATCCTTTTATCGCACTTTGAGGAATCCAGTTTCTATTTTTCGAGATGGTGCCTTCCCATTTTAGGCGTATTATCACCACCTTGTTGTAAAGAGATGACTCCAATAATCGGTACATCCTCATTCCTTTGATCACAACGTTCCATCCTAAACTTTAAACCTATAATGTTGTTCGTCCGTCTTTTTATTACTTCTAAACAGAGTATATATTAATGTTGTCTCATTTGCTTTGCTTCTTCGACCTTGCTAACAACAATGTCAATGTGAGAGGTTTTACTTGCATAACACAGTACATAATGACCGAGGTTACATGTACATTTCTTCGGTTACATGTTTTCATATTAGATAGATAATGTAAGTGCGCCCCACTTTCTTATGGCTACACCCCAGATGAAATTCTTACTGACACAGGGAGTTACATGTCTATTGAAATAGTGAATTCTGAATGGCCATCCAGGCTTCTTCCCTATTTCATTTGCACCATCTCCACTTTTGTGGCGGATCTAGGGGTGGGGGGGGGGGGG
>LR738713.1:836733409-836870344 GCA_902687465.1 Secale cereale
GGGGGGGGGGGCATGCCCCCACGAAAAAATTGCAAATTTACTTTTACTAGTGCATATTTATATACATTATGCACATTTTTGTGCCGTTCAACCACCATGTCCCATGATCGCCCCCACGTTGGTAAGATTATAGATCCACCACTCATGTCTCTTGTGCACATAATCCTATTCGACGAGTTTCTGCTTCTATCCTTAGAGCAGAATCCCGTCCGACGACCTTCACCCTATCTCTTGCATCTGCACATCAGAACCTGCACACAAGTACATATTAACACTAGAATGTTCTATTTTTAATAGTATAATGGTATTCATTAGCACTGGAAGCATACCGATTGACGATTCGTCGTCACTAGTTGCAGGGGATTGATGTGCCTTGCCACGCGGATAAGTGTAGTGGACACAACACATTAGCCCCATAATAGTCAAAACAGTCGCAATTATTATGACAACAGTGGCTCCTAAGCCTAGCGACTTCCTTGTCCCTTTGCCCTTAGATAAGGGGGCCGGAGCAAAGGGGGCAGGGGCTGGAGCAAAGGTGTGAATGCACATCGACATTGCCCTCATGGCAAACACCTGCATAATCTTGTATCAAACATTTGCTGACTATATAGGAGCTAATGTGGCACGAATTGTATAAAAAAGAAACTTGTGGATAATGGTAGTTGGACATACCGTCACAATTTTTCATGTATGTTGGCCACGCCACAACTATGCCGGAATCTTTTCTGAGACAAGAACAATACACTGACGGGAGATCAAATGGAATACCCCGTTCCAGCATAAATTTGCACAACCAGCAAGCTCCCTTATCTAGCTCAACCCGTGGCTCCAAATCAACGGCATACAATAGAGCGTCACAATAGGAAGGTGTAGGAGACTGCACAGAATATTGGCAAGATATGACTGCGAGGCTTGTAAGCTCAGGCTTACAACTATCCTTTCTCACTGCCAAAGTCGCGGATGGTGCCGCCAACACAAAAGCCAACATCACAAAGAGGGGAACAACCATTTCCCTAAGGAATGCAAGTAGAAGTGAGAGAAAGTAAAACAATATAACTGAATTTATTTGCGAGTAGCACATAAGAAAGAAACTTTTACTTTAGCAAACATTTCACCGATCAGCTCTCATCCCAGTCATAAACCAAACGGTACGAACACCGAAGAATCTCTGTAAGCAAGAATACATACCTATCCAGTCTAGTTTATTCAACTTGTAACTTGACTTGTTTGAAATCATCTTTTGAAGAAATCATAAATCAAACTGAAACAAAGAAGCAAATGAAAGAGCATCTCTAATTGCCCCACTATCCAGGCGGACAACCCAGACAAGAATCGTACAAGAAAAGGTCACCCAACTTAACCCCCCATACCTTGCCCAAATGTCTGGGCTGTCCGCCACCCCCATATCCGGAGTGAGCAACCACTGTCCCCAGATGCGCCCGCGGATATATAGCATGTCAGATTAGCTATGTGTGGTTCGAGATGTTTTAAGAAATTGAAATAAACAATCGTCAAGAAGAAGAAATCTGGAAAAAAATACGATCCCATTCTTGGACATGCAAAAGGCCAAATTAGTTACATGTGGCTCAAGATGCTCTAAGCAATTGAAATTAGCACATCACAAGAAAATGAAATTGATACACTACTCTCATTGACTACGCGGACCCACATGTTATATTCATCTCCCCTTTCTCCTGTCTCTCTCACATGTCATCTTCCACACTCCACCAGATTCATTTCGTATCTCACATCTAGTCTTCCACACACTCTCCCCCCATATTCAGTTCCTCTCGACCGCTCTCCTTTGTATATACACCCTTCACTGCTTCTACTCTAAGCTATAACAACTAGTAGGAGTGATTCTAGTCTACAATGTAGATACAGGAAATAGGACCAAGGTAGGGGGGCGGAGCCCCCCCCCCTCTGACTTTGCCATATGTGCAGCAATGTGTACATGGGACTTGTATGCATATCAACACTGCCCATATAGTAAATAGTGGTATAATCTTCATTGAAGTTCTTTATATAAGGTGGCCATGCCATAATAAGTGAGAATCCTTGCCATGACAACAATGGTGCATAGATGTATCGATCGAAGATCAAATGGAATATCCCATGCCACCATAAATTATCAAAAGAGCAACATGCACCCTTATCTAACTCAAACCCTGGCACCAAACCCTCTACATACATGGCATCACATCATGAAGGTGTAGGAGAATGAAGAGACTCTTGGCAACAGATCACCGCAAGCCTAGTAAGTTCAAACTTACACGTGTGCTTCACCATCACCAAAATCGCCAAGAGTGGCACTGACACAAAATACAGTGTCACGGGTAGGAGAAGATCCATTTCCATAAGGAAGGTAAATGGAAATGAGCAAGAGTAAAACAACATAACTTAAGTTATTTGCAATCACAAGGAATAAACTTTTGATTTAGCACATAATTTCACTGATCCTCTCATCCAAATAAAAAAACTCTACCAACACTGAAGAATATTCCGTAGACAAGAATGCATTAACTATCTAATGATTAAACAAGAGTTTTTTTTAAATCATACGAAAAAACTATTTAAGGAATTGTTCCCCTTTCAAGAAAAGAAAAATATTAAAGTCTACCCCTCACCTCACCCATAAAGTATACTACAAATCTTAATTTTTAAAGGGCATTTAGATATTAGCACGTGGAGGTGGATAATTAGCTCCACACAGAGAGGAAAAAAGAATTGTTGATCGATCGATCTACTCGGAAGAAATTGGTACAACGTGCAATTACGTATGAATGTAGCTTTACAAAGTTTGACCAGATTTACATAAAAAATTATAAATGTTTATGTCGGTGCACTAAAGTAGGGGTACCTTAGTATCCCGACTTGTGCACGGGCAGTAGCAGCCTCCCGTGGTCTAGCTCACCGCGCGTCCGCCAAAGCCCACTCTAGACTCCTAGAAGCCATTCAAGAACAAAGTATACAAGTTAAGAGACAAGACCCCGGCAAGAGGAGCTTGCCGGGAAGGTCGCACCAGGCTCAACGCTATCATTCCAGCACAAGACCCTGGCAAGAGGAGCTTGCCAAGAAGGCCAAAAGAATGGCACCCCAGAAGATACATCGTGGCGCATCGTGCGCCCCGGCAGGACCCGGGGAGCGACAAGCTCCCGGGCCCGGCAAGGTAGCAACCCCGGCAAGGTGCTTGCCGGGAGAGGCCTACGCTGTGTGCCTGCACTCCAGCTCATCGGGCCACGCGTCGCCCTGGGGCCCCTCCAGGGGCACGTGGCGGATGGCTGTGCAGCCTGAGGGACACGCTGGCGAGCCGCGGTGGCGAAGCCATCGCCGTGGCGAACGGAGACACATGGACGGACACTTTTGGGGCGACGGCGACGGGCATTCAATGCCCTTGTCCCCCACCGTCAAAGTTAGGTGAAGACCACTGTTCATACACTATTCATGCACTATTACAACCACCACCAAATTTACGTTTTTACCCTTCTCTACGTTGACACCTGTCGGTGACCCCTTTGAGCTATAAAAGGAGGCCCATGCACAACGTAGAGGGGGTTCGATCCCAGAAACTCGTTCATTCCCTTGCTCGATGTAGCTGGTACTGTAGATCTTCAAGCTCCCGAGCCCAAGAGTTCAATACAACCAAGGCAGGAGTAGGGTTTTACGCGTCCGCATGGCCCGAACCTGGGTAAAACTGCCCGCGTGCGCTCCTTGATCTGCTCTTCGTGCTCCCTCCGCTCCCTTACCGCAACGTAGAAGGGGCTCCGGTCCCATAGGTGTTCGCGGGCGGTCAGTTTCCCCGACATCTTTGGCGCGCCAGGTAGGGGCTCCGGTCCCATAGGTGTTCGCGGGCGGTCAGTTTCCCCGACATCTTTGGAGCGCCAGGTAGGGGGGCGTCGAGGTTGCGCGAACCTGATCCGGCGCTCACGCGGGTGCATTCTTCATCAACTTCTCCAGTTTCATCAACCTCATCGACAACATCAGCATGCCTCCGAAGAAGAAGGCTTCGGAGGTCGGAGGCCCATCTGCGTCGATCCCGCGACCACCAGAACCAACGATTGGTGGGGTAGACGCTGGCGGAAGGGTGGACGCCGGCGAAGACACTCGCAGCGCCGCCAAGTCCAAAGACAAGACGGACGACCGGGCGAACTCCAAGACCTCGGCGTCCGTGCATGCACCACGTCCCTCTCAGGAGGTGCCGGACCAGCAGCGACGTGGTACCGGAGGTACCATACGCTTGCTGGGACGCGGACAAGCCGGCGGGTCGTGGGATGCTCAAGGCCAGCGCGCTGGTACGAGCAAGGCGCGGTCGCCAGGGCGGGACCCTGCTCCTTCTAACCTTGTTAGAAGTCCGAGCATATCCCGCTCCTCGCATCGCTCGCCACCGTTTCCCTCCTCCCCAGCAGAAGCTCTTGCTAGAGCCCAACTGCTCCTCGACTTCCCTCCAGCGGCAGACAAGGCCGAAGACTGGAGGGCTACAATCCAGAGCCTCATCGCCTTCGCCAACAACGACACGCCGCAGCAGCCGGCGACATCACGCCCGCGGCAAGTCGATCAAGCGAAGGCCGACGGAGACAAGACCGCCGGGGGTGCAACTACCGTGCACTCCCCGCCGCGGAAGCAGAGATCGCCACCCCGCCGGATCAACGTCGACGACGATTCTACGGCGTCGTCGGATCCGCGGGCTCGCCGCGATCAGCGCCAAGTCCTCGACGACAGGCGACAAGAGGACGCTCGAACTCGTATCGAGCGTCAACGAGAAGCCCGAAGACAATCAGACCAGCGCGCTGGGACTGCTGTCGACATGCACGCGCCCGGTGAGCCAGGCGACTTGCCGTACACGGCAGGTTGCCCTGCGTTCACCCGAGAGCTGCGGCAAGTCCAGTGGCCCAGCATGAAGAACTTCAAGCCCGACGTACCCGAGAAGTACGACGGCAAGACACACCCCTCGGAGTTCCTCAGCATCTACACCATAGCGGTGCAGGCTGCCGGGGGACGCGACGAGAAGATCCTAGCCAACTACTTCCCGCTCGTGCTTAAGCCAAACGTCAGGTCTTGGCTTATGCACTTGCCGGAGAACTCCATATCTTCTTGGGCGGATTTGTGCCACCAGTTTGTTGGCGCCTTCACAGGCGGCCACAAACCCCACGGCCAAGAGAGCGATCTCCACATCCTTGCCCAGAAGAAGGGAGAGTCCCTGCGCAAATACATCCAAAGGTTCAGCCGCGTTCAGCACAATATCCCCGATGTCCACCCTGCCGCGGTTATCAGCGCGTTCCACCAGAACGTGCGTAACCGCCGGATGAGGGAGGAGATGGCCATGACCAAGATCCGGGACGTCAGCGAGCTTTACGCTCTGGCTGACAAATGTAAACGTGCTGAAGAGGGGAGGAGACTCCCCGGGGAGGATGCCGGCGCAGGGGGAAGCGACAGCGAGGATGCCGCCCCGGCAAGGAAAAACCGGCGGCGGAACAATAGAAAGAAGAAGAACAAGGAGGTACTGGTTGTCGAGAAGTCTGGCAAGGAGGCTCCCGCCAAGAAGACACAGGCTGGTGGCTCCAGCAAGGAGCCTGCCCCTGTAGCGGCAGCCGACAAGCAGGACGGCTCCGACAAGCAGTACTGTAAGATCCACCGCACCAAGGGCCATGATCTCCAGAACTGCAAGAGGGTAGAGTACCTCGTAGAGCAGCAGAAGGCTGAATACTTGCGTCGCGACAAGGAGAAGGCCCAAGGAGGTGGGGGAGAGCCCAGCAAGAAGCGGCCATTCAATGGCCGGGGAGGACGCCGCGGCAAGGCCAAGCAGCGGCAAGGTGACAGACCTCCCCGGGGCCGCGACAAGGACGAGGACGAAGACGACGATGAGGACATGGAAGATGGAGACAACAGCGAGCAGGAGTTCCAGAAGGCCACAGAGGTTCTGTGTGTCGACGGAGGTGCCTCTCTGCACTCTTCCCACCGCCAACTCAAGCAGTGGGTGCGGGAAGTGAATACGGCAGAGCCACCCATCGAGTCACGCAGGCTGCTGAAATGGTCCGGCACGCCCATCATCTTCGACCTTGAGGACCACCCTGACCGCACAACCGCGGTCGGGTGCTTGACGATGTTGGTTTCACCAACTATCCGCAACCTCAAGGTCACCAAGATGTTGGTTCACGGCGGGGCCGGCCTCCACTTGATCTCCTCCGCTATGATCAAGAAACTGCAGATCCCCGACAGCGAGCTCGAGGAAACCGGGACGTTCCAAGGAATCAACCCGGGAAGGAGCAAGCCGAAGGAGAAGATCATGCTTCCAGTGACCTTTGGCGGAGAGCTTAACTTCAGGACAGAGAGGATCACGTTTGACGTTGCCGATATCCCATTGCCATATAATGGGATACTTGGCCGTCCTGCGCTCGCCAAGTTCATGGCGGCTTCCCACTATGCGTACAACATGCTCAAGATGCCGGGGCCGATAAGCGTCATCTCTGTCCCCGGCGACAAGAAGGATGCGCTTATCTGCGCCGACAAGATCTACCGGGATGCAGCAGCCGCGGCAGACAGCAACACACTTGCCGCTGAATCTCCCGGGGGGAAGGCCAAGACCAAGTCCGGCAAGAGCTCTGGAGCCCACTCCGGCAAACGCACCTCTTCGGAGTGCTGCGCTGCCGTCGAGGACGCACCATCGAGCTCCACCGGCAAGTGTAAGAAAGGAATGGCAGCTCCACCGGCAACCAAGAAGGTGTCCGCCAAGGAGGACGGCACTGGTGGTACCTTCACCATCAGTGCTACACTCGACCCCAAATAGGAAAGCGTGCTCGTTGCCTTCCTACGGGCGAATGTCGACGTGTTTGCGTGGCAACCGTCTGACATCCCCGGCGTTCCCAGGAAGGTAATTGAGCACAAGCTTGCTGTTTGTCCTCTCGCGCGGCCCGTCAAGCAGAAGGTCAGGAAGCAAGCTGTGGAGCGCCAAGAGTTCATTGCCGAAGAGATAAAGAAGTTGGAAGCGGCAGGCCTGGTTAGAGGTGTACTCCATCCTACGTGGTTGGCCAATCCAGTTGTCGTGCGTAAGGCTAATGGGAAGTGGAGACTTTGTATAGACTTCACTGATGTGAATAAAGATTGTCCCAAGGATCCTTTTCCCTTGCCGCGCATCGACCAGATTGTTGACTCCACGGCTGGATGTGAGTTGCTTTCATTTCTCGATGCATACTCAGGCTACCACCAGATATTCATGGCTGAAGAAGATGAAGAGAAGACTGCATTCATTACTCCGTGTGGCACATACCTCTTCATACGCATGCCCTTTGGATTGAAGAATGCAGGCTCAACATTTGCAAGGGTGGTGCACACTGCTTTTGAACCACAGATACACAGGAATGTAGAAGCCTACATGGATGATATAGTGGTCAAGAGCAAGAGCAAGGATACCTTGATTCAAGACCTAGAAGAAACCTTTGAGAATCTGCGCAAGATACAACTCAAGTTGAATCCCGAGAAGTGCGTTTTTGGAGTCCCCTCCGGCAAGCTTCTCGGGTTCTTTGTGTCCCAGAGGGGGATTGAAGCCAATCCCGACAAGATAAAAGCCATCGAGCAGATTGAAACCCGAAGCGCGTCAAGGATGTAAGGAGACTTGCTGGTTGTGTGGCTGCCCTCAGCAGGTTCATTTCAAAGTCTGCAGAACGCGCCCTGCCTTTTTTCAAAATCTTGAAAAAGGCAGGTCCTATGAAATGGACTCCGGAGGCGGAGGCAGCGCTGCAAGACTTGAAAGGATACCTGTCCTCCACTCCAATACTTGTCGCACCTAGGCCACAAGAGAAGTTGCTGCTGTACCTAGCGGCAACCAATCAAGTGGTTAGTGCTGCGTTAGTAGCGGAGAGGGAGGCAGATGAGGAACCCACATCCCCGGCAGGCGCATCCAGCGACAAGCAGGGGGCTTCCCCGACAAGCTCTGGCCCAGACAAGGACAAGTCTGCGCAGGAACAAGGAGAAGTGCGAAAGAAGATGGTGCAACGCCCAGTTTATTTTGTAAGTTCCCTCTTGTAGGGGGCTAGATCAAGATACTCTGGGGTGCAGAAGTTGCTTTTCGGCCTCCTCATGGCCTCGAGAAAGCTGCGCCATTACTTCCAAGCACACGAGATAACGGTGGTCACTCGCTTTCCGTTGAAGAGGATATTGCAAAATCCAGAAGCAACAGGCAGGATCGTCGAGTGGGCGCTGGAACTGTCGAGCTTTGGTCTCAAGTTTGAGAGTACTTCAACTATACAGAGCAGAGCTTTGGCAGAGTTCATAGCCGAATGGACGCCAACACCAGATGAAGAAGTTCCAGAGACAAGCATCCCCGTCCAAGAAGCGAGCAAAGAGTGGATAATGTACTTCGATGGTGCCTTCTCGCTGCAAGGCGCCGGTGCTGGCGTGTTACTCATAGCGCCCACCGGAGAGCACCTCAAGTACGTTGTTCAGATGCACTTTCCCAAGGAGCAAGCGACAAACAATACTGCTGAGTATGAGGGTTTGCTTGCCGGCCTCAGAATTGCGGCCGAACTTGGGATCAAGAAGCTGATTGTGCGGGGAGACTCACAGTTGGTGGTCCGACAAGTAAACAAGAGTTACCAGAGTCCTCTGATGGAAGCCTATGTCGATGAAGTGAGGAAGCTTGAAGAACACTTTGAAGGTCAGCAGATGGAGCACGTTCCAAGAGCTCAGAATGATATCGCAGATGGCCTCTCAAAGTGTGCTGCAATGAAGTTACCTGTGGAACCAGGGACCTTCGTGCTCAAGCTAACTCAACCATCCGTTACACCGTCAGTTGGGCAAAGCAAGAAGAGGAAGTTGGTCTCCGGTGACTACTTGCCGGCGGATCTTCCTGAGGCCGCCGCCAAGGTCCCCAAGATCAACAACCAAGATGCTGAGGAATAGTCTGCTCCTGCAGACCCAAGGGTCTGTACAGTTGAAGCAGGCGTTCCCGACAAGGCTTGCCCCGGCAGGCTTGCCGGGGAACCTCCAGCTCCGGCAGAGCCGCAGGTTCTTGCCGTGGAAGCTGAGGTTCCCGCAGCAGCACTCATGCCTTTAGTCCTTGTTGTTGAGCCTCAGGCTCCAGCATGGGCATAACAATTCGTCCGTTTTCTTCAAACTGGAGAACTTCCCGAAGGACTAGAAGAGATAGAGAGGATAACCAGACAGTCAAGTATGTACCAGTTCGTTGGCAACGAACTATACAGAAGAAGACTCAATGGTGTCAGGTTGAAGTGCATTTCCAGGGAAGATGGACAGAAGCTGTTGGCAGAGATACATGGAGGCATATGCGGCCACCACATTGGCGCAAGGGCACTTGCCGGGAAGGCGTTCCGGCAAGGGTTCTTTTGGCCAGAAGCCCTCCAAGATGCAACTGCACAAGTAACCAAGTGTGAAGCGTGCCAGTTCCATGCCAAGCAAATTCATCAGCCAGCTCAAGCTCTCCAGACGATACCTTTGTCCTGGCCCTTCTCAGTCTGGGGGCTCGATATCCTCGGCCCCTTTCCCCGCGCCGTCGGGGGCTTTGAGTACTTGTACGTTGCAATCGACAAGTTCACAAAGTGGCCAGAAGTGGAACCAGTGAGAAAGGTGACTGCATAGTCAGCAGTCAGGTTCTTCAGGTCAATTGTTTGCTGTTTCGGAATCCCTAACAGGATCATCACCGACAACGGCACACAGTTCACAAGCCGCACCTTCATGCAGTACGTCCAAGACCTTGGCGCCAAGGTCTGCTTTGCTTCTGTTGATCACCCGAGGAGCAATGGTCAAGCAGAGAGGGCAAATGCTGAAGTGCTGCGCGGACTCAAGACAAGAACCTTCGACAGGCTGCACAAGTGCGGAAGAAACTGGATAGAGGAGTTGCCGGCGGCTCTATGGTCAATCAGAACGACACCAAATCGAGCCACCGGACAGACACCCTTTGCTCTTGTCTATGGAGCATAGGCAGTTCTCCCCACGGAACTCGTATACGGGTCTCCTCGAGTGCTCGCTTACGACGAGCTCGAGCAAGAGCAACTGCGGCAAGATGACGCATTGCTCCTCGAGGAGGAACGTCTCCAGGCTGCTGTACGAGCTGCTCGATACCAGCAAGCCGCAAGGTCAAGGCCAGGAGTCTCGAGGAAGGCGACCTTGTTCTTCGGCGCGTTCAGTCCGCCAAGAGCTCCAACAAGTTGACGCCGAAGTGGGAGGGCCCTTATCGGGTGAGACAAGTCACAAGGCCCGGCGCTGTCCGCCTTGAGACCGAAGAAGGCTTACCGGTGAGCAACTCCTGGAACATAGATCATCTTCGCAAGTTTCACCCATAAGGCGCGGTTGCCGTGATCCGCTCCGGCAACCACCTTTTGTACAAGTCTTGCCGCTGTTGCATGTAAACCTTTGTACAAAGCCGGGCGCAGACCCCGTGCATCAGTAAAACTTTTGTGCTTCACACCATCTGTCATTTCGTGCTTTTCCTTTTACTTGCATGTATCATCTGACATTTTGTGCAGCACACATCCCCGGTAAGCAGTAACAAGCCGCAAGGCCCCGTACTTGTATTTCCTCCTCTTCTGCCTTTCTCTCTGAAACAGAAGGAGTGTTCCTCGCGCACAAGTTTGCCGGGGGGAAGGAGATAGAAGTATGGACCAAGTGCTGTTCAAGAAAGGGAAGCCTTGCCGGGAAGCAAACAATCCATGAAAGCTAAGTTGCCAGAATTTGAGCAATTCAAAATTTTAAATTTTTTAGTTGTCTTCCTTGAACAACCACACTTTGTATGGAAAACCTGTGCGCGGAGGAACCTACCCGTGACTAGCCGCGCCCTTGCTTTGTTTCGAGCACGCTCAACGGCTTAAGTGAGCTGCGACAAGTGTCGCGCCCTTATTTCGTTTTCGAGTTCGCTCAACAACCTAAGTGTGCTGCGACTAGCTGCGGCAAGGTTTCTTGCCGGCAAGGACATTGCCAGCAGGCTGCTAAGAGTCCCGCACTCAGCGCTCGCGGCAAGGGTTCCTTTGCCGGCAAGTTCCCTAAAAAGCGTAGGGTGAAAAACATACAAAGTGAAAAGGCTAAACAAGGGAGATAATACTGCATTGATCATCCAAAATAAAGTTATATAACAAGATAGCTTGCCGCTGTTTTAACCAACTACTGCCTATGACTTAATTGACAGCGACGAAGGAAGCAGAAAGGAAGAAGCCTAGTCTCTACGGTCTCCATCGACCCTCTGGATCTTGCCCGCCTTGGCCACGATGTGGGCAACTTGCGCCTTCAACGCCTCCTGGTCAGCTTCGGGCGGCAAGGTCCGGAGGACGTTGACGAGGTTGATGCCGGGGTTGCGGTAGACGATCTTCGACAAGACCCGCTCCATGGTACGCATGCAGAGCCTGCGCGCCTCATCAGCCAGCTGCGCGGGGATCTTCTCTCGCAACCGCGCAAGCGCCGGCGCTACCCCTCTGAAGAACAGACTCAGTTTGGCGCTGTGGGGGAGGCTCTCGTCGGGAGAGTACACGAGGTGCTCCGCCCTCAACGCCATCATCTCCATGTCGATGTTGGCGGCGGAGGCGACGAGCTCCTCGGTCCACTGCTCTACCGTCCGCTGGAAGTTGTTTTGCGAGACGGCGGCGCTCTCCAGCAAGAGCCTCTCAGTGCGGAGCTCGTCCTTCAGCTTCGTCTCGCGGTCCCGGGCGGCGTCGAGCGAGTTAGTAAGGGTGGAAACCTTCAGCTCTAGGTCAGCAATGGAGTCCTTGGCGTCAGTGAGCTCCTTGCCCTTCTCGGAGAGGCGGATTTGCAGATCGGAGTTGGTGTGGGCGTCTTTCTCCCGTGCCACGTTGAGCGCGGCAACCCTGTCCTCGCTCGCCTTCAGGTTCGTCTCCAGCTGCGCCACCCTGGCCTCCAGATCCCTCTTGGCGGTCTCTGCAGCAGTTGCGGCATCCCTCGCCTCCTGCAGAGCCCCGCCAATGGCCTGCTCTCGAGCGGTGAGGTCGTCCTCGTGACTGTCGAGGTCGACCTTCCGCTGGTTGAGCGCTCCCTCCCGCCGAGACAGCTCCTCGGCGGCTAGTCGCTGCTACTCCTCCACCTCGGCCTTCTCAAGGAGGAATGCTTGGTGGGCTCCGGCAAGCTCTTCGCGCTCCTCCGCCAAGTTTCGGAGGGCCGCCTGGTTGGCGGCACAGAGCTCCGCAGCACGCTTCTCCAGATCAGCACTGGCCTTGGCAGCCAGAGCCTCTCGGGACTCCAGCTTGGCTTGCCTGGCCCGGTACAGACCCAGGAGTCGATGCAGGAGCTTCTCCTCTTCGGGCTCGTCACTACTGCCGGGCGCGTCGACAACCTGCAACCCGGCAGAGGCGAGAACTTCTCCGTCGAAGGTCTCCCCCTCCGCTGGTGCCCTTGATGAGGACGCCCACGGGACTTGGATGAAGACCCCGTTGGCGGCCTCTAGATAGATGCCCGATCCAGGTGCGGAGGCAGAGGGGTCGGCGGCCGGTGCAGCGTCCGGCGCTCCCGCGGCCTCCGGGCCCGCGGTATGGTCGCCGGTCCCTTCCCCAGCCGCGGCGTCGGCGGTTGGGGCAGTCTCCTCGGCGGCTGGCTCATCGGCACCGGCCATTCCTTCCGCGGCGGTGCCGTTGCCAGTTTCACCGCGCACCTCCTTGTCGGCGATGGTTTCCGTCTCCATCGGCTCCGGGGCGGGCGGATCTGGCAACAAAAGAAAAAGAAAAGAAAGATTTGGCAAGCAAATATCCAAAAAGAAGAATCCAAGAAGAAGAAAGTACAAGGGTTTACCTGCGCGGGCCTCTTTGATGACGGGGTCCCTCGCCGGGGAGTTCTCCCTTGGCGGCGTAGCAGTGGCTCCTGCTGGCGGAGGGCCGCTTGCGCCCTCCCTTGGCGGGGTGCTCACCCTTGTCCGGCTGCTCGCCCTTGGCGGGGTGCTCGCCCTTGGCGGAGTACCCATCCTTGGCTGAGCACTGTCCCTCGCCGGGGAGCTCATCCTTGGCGGGGAGGGTGGAGCAAGCGGTTCGTCGGGGGCGACCTCCTGGTGCTCCTGCGGCTGCGGCTCCACTTCTGCACAAGACAACAAGATATCAATAAGGATTAAAAACTCAAGCGCGCCCATCAAACAGAGAAATGAATACAAGACTTACGCTAGGAGCTGCGCTGGGGGCTGCTCTCTGGAGCAGCAGGCTGGTCCGGCAAGCCTGCCGCTGGCGCTTCACCTGCCGCTGCGGCGGGCTCGTCGTCCACAAGATCGACAACAGGGATTTTGGCCCTCTTCGCCATCCGCTGGGTCAAGGTCCTGGAAGCCAAACAAGATCAGGATTAGAACCAAGCAAGAAAAATCAAAACAAAATCAAAGGAAATGAAAATGGCAAGTACTTACTCTTCCTCCTCTTCGTCGGAGCTGAGGGCGGAGAAGTCAAACTCCGCCTGGCGCGCTCCAGCGCGAGGAGCTGGAGGAGAACGCTCCCTCGGGCGCTTGGCGGGCTCCGGGGCTGTGGGCTGTGAAGACCCAGCACCAGTCGTCGTCGAGGACCGAGGGGAAGAAGGGGCACCAGAGCCACTCCGGGAAGATCCCCCTCCACTTGTCGCTCGGGCACGGGGCGCCTCCTTGATGACATCGCTCGTCGTGGGGGCACGCGTCGCACGGCGCTTCGGCTGCTGTCGAGGCGCCTGTGGCCTCGTCGCCTCAGCGGTCTTGCGGAGGCGTTTCTTCTGTTGTTGCGGAGGGCTTGGTGGTGGCGGAGAGTTCTCCGAGGATGAGGAAGCGTCGTCGTCGAGGTTCAGTGACCCGCCCGAGTCTTCGTCGGAATCGCCCGTTTCGGCGTCCTCCTCGGCGGGCTCACTGGACTCAGAGCCTTGCCCGGCAGCCCTGCTCGTCCCGGCAGGCTTCCCGGCAGGCTCCCCGGCAAACTCCTCGGGCGCAATCTTCAGCAGCTTGAGGATTTCCGCCTCCTCGGCTTGGCTCACTGCGTCCGCTGCCTCTGCTTCGTCCACAGTATATCCAAATTCGCCCACAGCCGCAGCTGCGGCGGCCTCCTCCATCCTGGAGGCAATGTATGCAACATCCCGGTCGGTGGTTTCCCGGGTGAGGCCCTTCTTTTCCTCGGCCTTGCGGGGCTTTTCGACCAGGTTGTCGAAAAAGACCTGCACGGTCTCCGCCGAAGGCACCAGCCAGGTGGGGACGACCCCGTGGGAGTCACACTCAGGCATGACCGCGCGGATGGCACTGAGGGCAGTATTGTTGCTCCGACCGACGGTCTGAACCACTCCGGGTGCTTGGGGTCATGCTTGAACACCTCCCGGACCATCCCCTTCAGCTCCAAGACGGTGAAATTGTAGTTCAACCCGGGGCGCAGCCTCATGCAGTCTGCCGCGTTGCCGAACTCCCAAGCGGGTCTCTTCCTTTCCTGAAGAGGGGCAATGCGGCGGCGGAGGAAATCGGCCCCAACTTCACCCACGGTCAGGTTGGCAACCCGGAGGCGAAGGATTCTAGTAAGAGCAATCTGCAGCTTGTCGTCCTCCGGGGCCAATTCGCTCCAATCCTTGCCGCGCACTATTGCAGTCCGGCGCGGCGAAGTGAACTGCTCGGGTGCATCTTCCAGCACCCAGCACCAGTCGGCTCTCCACTCCTCCCACTTGCCGCGAAGCTCTCCCTTCAAGTACGCCTCTTTCTTGTTCAACCTAAAGATCCAGGAGATACCGCCGGAGAGTGGGGATCCGGACTCTACTCTAGGCGTGAACAAGTGGCGGAAAAGGGCTACATTTGGGTGGACCCCGACATAGTTTTCGCACAGATGTGCGAAAACGGCCAAGGTGAGAACGGCATTTGGGGGTAAAATCTAAGAGGTGGAGGCCGTAGGTGTTCATCACATCACAGAAGAACTCCGAGAACGGAGGACAGAGACCGCAATGGAAGAATGCAGCGAAATAGAAGTAACCTCCCGGGAACATGTCGACGGCGATGGCGGGGAGGACTCTGGTGCGGGGATGAGCCTTCGTCTCCCTCGCCCAGAACAAGTAATACTTGTCCCGTAGCTCCCTCGCGCCGAGCCTCGGCGGGAAGACCACCCTCCTTCTCCGCATGGCAGCCAGCTTCGCCGCCTGCTCGGACTTCTCCTTCTTCACCTTGTCGCTCTTCGCCTTATCGCTTTTCGGAGCCATGGTGGGGGCGGCAAGGAGGGGGGCGAGGAGGTCGACGGCGCTGCGGACGCAGGGGACGGCGGAGGAAGGGAGAAGCTCGGCTCTCTGTCGACCTAAGGGGAGGCGGAGAGCAGCGGGGGTTTCTGAAGATTGAAGAGACAATGAAGGCAATGGAGGGAAACTGCCCCTGCTTCCTCTGCTTTTAAGGGGGAAGTGGGGGACGTTTCACATTTTTTCATTAAAGAAGCAGGCCATGATCTCTCCCACGACGCCGCAATCGACGCGTGCCGTTAGGGAGGGATGCGGCAGATGCGGAGTGGGAAACGGCGCGCCGTGGGCCGCGTGTGACCGTGCACTGTTCTGGGCCAGGCCCAACAGCACTCGGCACCGTGTGTGGCCCAGGCCCGGGGGCTCCTGTCGGTGCACTAAAGTAGGGGTACCTTAGTATCCCGACTTGTGAACGGGCAGTAGCAGCCTCCCGTTGTCTGGCTCACCGCGCGTCCGCCAAAGCCCACTCTAGACTCCTAGAAGCCATTCAAGAACAAAGTATACAAGTTAAGAGACAAGACCCCGGCAAGAGGAGCTTGCCGGGAAGGCCGCACCAGGCTCAAAGCTATCATTCCAGCACAAGACCCTGGCAAGAGGAGCTTGCCAGGAAGGCCAAAAGAATGGCACCCCAGAAGATACATCGTGGCGCATCGTGCGCCCCGGCAGGACCCGGGGAGCGACAAGCTCCCGGGCCCGGCAAGGTAGCAACCCCGGCAAGGTGCTTGCCGGGAGAGGCCTACGCTGTGTGCTTGCACTCCAGCTCATCGGGCCACGCGTTGCCCTGGGGCCCCTCCAGGGGCACGTGGCGGATGGCTGTGCAGCCTGAGGGACACGCTGGCGAGCCGCGGTGGCGAAGCCATCGCCGTGGCGAACGGAGACGCATGGACGGACACTTTTGGGGCGACGGCGACGGGCATTCAATGCCCTTGTCCCCCACCGTCAAAGTTAGGTGAAGACCACTGTTCATACACTGTTCATGCACTATTACAACCACCACCAAATTTACGTTTTTACCCTTCTCTACGTTGACACCTGTCGGTGACCCCTTTGAGCTATAAAAGGAGGCCCATGCACAACGTAGAGGGGGTTCGATCCCAGAAACTCGTTCATTCCCTTGCTCTATGTAGCTGGTACTGTAGATCTTCAAGCTCCCGAGCCCAAGAGTTCAATACAACCAAGGCAGGAGTAGGGTTTTACACGTCCGCGCGGCCCGAACCTGGGTAAAACTGCCCGCGTGCGCTCCTTGATCTGCTCTTCGTGCTCCCTCCGCTCCCTTACCGCAACGTAGAAGGGGCTCCGGTCCCATAGGTGTTCGCGGGCGGTCAGTTTCCCCGACATCTTTGGCGCGTCAGGTAAGGGGCTCCGGTCCCATAGGTGTTCGCGGGCGGTCAGTTTCCCCGACAGTTTACAATACTAAATAATTATAATATGAAAATACATCCCATGATGGACCTATATTGATTTGGTATTGCGAATGTTGGTGTTGTTTTCTATAAATTTGCTCCAACTTCATAAAGTTAGACTTATGACAAACCTAATATGCATGGTAAAAATCAAATAGAGGGGGTAGTAATTATCATAGGAATCAGAGAATTGTTGTTTCATCCCAAATTCAATAAACCAGGGTTGATTTCATATGATTCAGCCTTAGTAGTTGGTGGGGCAATAGGTCTATAGTAAATTCATCATTATTAGTACTTTAAAAATCACAAAGCTTGGTATTTTGGAAAAAAAATGCATGATTTCAAGCCTAAAACAAAAGTAACTACTTATTGTAATAAATATGATCTCTATGTGTTATTTTGTGTTTTGGGAGAGCCAAAAAGCAAAACAACTTACAATATAAATAGCAAGCAAGTAGAGTACTGGAGTGTAGGACCTATAGCTGAAAGAAGGGCTTCCCTGCAACGACGCTAGAAAAGGGTTTGCTTCCTCTCTTCTAGGAAGTTGTTGGGCCCCCAAGTACAAAGTTTCATAGCAAGCATCAATTTTTCCTCAGGTGGATGATCTTAAAATTTATTAGTAGGTGCACACAACTACAATACTTGTCTTGTTACTAATGAAACTAATGAGATTGTGAGTCTCACTAACCTTGCTAGTTACAATGATTATCATAAATTGTGGTAAGAATTGATAATTGTTACAAAAATAAAGTAATGGTTTGGTCCGAACAGTAAATAAAAAGAGTGACCAAGGTTGACAACGATTAATATGAACAGATGGAGATCCATAACTTCACTAGTGTCATATCTCCATACATCATAACATAGGTGTTTTCAACAATCATGGTTGTGTATGATACATCTCCAACGTATCTATAATTTTTGATTGTTCCATGCTATTATATATTCTGTTTTGGATTTTTAATGGGCTTTATAATACACTTTTATATTATTTTTGGGACTAACCTACTAACCCAAGGCCAAGTGCAAATTGCTGTTTATGCCTATTTCAGTGTTTTGCAGAAAATGAATATCAAACGGAGTCCAAATGGAATGAAACCTTCGGGAGAGTTATTTTTGGAACAATATCAACAAAGAAGACTTGGAGTACACGACTGGAAGCGAGAGAGGCGGCCACAAGGGCAAGGAGCGCGCCCAGGGGGGTAGGTGCACCCCCACCCTCGTGGGCCCCCTCTGGCTCCCCTTACGTGCCTCTTCAGCCTATATATGCTCTCATACCCTGAAAACATCGGGGAGACGGACGAAACCCTAATTCCACCACCCTAACCTTCTGTACCTGTGAGATCCCATCTTGGGGCCTGTTCCGGAGCTCCACCAGAGGAGGATCGATCACGGAGGGCTTCTACATCAACACCATAGCCTCTTCGATGAGTTGTGAGTAGTTTACCACAGACCTTCGGGTCCATAGTTATTAGATAGGTGGCTTCTTCTCTCTCTTTGGATCTCAATACAATGTTCTCCTCGATCTTCGAGGAGATCTATCCGATGTAATCGTTTTGCGGTGTGTTTGTCGAGATCCGATGAATTGTTGGTTTATGATAAAGATTATCTATGAATAGTATTGGATTCTTTTCTGAAATCTTTTATGCAGGATTTAAATATCCTTGCGAGTCTCTTCGAATTATTGGTTTGCTTTGGCCTACTAGATCTATAGTTCTTGCAATGGGAGAAGTGCTTGGCTTTGGGTTCAATCTTGCGGTGTCCTTTCCCAGTGACAGCAGGGGCAACAAGGCACGTATTGTATTATTGCCATCGAGGATAAAAAGATGGGGTTTATATCATATTGCTTGAGTTTATCCCTCTACATCATGTCATCTTGCTTAAGGCGTTTCACTGTTCTTAGGAACTTAATACTCTAGATGCATGCTGGATAGCGGTCGATGTGTGGAGTAATAGTAGTAGATGCAGAATTGTTTTGGTCTACTTGTTACGGACGTGATGCCTATATACAATGATCATGCCTAGATATTCTCATAACTATGCACTCTTCTATCAATTGCTCGACAGTAATTTGTTCACCCACCGTAGAATTCTGCTATCATGAGATAAGCCACTAGTGAAACCTATGCCCCCCAGGTCTATCTTCATCATA
Source organism: Secale cereale (assembly GCA_902687465.1). Lineage (NCBI taxonomy): Eukaryota > Viridiplantae > Streptophyta > Magnoliopsida > Poales > Poaceae > Secale > Secale cereale. Next base: position 836,752,109 of record LR738713.1, read on the forward strand.
TTAGTTTCCCGTCTGTCGGGGGAAACTGTCCACCACGAACACCTATGGGACCGGAGCCCCTTGTCGTTGCGGTAAGGGAGCGGAGGGAGCACAAAGAGCAGATCGAGGAGAGCACGCGGGCAGTTTACCCAGGTTCGGGCCGCGCGGACGCGTAAAACCCTACTCCTGCTTGATTTGTATTGAGTTTGAGGGCTCGGGAGCTTGAGGAACTAGCTGCACCGAGTGAATGAGCGATCTAGGTTCCGAACCCTTTCTACGTTGTGCATGGGCCTCCTTTTATAGCTCAAGAGGTCACCGACAGGTGTCAACGTAGAAGAAGGGCAAAAATGTAACTTTGATGGTAGTTGTAACAGTGCGGGAACAGTGCATGAACAGTGGATGAACAGTGGTCATCACCTACTTTGACAGTGGGGGACAAGAGCATTTAATGCCCGTCGCCGTCGACCCCAAAAGCACCCGCCCTTGCGTCTCCGTTCGCCACGGCGATAGCCTCGTCACCGTGGAGTGCCACCGTGTCCCCCAGGCTGCACAGCCATCCGCCACGCGTCCTTGGAAGGGCCTCAGGGCGACGCGTGGGCCGATGAGCTGGAGCGCGGGCACACAGCGCAGGCTTCCCCCCGGCAAGCACCTTGCCGGGGCCTCGACCTTGCCGGGCCCTGAAGCTTGTCGCTCCTCGGGCCCTGCCGGGGCGCATGATGCGCCGAGGCATGTCTTTTGAGATGCAATCTTCTGGTCCTCCTGGCAAGCTCCTCTTGCCAGGGTCTTGTGCTAATGTTATAGTCTTGAGCCTGGGACGGCCTTCCCGGCAAGCTCCACTTGCCGGGGGCTTGATCTTCTGTCTTGTATACTTTGTTTTTGAATTGCTTAATAAGGATCAGAAAAGGTCTCCGGCGAGCACGTGGTGAGCCCTGCCGCGGGGAGCTGCTACTGCCCGTGCACAAGTTGGGGTACTAAGGTACCCCTATCTTAGTACACCAACAGGAGCTCCCGGGCCTGGGCCATACACGGTGCCGAGCGCTGTTGGGCCAGGCCCAAAACAGTGCACGGGCACACGCGGCCCACGGCAAGCCGTAATTCCTCTTCCGCATCCGCCGCGTCCCTCCCTAACGGCACGCGTCGATTGCGGCGTCGTGGGAGAGATCGTGGCCACGTTCTTTAATGGGAAATGCGGAGCGTCCCCCACTTCCCCCTTAAAAGCAGAGGAAGCAGGGGCAGTTTCCCTCCTCCGCATTCACTCCGTCTTCAACCTCCAGAAATCCCCCTCTGCGCCCCGCCTCCACACCTCCTCCGCCGTCTTCCGCATCTGCGGCGCCGCCGAACTCCTCGCCCCTTCCCTCGCCGCCTCCGCCATGGCCCCGAAGACCGAGAAGGCGAAGGCGGAGAAGACCAAGAAGGAGAAATCTGAGCAGGCGGCAAAGCTTGCTCTCCTGCGGAAGAGGAACGTCGTCTTCGTGCCAAGGCTCAGCGCGAGGGAACTCTGGAACAAGTATTACCTTTTCTGGGCCAAGGAGACCAAGGCGCATCCCCGGACCAGAGTCTACCCCGCCGGCGCCAAAGATCTGCTTCCCGGCGGGTACTTCTTCTTTGCTGTCTTCTTCCACTGCGGCTTGTGTCCTCCATTCTCAGAGTTTTTCTGCGACATCATGAACACGTACGGCCTCCATCTCCTAGACTTCACCCCCAACGCCATCCTTACGATGGCGGTTTTCGCACATCTGTGCGAAAACTATATAGGGATCTACCCAAATGTAGCGTTGTTTCACCACTTTTTTATGCCTAGAGTAGAAGCCGGCGCTCCCCTCTCCGGGGGTATATCTTGGATCTTCCGCTTGAATAAGAAGGAGTCATATCTAAGAGGAGAGCTCCGCGGCAAGTGGGAAGAGTGGCGCGCGGACTGGTGTTGGATAGTGGAGGACCACCCGGAGCCTTTCACAGCGCCGCGCACAACAGCCATAGTGCGCGGCAGGGACTGGAGCGAGTTGGCCCCGGATGATGTCAAGCTCAATGTTGCCCTTGTTAGGATACTTCGTCTCCGGGTAGCCAAGTTGACCATCGGAGAGGTAGGAGCAGATTTCCTCCGCCGCCGCATTGCCCCTTTACAAGAGAGGAAAAGGCCAGCATGGGAGTTCGGCAATGCGGCGGATATTATGAGGCTGCGCCCGGGTCTGAACTTCAACTTCACGGTGTTGGAGCTGAAGGGGATGGTCCGGGAGCTTTTTAAGCACGACCCGACCCATCCGGAGTGGTTTAGATCTCCCCGGGGAGTGGTGCCGCTATGCAACAGCACGGCCCGGGATGCTTTGCGTGCGATGATGCCCGCATGTGATTCTCACGGCGTCGACCCCACATGGATAGTGCCCACGCCGGATGCCATCATGAGTTTCTTCGACAACCTGGTCGAGGTGCCCAAGATCACCGATGAGAACAAGGGTCTCACTCGGGCCACCACAGAGCGGGACATAGCCTACATTGCTTCCCGGATGGAAGAGGCCGCCGCAGCAGGAGATTTCGGGTTCACCATGGATGAGGCGCAGGCTGCGGATGAGGTGGGCCAAGCAGAGGAGGCTGAGATCCGCAGACTGCTCAATCTTCCGCCCGACGAGCTTGCCGGGGTCCCTTCCTTGAGGCACGCCGGGATTCCCGGAGTCGTGAGCGAAGCCGCGGCGAGCGAGGCCGCCGGAGGGAGCAGAGGTGCCGGAGGGAGCGGGGCCACCGGAGGGAGCGGAGCCACCGGAGGGAGCGGGGCCGCAGGACAAGGTGCTAGATCCAGCGGGCCCGCCGGGGAGGAGGAGGAGGAGGACACCGAGGCCGATGAGGACAACGGTGGGTCTCTGGGACTCGATGATGACGACTCATCGTCCTCGGAGAACTCCCCGCCTCGGGCCAGCCCCCAGCGAACACCGGTGAAGCGTCTCCGCAAGGCGCCCACAGTGACAAGGACGCAGGCGCCCCGACAACAGCCTGTTCGCCGGGCGACGCGCGCCACCTTAGCGAACCAAGCTGCGACGGAGGCGCCCCGCGCACCAGCCGCGGCGGAGGCGACCCGCGCACCAGCTGCGGCGGAGGCGCCCCGCGCACCAGCGCCAAGCGAAGGAGGATCTTCTCAGAGCGGAGCGGCCGCTCCGCCTGCTCCTCGGGCCTTGGCGTCGGCGGAGGCTGGGTCGTCGCAGCCCCCAGCCCCGGGGACCGCCAAGCGCCCAAGGGAGCCTTCTCCTCCCGCTCCTCGCGCCAGAGCAACTCAGGTGGAGTTCGACTTCTCCGTCCTGAGCGACGACGACGACGAGGAAGAGGAGTAAGCACTTGTGTCCTGTATTTTCTTCAATTCTGACTTGATTCTTCTTCGTGATTCTAATCTTGTTCTTGTTTTGATTTCAGGACCCTGGCCCAGCGGATGGCGAAGAGGGCCAAAGTCCCGGTGGTTGAGGTCGAGGACGACTCGCCAGTCGCGGCGACAGGGGACACGCCGGCGACGGACTTGTTGGACCCAACCGCTGCTCCGAGGAGCAGCCCCCAGCGCAGCCCCCAGCGTAAGTCTGGGTTTTAGATTTCTTCGCTCGTCGGGCGCGCTTGAGGTTTTAACTTGTACTGATATCTTGCTGCTTCATTTGTCTTGTGCAGAAGTGGAGCCGCAGCTGCAGGAGCGCCCGGAGACTACTCCCGAGGAGCCGCAGGTCCCGCCATCCCCGCCAAGGGCGAACTCCCCGGCGAGGGAGAGCTCTCCGCCAAGGGCGGGTACTCCGCCAAGGGCGAGTACCCCGCCAAGGGCGAGCAGCCCGGCGAGGGTGGCCACCCCGCCAAGGGAGAGCTCCCCGGCGAGGGAGCCTGTCATCGACGAAGTCCGCGAAGGTAAGTCTTGCAACCTCGTCTTCTTGGACTTGTCTTTTTTGGATATTTGCTTGAACTTTTTCTTTTCTTCTTCTTCTAGATCCTCCCGCGCCGGACCGGATGGAGACCGAGGTCATCGGCGAGGAGGGCGCGCAAGGCGACGGCGGCAACGCCCCTGTCGTTGAAGACATGGCCGGAGCCGACGAGCCTGCCGCGGAGGAGACTGCTCCAACCGCAGACGCCACGGCCGGGGAGGGGGACAGCGGCCACACTGCCGGCCCGGAGGCGGCAGGAGCGTCAAGCGCTGCGCCGGCCGCCGACCCCTCCACCGATAAGGAGCAGTCCGGCTTCTATCTTGAGGCTCCCAACGGCGTCTTCATACAAGTGCCGTGGGGATCCTCATCGCGAGCCCCCGGGGAGGGAGAGACCTTTGATGGAGAGGTCCTCGCCTCCGCGGGGTTGAAGATCGTCGAAACGCCTGGCGGGAGCGATGAGCCCGAGGAGGAGAAACTGCTTCACCGGCTCCTGGCCCTTTACCGGGCCAGGCAGGCGAAACTGGAGACTCGGGAAGCCCTCACCGCCAAGGCTGCAGCAGACATGGAGAAACGCGCCGCGGAGCTCCGCGGCGCCAACCAGGCGGCCCTCCGCGACTTGGCGGAGGAGCGCGAGAGGCTTGCTGGAGAGTACCAAGAGTTCCTCCTGGAGAAGGCTGAGGCCGAGGAGCAGCAGCGACTCATCGGAGAAGCGCTGTCCCAGCGAGAAGGAGCGCTCAACCAGCAGAAGGTCGACCTCGACGCTCACGAGGACGACCTTACCGCCCGGGAGCAGGCCCTTGGCGGAGAGTTGAAGGAAGCGAAAGCCGCCGCAGCCACCGCGGAGACCGCCAAGAAGGAACTTGAAGCTAAGGTGGTGCAGCTGGAGGAGTACCTGAAGGCGAGCACGGAGAGGGTCACCGCGCTCAACATAGAGCGCGAGAAAGACGCCCATACCAACTCTGAACTCCAGGTACGCCTCTCCAAGCAGGGCGACGAACTCAAAGTCGCCAAGGACTCAATTGTTGATCTGGAGCTGAAGGTCTCTACGCTAAAAGATTCACTCGACGCCGTCCGGGACCGCGAGACCAAACTGAAGGACGAGCTCCGCAAGGAGCGAGGCCTGGTGGAGAGCGCCGCCACTTCAGCTAACAACTTCCGCCGGACCGTCGAGGTATGGACTGAAGATCTAGTGGCTTCTGCTTCCAACATCGACAAGGAGCTGATGGCGCTGAGGGTGGAGCACCTTATATACTCTCCGGATCCAAATCTCCCCCACAGCGCCAAGCTCAGTCTTTTCTTCAGGGGGATCGCGCCGGCGCTCGCACGTCTGCACCAGAAGCTCCCCGCGCTGCTGGCCGAGGAGTCGCGCCAGCTCTGCGCGGGTACCTTGGAAGGCGTCTTGACCAAGATTGTTTACCGCAACCCTGGTATTAATCTTGTCAACGTCCTCCGCAGCTTGCCGGCCGACGCAGATCAGGAGGCACTGAAGGCGCAGGTCGCCCACATCATTGCCAAGGTGAACAAGATCTCCAGGCGCGAGGGCGACCGCGTAGATTAGACCTCCTTCTTTTTATTTCTTTTGCTGCTGCAAAGTGTGCCGTGAACATGAATCTATTAGTGATTGCGACAAGTTATCCCTTGTAATATATTATCTTATTTTGAGCAATCAGTGCAATGTTATCTCCCTTGCTTTTGGTCCTTTACTTTGTATGCTTTTTACCCTACGCTTTTAGGGAACTTGCCGGCAAGGGACCCTTGCCGCGAGCGCTGAGTGCTGGACTCTGAGCAGCCTGCTGGCAAAGGCCTTACCGGCAAGCAACCTTGCCGCAGCTAGTCGCAACGCACTTAGCTTGCTGAGCGAACTCGAAAACGAAATAAGGGCGCGACACTTGTCGCAGCTCACTTAAACCGTTGAGCGTACTCGAAAACAAGGTAAGGGTGCGTCCAGCCACGGGTAGGTTCCTCCGCGCACAGGTTTTCCATACAAAGTGTGGTTGTTCAAGGAAGATAACTAAAATTTAAAAATTTGAACTGCTCAAATTCCGGTGACTTAGCTTTCATAATCTATTCGTTCTCCGGCAAGCTTCCCTTTCTTGAACAGCACTTGGTTCGTCCTCCACCTCCTTCCCGCCCGGCAAACTTGTGCGCGAGGAACATTACTCCTGCTTAAGAGGGAAAGAAAAGGAGAAGAGGAAACAAGTATAGAACCTCTCGGCGTGGTAATGCTTACCGGATATTTGTGTTGCACAAAATGCCAAACAATGCATGCAAATATCAAAGAAAAGCATGAAAATGGCAAATAGTGCAAAAACACAGAAGCTTTACTGATGCACGGGATCTGCGCCCGGCTTTGTACAAAGGATTACATGCAACAGCGGCAAAACTCGTACAAAAGGTGGTTGCCGGAGCGGATCACGGCAACCACGCCTTATGGGTGAAACTTTCGAAGATGCTCTATGTTCCAGGAGTTGCTCACCGGTAAGCCTTCTTCGGTCTCAAGGCGGACAGCGCCGGGCCTTGTGACTTGTCTCACCCGATAAGGGCCTTCCCACTTCGGCGTCAACTTGTTGGAATTCTTGGCGCACTGAACACGCCGAAGAACAAGGTCGCCTTCCTCGAGACTCCTGGCCTTGACCTTGCGGCTATGGTAGCGACGCAAGGCCTGCTGGTATCGAGCAGCTCGTACAGCAGCCTGGAGACGTTCCTCCTCGAGGAGCAATGCATCATCTTGTCGCAGTTGCTCTTGCTCGAGCTCATCATAAGCGAGCACTCGAGGAGATCCGTATACGAGTTCCGTGGGGAGAACTGCCTCTGCTCCGTAGACGAGAGCAAAGGGTGTCTGTCCGGTGGCTCGATTTGGTGTCGTTCTGATTGACCAAAGAGCCGCCGGTAACTCCTCTATCCAGTTTCTTCCGCACTTGCGCAGCCTGTCAAAGGTCCTTGTCTTGAGTCCGCGCAGCACTTCAGCATTTGCCCTCTCCGCTTGACCGTTGCTCCTCGGGTGAGCAACAGAAGCGAAGCAGACCTTGGCGCCAAGGTCTTGGACGTATTGCATGAAGGTGCGACTAGTGAATTGCGTGCCGTTGTCGGTGATGATCCTGTTAGGGATCCCGAAACGGCAAACAATCGACCTGAAGAACCTGACCGCTGACTGTGCTGTCACCTTTCTCACTGGTTCCACTTCTGGCCACTTTGTGAACTTGTCGATTGCAACGTACAAGTACTCAAAGCCCCCGACAGCACGGGGAAAGGGGCCGAGGATATCGAGCCCCCAGACCGAGAAGGGCCAGGACAAAGGGATCGTCTGGAGAGCTTGAGCTGGCTGATGAATTTGCTTGGCATGGAACTGGCACGCTTCACACTTGGTTACTCGTGCAGTTGCATCCTGGAGGGCTTCTGGCCAGAAGAACCCTTGCCGGAACGCCTTCCCGGCAAGTGCCCTTGCGCCAATGTGGTGGCCACATATGCCTCCATGTATTTCCGCCAACAGCTTCTTTCCATCTTCTCTGGAAATGCACTTCAACCTGACACCATTGAGCCTTCTTCTGTACAGATCATTGTCCACGAACTGGTACATACTTGACTGCCTGGTTATTTTCTCTATCTCTTCTGGGTCGTCGGGAAGTTCTCCAGTTAGCAGAAAACGGACAATCTGCTGCGCCCATGCTGGAGCCCGCGGCTCAACAGCAAGGATTAAAGGCATGAGGGCCGCTGTGGGAACCCCAGTTTCTACGGCAAGAACTTCCGGTTCCGCTGGAACTGATGGTCCCCCGGCAAGCTCGCCGGGGCGAGGCTTGTCGGGAACGATTGCTTCAATGTACAGACCCTTGGGTCCGCAGGAGCAAACTGTTCCTCAGCGTTCTGGTCTTTGATCTTGGGGACCTTGGCGGCGGCTTCCGGAAGATCCGCCGGCAAGTAGTCGCCGGAGACCAACTTTCTCTTCTTGGTTTGCCCAATTGATGGTGTAACGGATGGCTGAGTCAGCTTGAGCAGGAAGGTCCCTGGTTCCACAGGTAACTTCATTGCAGCACACTTTGAGAGGCCATCTGCTGTATCATTCTGAGCTCTTGGAACGTGCTCCATTTGCAGACCTTCAAAGTGTTCTTCAAGCTTCCTCACTTCATCTACATAAGCTTCCATCAAAGGGCTCTGGTAACTCTTGTTGACTTGTCGGACCACCAACTGAGAATCTCCCCGCACAATCAGCTTCTTAATCCCAAGTCCGGCCGCAATCCTGAGGCCGGCAAGCAAGCCTTCATACTCAGCAGTATTGTTTGTCGCTTGCTCCCTGGGAAAGTGCATCTGGATAACATACTTGAGGTGCTCTCCGGTGGGCGCTATGAGTACCACGCCGGCACCGGCGCCTTGCAGCGAGAAGGCACCATCAAAGTACATTACCCATTCGCTCGTCGCTTCTTGTACGGGTACACTTGTCTCTGGAACTTCTTCATCCGGCGTTGGGGTCCATTCAGCTATGAATTCTGCCAAAGCTCTGCTCTGTATAGTTGAAGTACTTTCAAACTTTAGACCAAAGCTCGACAGTTCCAGCGCCCACTCAACGATCCTGCCTGTTGCTTCTGGATTTTGCAGTATCCTCTTCAACGGAAAGCGAGTGACCACTGTTATTTCGTGTGCTTGGAAGTAATGGCGCAGCTTTCTCGAGGCCATGAGGAGGCCGAAAAGCAATTTCTGCACCCCGGAGTATCTTGATCTAGCCCCCTGCAAGAGGGAACTCACAAAATACACCGGGCGCTGTACCATCTTCTTCCGCACTTCTCCTTGCTCCTGCGCAGAGTTGTCCTTGTCGGGGCCAGAGCTTGTCGGAGCAGCCCCCTACTTGTCGCTGGATTCGCTTGCCGGTGGTGCAGATTCTTCCTCCGCCTCCCTCTCCGCTACCAACGCAGCACTAACCACTTGATTGGTTGCTGCTAGGTACAGCAGCAACTTCTCTTGTGGCCTAGGTGCGACAAGTATTGGAGTGGAGGATAGGTATCGTTTCAAGTCTTGCAGCGCTGCCTCCGCTTCCAGAGTCCATTTCATAGGACCTGCCTTCTTCAAAATTTTGAAGAAAGGCAGGGCGCGTTCTGCAGACTTTGAAATGAACCTACTGAGGGCAGCTACACAACCTGCAAGTCTCCTTACGTCCTTGACGCGCTTCGGGGCTTCGATCTGCTCGATGGCTTTTATCTTGTCGGGATTAGCTTCAATCCCCCTCTGGGACACAAAGAACCCGAGAAGCTTGCCGGAGGGGACTCCGAAGACGCACTTCTCGGGGTTCAACTTGAGCTGGATCTTGCGCAGATTTGCAAAAGTTTCTTCCAAATCTTGGATCAGGGTATCTTTGCTCTTGCTCTTCACCACTATGTCATCCATGTAAGCTTCTACATTTCTGTGAATCTGTGGCTCAAAAGCAGTGTGCACCACCCTTGCAAATGCTGAGCCTGCATTCTTCAATCCGAAAGGCATGCGAATGAAGCAATATGTGCCACATGGAGTAATGAATGCAGTCTTCTCTTCATCTTCCTTGGCCATAAAAATCTGGTGGTAGCCTGAGTATGCATCAAGGAAGGAGAGCAGCTCACATCCAGCAGTGGAGTCAACAATCTGGTCAATGCGCGGCAAGGGAAATGGATCCTTGGGACATGCTTTATTCACATCGGTGAAGTCTATACACAGTCTCCACTTCCCGTTAGCCTTACGCACGACAACTGGATTTGCTAACCACGTCGGATGGATCACGCCTCTAACCAGGCCTGCTGCTTCTAGCTTCTTGATCTCTTCGTCAATGAATTCTTGGCGCTCCACGGCTTGCTTCCTGACCTTCTGCTTGACGGGCCGCGCATGAGGACAAACAGCAAGCTTGTGCTCAATTACCTTCCTGGGAACGCCGGGGATGTCAGATGGTTTCCATGCAAACACATCGACATTCGCCCACAGGAAGGCAACGAGCGCGCTTTCCTATTTGCTATCAAGTGTAGCACTGATGGTGAAGGTACCACCAGTGCCGTCCTCCTTGGCGGACACCTTCTTGGTTGCCGGTGGAGCGGCCATCCCTTTCTTGCACTTGCCGGTGGAGCTCGATGGAACGTCCTCGACGGCAGCGCAGCACTCCGAAGAGGTGCGTTTGCCGGAGTGGGCCCTAGAGCACTTGCCGGACTTGGTCTTGGTCTTCTTCCCCCCGGGAGCTTCAGCGGCAAGTGTGTTGCTCTCCGCCGCGGCTGCTGCATCCCGGTATATCTTGTCGGCGCAGATAAGCGCGTCCTTCTTGTTGCCATGGACAGAGATGACGCTTATCGGCCCCGGCATCTTGAGTACATTGTAGGCGTAGTGGGAAGCTGCCATGAACTTGACGAGGGCAGGACGTCCAAGTATCCCATTGTATGGCAATGGGATATCGACAACATCAAAGGTTATCCTCTCTGTCCTGAAGTTGAGCTCCCCGCCAAAGGTCACCGGCAGAGTGATCTTCCCCTTGGGCTTGCTCCTTCCCGGGTTTATTCCTTGGAACGAACCGGTCTCTTCGAGCTCGCCGTCTGGGATCTGGAGTTTCTTGATCACAGCTGAGGAGATCAAGTTCAGGCCGGCCCCGCCGTCAACCAACATTTTGGTGACCTTGAGGTTGCGGATGGTTGGTGAGACCAACATCGGCAAGCACCCGACCGCAGTGGTGCGGTCCGGGTGATCCTCAAGATCAAAAATGATGGGCGTGCTGGACCATTTAAGGAGCCTGCGTGACTCAACGGGCGGCTCAGCTGCATTTACTTCCCGCACCCACTGCTTGAGTTGGCGGTGGGAAGTATGCAGAGAGGCGCCTCCGTCGACACACAGGACTTCCGTGGCCTTCTGGAACTCATGTTCGCTGTTATCTTCTTCCTCCATGTCATCGTCGTCGTCTTCTTCATCCTTGTCGCGGCCCCGGGGAGGTCGATCACCTTGCCGCTGCTTGGCCTTGCCGCGGCGTCCTCCCCGGCCATTGAATGGCCGCTTCTTGCTCGGCTCTCCTCCGCCACCTTGAGCCTTCTCCTTGTCGCGCCGCTCGTATTCAGCTTTCTGCTGCTCTACGAGGTACTCGACGCGCTTGCAGTTGGAAAGGTCGTGGCCCTTGGTGCGGTGGATCTTGCAATATTGCTTGTCGGAGCCGTCCGGCTTGTCGGCTGCCGCTACAGGGGCAGGCTCCTTGCCGGAGCCGCCGGCCTGTGCTGTCTTGGCGGGAGCCTCCTTGCCGGACTTCTCGACGGCAAGCACTTCCTTGCTCTTCTTCTTTCTATTGTTCCGCCGCCGGCTCTTCTTTGCCGGGGTGGCATCCTCACTGTCGCCCCCCCCTGCGCCAACATCCTCCCCGGGGAGTCTCCTCCCCTCTTCGGCGCGCGCGCACTTATCAGCTAGAGCATAGAGCTCACTGACATCCCGTATCTTGGTCATGGCCATCTCCTCACGCATGCGGCGGTTACGCACGTTCTGGTGGAACGCGCTAATAACCGCAGCAGGGTGGACGTCGGGGATGTTGTGCTACACGCGGCTGAAGCGTTGGATGTACTTGCGCAGAGGTTCTCCTTCCTTCTGGGCCAGAATGTGGAGATCACTCTCCTGGCCGTGGGGTTTGTGGCCGCCCGTGAAGGCGCCAACAAATTGGTGGCACAAATCTGCCCACGAAGAAATAGAGCCTTCCGGCAGGTGCATAAGCCAAGAACGAACGTTCGGCTTAAGCACCAGCGGGAAGTAGTTCGCCAGTATCTTCTCGTCGCGCCCCCCGGCAGCCTGCACCGCGATGGTGTAGATACTGAGGAACTCCGAGGGGTGCGTCTTGCCGTCGTACTTCTCGGGTACGTCGGGCTTGAAGTTTTTCATGCTGGGCCACTGGACGCGCCGCAGCTCACGGGTAAACGCAGGGCAACCTGCCGCGTACGGCAAGTCGCCTGGTTCACCGGGCGCGTGCGTGTCGACAGCGGTCCCAGCACGTTGGTCTGATTGTCGCCGGGCTTCTCGCCGGCGCTCGATCGTTGTTCGAGCATCTTCTTGCCGCCGATCGTCAAGGACTTGGCGCTGGTCCCGACGAGCCTGCGGATCCGACGACGCCGTGGAGTCGTCGTCGATGTTAATCCGGCGGGGAGGCGTCTTCTGCTTCCGCGGCGGGGAGTGCACGGTGGTCGCACCCCCGACGGTCTTGTCGCCATCGGCCTTCGTCTTCTCGACTTGCCGCGGCCGCGATGTCGCCGGCTGCTGCGGCCTGTCGTTGTTGGCGAAGGCGATGAGGCTTTGGATGGTTGCCCTCCTGTCTTCGGCCTTGTCCGCCGCTGGAGGGAAGTCGAGGAGCAGTTGCGCTCTTGCGAGCGCTTCTGCTGGTGAGGAGGGGAGCGGGGGCGAGCGGTGCGAGGAGCGGGATATGCTCGGCCTCATAACAGGGTTAGAAGGAGCAGTTTCCCGCCCCGGCGACCGCGCCTTGCTTGTACCAGGACGGTGGCCCGGAGCATCCCGCGAACCTCCGGTTTGTCCTTGGCCTAGCAAGCGGATAGTACCTCCTGTACTACGGCGCTGCTGGCCAGTCGTCTGCTGAGATGGGCGTGGCGCATCTACGGACACCGAGGCTCGATCGTCCGCCTTGTCCTTGGATTTGGTGGTGCCGCGAGTTTCCTCGCCGGCGACCACCCTTCCGCCGACGTCTCCTCCACCCACCGTTGGTTCTGGTGGCGGTGGATGAGACGCAGACGGGCCTGCGACCTCCGAAGCCTTCTTCTTCGGGGCCATGCTGTTGTTGCTGATGAAGTTGACGAAGTTGGAGAGGTTGATGAAGAATGCGCCCGCGTGAGCGCCGGATCAGGTTCGCACAACCTCGACGCCCCCTACTTGGCGCGCCAAAGATGTCGGGGGAAACTGTCCACCATGAACACCTATGGGACCGGAGCCCCTTGTCGTTGCGGTAAGGGAGCGGAGGGAGCACAAAGAGCAGATCGAGGAGAGCACGCGGGCAGTTTACCCAGGTTCGGGCCGCGCGGACGCGTAAAACCCTACTCCTGCTTGATTTGTATTGAGTTTGAGGGCTCGGGAGCTTGAGGAACTAGCTGCACCGAGCGAATGAGCGATCTAGGTTCCGAACCCTTTCTACGTTGTGCATGGGCCTCCTTTTATAGCTCAAGGGGTCACCAACAGGTGTCAACGTAGAAGAAGGGCAAAAATGTAACTTTGATGGTAGTTGTAACAGTGCGGGAACACTGGATGAACAGTGGTCATCACCTACTTTGACAGTGGGGGACAAGAGCATTTAATGCCCGTCGCCGTCGACCCCAAAAGCACCCGCCCTTGCGTCTCCGTTCGCCACGGCGATAGCCTCGTCACCGTGGAGTGCCACCGTGTCCCCCAGGTTGCACAGCCATCCGCCACGCGTCCCTGGAAGGGCCTCAGGGCGACGCGTGGGCCGATGAGCTGGAGCGCGGGCACACAGCGCAGGCTTCCCCCCGGCAAGCACCTTGCCGGGGCCTCGACCTTGTCGGGCCCTGAAGCTTGTCGCTCCTCGGGCCCTGCCGGGGCGCATGATGCGCCGAGGCATGTCTTTTGAGATGCAATCTTCTGGTCCTCCTGGCAAGCTCCTCTTGCCAGGGTCTTGTGCTAATGTTTTAGTCTTGAGCCTGGGACGGCCTTCCCGGCAAGCTCCACTTTCCGGGGGCTTGATCTTCTGTCTTGTATACTTTGTTTTTGAATGGCTTAATAAGGATCAGAAAAGGTCTCCGGCGAGCACGTGGTGAGCCCTGCCGCGGGGAGCTGCTACTGCCCGTGCACAAGTTGGGGTACTAAGGTACCCCTATCTTAGTACACCGACACCTTCAACCTGCCAATTTCTGTCGCCGTTATTTATTTGCATTATTTACTTTCTGTCTCTATACCAAAAATATTATCTTATCATATCTATCAGATCTCACTTTCGTAAGTGACCGAGAAGGGATTGACAACCCCTTATCGCGTTGGCTGTGAGGTTCTTATTTGTTTGTGCAGGTGCGAGGAAATCACGCGTGGTCTCCTACTGGATAGATACCTTGGTTCTCAAAAACTGAGGGAAATACTTACGCTACTGTGCTGCATCACCCTTTCCTCTTCGAGGGAATACAACGCAAGCTCGAGAAGTAGCAAGAAGAATTTCTGGCGCCGTTGTCCGGGAGATCTGCGCAAAAGTCATATACCAAGTACCTACCACAAACCCTTATCCCTCGCATTACATTATTGTCATTTGCCTCTCGTTTTCCTCTCCCCCACTTCGCCCTTGCCATTTCATTCGCCCTTTTTGCTCCGTGTGTTTTCCCGTTCGCTTGCCTCTTGTTTGCTTGTGTGTTGGATTGATTGCTTGTCACTATGGCTCAAGACAATACCAAATTGTGTGACTTTTCCAATACCAACAATAATGATTTTATTAGCACTCCGATTGCTCCTATTACCGATGCAGAATCTTGGGAAATCAATGCTGCTCTATTGAATCTTGTCACGAAATATCAATTTTCTGGCCTTCCTAGTGAAGATGCCGCTACCCATCTAAACAACTTTGTTGATTTGTGCGATATGTAAAAGAAGAGGGATACGGATAATGATATTGTCAAGTTAAATGTATTTCCGTTTTCACTTAGAGATCGTGCTAAAACTTGGTTCTTTTCTTTGCCTAGAAATAGTATTGATTCATGGAATAAGTGCAAAGATACCTTTATCTCTAAGTATTTTCGTCCCACTAAGATTATCTCTCTTAGAAATGATATCATGAATTTTAAGCAACTAGATCATGAGCATGTTGCACAAGCTTGGGAGATAATGAAATTAATGATATGTAATTTCCCGACACATGGTTTGAACTTATGGATGATTATACAAAACTTTTATGCTGGCTTGATTTTTTCTTCTAGAAATCTTTTAGATTCGGCCGCGGGGGGCACTTTCATGGAAATCACCGTAGGAGAAGCTACCAAACTCCTAGATAATATTATGGTTAACTACTCTCAATGGCACACTAAAAGATCTACTAGTAAAAAAGTACATGCTATTGAAGAGATTAGTGTTTTGAGTAGAAAGATGGATGAACTTATGAAATTATTTGCTACTAAGAGTGCTTCTTCTAATCCTAATGATATGCCTTTGTACACGTTGATTGAGAATAATAATGAATCTTTGGATGTGGATTTTGTTGGTAGGAATAATTTTGGTAACAATACTTATAAAGGAAACTTTAATCCTAGGCCTTTTCCTAGTAATTCCTCTAATAATTATGGTAATTCCTACAATAACTCTTATGGAAAGATGCCTTCTGATTTTGAAACTAGTATTAAAGAATTTATGAATTCGCAAAAGAATTTCAATGCTTTGCTTGAAGAAAAATTGCTTAAGATTGATGAGTTGGCTAGAAATGTGGATATAATTTCTCTTGATGTTGATTCTTTGAAACTTAGATCTATTCCACCTAAGCATGATATTATTGAGTCTCTCAAAGCCATGAGAATTTCCATTGATGAATGCAAAGAAAGAACCGCTAGGATCCGTCCTAAAAGAGATTACTTTATGAAAGCGTGTTCTTCTAGTTTTCATGATAATAAAGATGAAGAACTGAAAGTAATTGATGTGTCTCCTATTAAATCCTTGTTTTCTAGTATCAATCTTGCTAAAGATGGGACTGGAGATGAGTCTACTTTAGTTAAAAGGCGTCCCTATGATTCAGAGTTTTTAGATCTTGATGCTAAAATTGTTAAAAGTGGGATTGAAGAGGTCAAAACTTTACATAGCAATGAACCCACTATCTTGGATTTCAAGGGATTTAATTATGACAATTGCTCTTTAATAGATTGTATTTCCTTGATGCAATCTGTGCTAAATTCTCCGCATGCTTATAGTCAAAATAAAGCATTTACCAAATACATAATTGATGCTTTAATGCAATCTTATGAAGAAAAACTTGAATCAGAAGTTTCTATCCCTAGAAAGCTTTATGATGAGTGGGACACTACTATTAAAATTAAGATTAAAGATCATGAATGCTTTGCTTTGTGTGATTTGGGTGCAAGTGTTTCCAAAATTCCAAAAGCTTTGTGTGATATGTTAGGTTTACATGAACTTGATGATTTTTCTTTAAACTTGCATCTTGCGGATTCTACTAATAAGAAACCTACAGGAAGGATTAATGATGTTCTGATTGTTGCAAATAGGAATTATGTGCCCGTAGATTTCATCGTTCTTGATATATATAGATTGCAATCCTGCATGTCCTGTTATTCTTGCTAGACCTTTCCTTAGAATGATTGGTGCAATTATTGATATGAAGGAAGAAAATATTAGATTCCAATTTACATTAAGGAAAGGCATGGAACACTTTCCTAGAAAGAAAATCAAATTACCTTATGCATCTATAATGAGAGCCACTTATGGATTGCCTACCAAAGATGGCAATACCTAGATCTATTCTTGTATCGTGCCTAGCTAGGGGCGTTAAACGATAGCGCTTGTTGGGAGGCAACCCAATTTTATTTTCTTTGTTTTTGCTTCTGTTTAGGAATAAATATTGCATATCTAGCTTCTGTTTAGATGTGGTTTTGTGTTTTAATTAGTGTTTGTGCCAAGTAGAACCTTTGGGAAGACTTGTGTGAAGTTTATGCGATCATGCAGTAAAAAATAGAAACTTTAGCGCTCACGAGATTAGCTACCATTTTTTTTTACTGGAGAGTGATTTTTAGTTGATTCTTTTTGAAGATGATTTATAGACAAATTCGTCACGTCCACCAATTGTTTTTATTTTTTTAGAGTTACAGAAGTATTCGAAAGTTCCAGATTGCTACAGATTGTTCTGTTTTTGACAGATTCTGTTTTTCGTGTGTTGTCTGCTTATTTTGATGAATCTATGAGTAGTATCGGGGGGTATGAGTCATACAGAAGTTGGAATACAGTAGGTTTAACACCAATATAAACAAAGAATAAGTTCATTACAGTACCTTTGAGTGGTGGCTCATTTTCTTATACTAACGGAGCTCACGAGATTTTTGGCTAAGTTTTGTGTTGTGAAGTTTTCAAGTTTTGAGTAAGGATTTGATGGACTATGGTACAAAGAGTGGCAAGAGCCTAAGCTTGGGGATGCCCAAGGCACCCCAAGGTAAAATTCAAGGACAACCAAAAGCCTAAGCTTGGGAATGGCCCGGGAAGGCATCGCCTCTTTCGTCTTCGTCTATCGGTAACTTTACTTGAGGCTATATTTTTATTCACCACATGATATGCGTTTTCCTTGGAGCGTCATGTATAATTTGAGTCTTTGATTTTTAGTTTACCACAATCATCCTTTCTGGACACACCTTTTGAGAGAGATATACATGATTTGGAATTTATTAGAATACTCTATGTGCTTCACTTATATCTTTTGAGCTAGATAGTTTTGCTCTAGTGCTTCACTTATATCTTTTAGAGCATAGTGGTGGTTTTATTTTGTAGAAATTATTGATCTCTCATTCTTCACTTATATATTTTTGAGAGTCTCTTAGAACAACATGGTGCTTTGGTTATAAAACTAGTCCTAATATGATAGGCATCCAAGATGGGAATAGTAAAAACTTTCATATAAAAGTGCATTGAATATTATGAGAAGTTTGATGCTTGATGATTGTGTTGAGATATAAGGATGGTGATATTAGAGTCATGCTAGTAGAGTAATTGTGAATCTGAGAAACACTTGTGTTAAAGTTTGTGATTCCCGTAGCATGCATGTATGGTGAACCGTTACGGGATGAAGTTAGAGCATGATTTATTTATTGAGAGTCATCCTTTGTGTGGAGGTCGGGATCACGCGATGGTTAACTCCTACCAACCCTTCCCCAAGGAGCATGCGTTGAATACTTTGTTTTGATGACTTGTAGATTTTTGCAATAAGTATATGAGTTCTTTATGACTAATGTTGAGTCCATGGATTATACGCACTCTCACCCTTCCACCATTGCTAGCCTCTCTTTTACCGTGCAACTTTTGCCGGTACCATACACCCACCATATACCTTCCTCAAAACATCCACCATACCTACCTATCATGGAATTTCCATAGCCATTCCAAGATATATTGCCATGCAACTTTCCACCATTCCGTTCATATGACACGCTTCATCATTGTCATTCACATAGAGTCATATTTTGTTCTAGCTTCGAGTTGTAAGTAAATAAAAGTGTGATGATCTTCATTCCTAGAGCATTGTCCCAGTGAGGAAAGGATGATGGAGACTATGAATCCCCCACAAGTTGGGACGAGACTCCGGACGTAAGAAAAGAAAAAAAGAGGCCATAAAAAGAGAGAAAAGGCCCAATGAAAAAAAGGAAAGAAAAAAATATGAGAGAAAAAGAGAGAAGGGACAATGTTACTATCCTTTTTCCACACTTGTGCTTCAAAATAGCACCATGATCTTCATGATAGGGAGTCTCTTGTTTTGTCACTTTCATATACTAGTGGGAATTTTCATTATAGAACTTGGCTTGTATATTCCAATGATGGGTTTCCTCAAATGCCCTAGGTCTTCGTGAGCAAGCAAGTTGGATGCGCACCCACTTAGTTTCTTTTGTTGAGCTTTCATACACTTATAGCTCTAGTGCATCCGTTGCATAGCAATCCCTAGTCACTTACATTGATATCTATTGATGGGCATCTCCATAGCCCATTGATACGCCTAGTTTATGTGAGACCATCTTCCTCTTTTTGTCTTCTCCACAACCACCACTCTATTCCACCTATAGTGCTATATCCATGGCTCACGCTCATGTATTGCGTGAAAGTTGAAAAAGTTTGAAAAAAATAAAGTATGAAACAATTGCTTGGCTGAAACCGGGGTTGTGCATGATTTGATTATTTTGTGTGACGAAGATGAAGCATAGCCAAACTATATGATTTTGTAGGGATGAACTTTCTTTGGCCATGTTATTTTGAGAAGACATAATTGCTTTGTTAGTATGCTTGAAGTAAAAAAAAATTTGTCAATATAAACTTTTGTCTTGAATCTTTCGGATCTGAACATTAATGCCACAATAAAGAAAATTATATTGAGAATTATGTTGGTTAGCATTCCACATTAAAAATTCTTTTTTTATCATTTACCTACTCGAGGACGAGCAGGAATTAAGCTTGGGGATGCTTGATACGTCTACAACGTATCTATAAGTTTTGATTGTTCGATGCTATTATATATTCTGTTTTGGATGTTTAATGGGCTTTCTTATACACTATTATATTATTTTTCGGACTAACCTACTAACCCAAGGCCCAGTGCAAATTACTGTTTTTTTGTCTATTTCAGTGTTTCGCAGAAAAGAAATATCAAACGGAGTCCAAACGGAATGAAACCTTCGGGAGAGTTATTTTTGGAACGATATCAACACAGAAGTCTTGGAGTACACGTCTGCAAGCGAGAGAGGAGGCCACGAGGGCAGGGGCGCGCCCCCCACCCTCGTGGGCCCCCTCTGGCTCCCCTAACATGCCTTTTCAACCTATATATACTCTCATACCCTGAAAACATCGGGGAGACGGACAAAATCCTAATTACACCGCCGTAACCTTGTGTACCTGTGAGATCCCATCTTGGGGCCTGTTTCGGAGCTCCACCGGAGGGGGATCGATCACGGAGGGCTTCTACATCAACACCATAGCCTCTCCGATGAGTTGTGAGTAGTTTACCACAGACCTTCGGGTCCATAGTTATTAGCTAGATGGTTTCTTCTCTCTCTTTGGATCTCAATACAAAGTTTTCCTCGATCTTCGAGGAGATATATCCGATGTAATCTTTTTCGGTGTGTTTGTCGAGATCCGATGAATTGTGGGTCTATGATCAAGATTATCTATGAACAATATTTTATTTTCTCTGAAATGTTTTATGCATGATTTAAATATCCTTGCAAGTCTCTTCGAATTATCGGTTTGGTTTGGCCTACTAGATCTATAGTTCTTGCAGTGGGAGCAGTGCTTGGCTTTGGGTTCAATCTTGCGGTGTCCTTTCCCAGTGACAGCAGGGGTAGCAAGGCACGTATTGTATTGTTACCATCGAGGATAAAAAGATGGGGTTTATATCATATTGCTTGAGTTTATCCCTCTACATCATGTCATCTCGCTTAAGGCGTTACTCTCTTCTTATGAACTTAATACTCTAGATGCATGCTGGATAGCGGTCGATGTGTGGAGTAATAGTAGTAGATGCAGAATCGTTTCGTTCTACTTGTCACGGACGTGATGCCTATATACAATTATCATGCCTAGATATTCTCATAACTATGCGCTCTTCTATCAATTGCTCGACAATGATTGGTTCACCCACCATAGAATTCGGCTATCATGAGAGAAGTCACTAGTGAAACCTATGGCCCCCGGGTCTATCTTCATCATATTAGTTTCCCGTCAACTTGCCAATTTCTGTCGCTGTTATTTATTTGCATTATTTACTTTCTATCTATATACCAAAAATACCAAAAATATTATCTTATCATATCAATCAGATCTCATAGTGATAAAGTAAAGCAATTACTGCTACTTCTCGAGCTTGCGTTGTATTCCCTCGAAGAGGAAAGGGAGATGCAGCACAGTAGCGTAAGTATTTCCTTCAGTTTTTGAGAACCAAGGTATCAATCCAGTAGGAGACCACGCGCGAGTCCCTCACACCTGCACAAACAAATAAGAACTTCGCAGCCAACGCGATAAGGAGTTGTCAATCCCTTTACGGCCACTTACGAAAGTGAGATCTGATAGAGATGATAGTTTATATTTTTCGTATTTTTTATTATAAGAATAGAAAGTAAAAGTGGAAAAATTAAAGTAAGTGTAGATTGATATGTTGAGAATAGACCCGGGGGCCATAGTGTTCTCTAGTGGATTCTCTCATGGTAGCGATATTCTATGGCGGGTAAACAAATTACGGTCGAGCAATTGATAGAAAAGCTAATAATTATGAGACTATCTAGGCATGATCATTGTATATAGGCATCACGTCCAAGACAAGTAGACCGACTCCTGCCTGCATCTACTACTATTACTCCGCACATCGACTGCTATCCAGCATGCATCTAGTGTATTGAGTTCATAAGAACAGAGTAATGCCTTAAGCAAGATAACATGATGTAGAGGGATAAACTCAAGCAATATGATATAAACCCCATCTTTTTATCCTCGATGGCAACCATACAATACGTGCCTTGCTGCCCCTACTGTCACTGGGAAAGGACACCGCAAGATTGAACCCAAAGTCAAGAACTTCTCCCATTGCAAGAACGATAGATCTAGTTGGCCAAACCAAACCAATAATTCGAAGAGACTTGCAAGGATATTATGAGCACACATAAAGAGCTCAGAGAAGAACCAAATATTTCTTATAGATAATCTTGATCATAAACCCACAACTCATCGGATGTCGACAAACACACCGCAAAAAGAGATTACATCGAATAGATCTCCTCGAAGACCAAGGAGATTTTTTTATTGAGATCCAGAGAGAGAGAGAAGAAGCCATCTAGATACTAGCTATGGACCCGAAGGTCAGTAGTAAACTACTCACAACTCACGGTGAGGCGATGATGATGATGATGTAGAAGCATTCCGTGATGGATCCCCACTCCGGCGGAGCTCTGAAACAGGCCCCAACATGGGATCTCACGGGAACAGAAGGTTACGGCGGTGGAACTAGGGTTTTCTCTGTAGTCCTGATGGTTTCGGGGTACGTAGGTTTATATAGGAGGAAGGAGGGCACCAGGGGCCATACGTGGGACCCATGATGCAGGGGGCGCGCCCTGTAGGGGGCGTGCCCCCCACCCTCGTGGCTGCCACGTTTGCCCTATTCCGTTGTTCTCAAGTCTCCCGTGCGTGATTTTCTCCAATAATATCTCTCCCGAAGGTTTCATTCCGTTTGGACTCCGTTTGAGATTCCTTTTCTGCAAAACCCTGAAATAGGCAAAAAACAGCAATCTGGACTGGGCCATTTGGTTAGTAGGTTAGTCCCAAAAATAATATAAAAGTGTATGACAAAGCCCATTAAACATCCAAAACATCATAAATAATAACATGGAACAATCAAGAATTATAGATACGTTGGAGACGTATCAAGTATCCCCAAGCTTAATTCCTGCTCGTCCTCGAGTAGGTAAATGATAAAAACAGAATTTTTGATGTGGAATGCTAACCAATATAGTTTTTCAATGTAATTCTCTTAATTGTGGCATGAATGTTCAGATCTGAAAGATTCAAGATAAAGTCTATATTGACATAAGAAATAATAATACTTCAAGCATACTAACAAAGCAATCATATCTTCTCAAAATACTATGGCTAAAGAAAGTTATCCCTGCAAAATCATATAGTCTGGCTATGCTCCCTCTTCATCACACAAAATATTCATATCATGCACAACCCCGATTTCAACCAAGCACTTGTTTTCATACTCTATTCTTTCAAACCTTTCAACTTTCACGCAATACATGAGCGTGAGCCATGGACATAGCACTATGGGTGGAGTAGAGAGGTGGTTGTGGAGAAGACAAAAATGGAGGGAGATAGTCTCACACCGACTAGGCGTATCAACGGGCTATGGAGATGCCCATCAATATATATATCAATGTGAGTGAGTAGGGATTGCCATGCAACGGATGCACTAGAGCTAAATATGTATGCAAGCTCAACAAAGGAAACTAGTGGGTGTGCATCCAACTTTCTTGCTCACGAAGACCTAGGGCATTTGAGGAAGCCCGTCGTTGGAATATACAAGCCAAGTTCTATAATGAAAATTCCCACTAGTATATGAAAGTGACTAAACATGAGACTCTCTATTATGAAGAACATGGTGCTACTTTGAAGCACAAGTGTGGAAAAAGATAGTAGCAATTGTCCCTTATTTTTTTTGGGCCTTTCTTTTTTTTCTTTTACCTTTTTTTGTGGAGGGGCTATATTGATTTAGCCTTTCCTCCCATGGGACAATGCTCTAAAAAATGACGATCATCACACTTTCATTGAATTACAACTCGATACTACAACAAAGTATGACTCTATATGAATGCCTTCGGCGGTGTACCGGGATGTGCAATGAAACAAGAGTGACATGTATGAAAAAATTATGCATGGTGGCTTTGCCACAAATACGATGTCAACTACATGATCATGCATGGCAATATGACAATATGAAGCGTGTCATATGAACGGAACCGTGTAAAGTTGCATGGCAATATATCTCGGAATGGCTATGGAAATGCCATGATAGGTAGGTATGGTGGATGTTTTGAGGAATAATATGGTGGCTGTTTTGAGGAAGGATATATAGTGGGTGTATGGTACCGGCAAAAGTTGTGCGATACAAGAGAGGCTAGCAATGGTGGAAGGGTGAGAGTGCGTATAATCCATGGACTCAACATTAGTCATAAAGAACTCATATACTTATTGCAAAAATCTACGAGTCATCAAAATAAAGCAATCAACGCATGCTCATAGGGGGGAGGTTGGTAGGAGTAAACCATCGCGCGCCCCCGACCTCGACACAAAGGTTGGCACTTTACAAATGCCCCATGCTCTAACTTCGTCACATGTTCACCATACGTGCATGCTACGGGAATCACTAACCTTAACACAAGTATTTCTCAATTTCATGATAACTCCACTAGCATGACTCTAATATCACTATCCTCATATCTCAAAACAATTGTAAAGCATCCAACTTCTCATCGTATTCAATGCACTTAGTGTGATTTTTTTACTACATTGATATTGGATGTCTATCATGTGAAGACTTGTTTTATAGCCTAAACACGTTACCATTCTGTTTTAATAGACTCTCAAAAGGATATAAGTGAAGCATGAGAGTTCAACAATTTCTCCAAAATATTACCACCACCGTGCTCTAAAAGATATAAGTGAAGCACTAGAGCAAAAACTATTCAACTCAAAAGATATAAGTGAAGCACATATAGTGTTCTATCAATTCCTAGGCCATATTTAACTCTCTCAAATAGGTGTGTTCAGCGAGGATAATTGTGGCAAACTAACACGCAAAGACTCAAATTATACAAGACGCTCCAAGGAAAACACATATCATGTGGTGAATAAAAATATAGCTCCAAGTATAGTTACCGATGGATGAAGACGAAAGAGGGGATGCCTTCCCGGGGCATCCCCAATCTTAGGCTTTTGATTGTCCTTGAATTTTACTTGGGGTGCCATGGGCATCCCCATGCTTAGGCCCTTTCTACTCTTTGTTCCATAGTCCATCAAATCAATACTCAAAACTTGAAAACTTCACAACACAAAACTTAGACAAAAATCTCGTGAGCTTCGTTAGTATAAGAAAGCAAACCACTACTCAAAGGTACTGCAACGAATTCATTCTTTGTTTATATTGGTGTTAAACCTACTGCATTTCAACTTCTATATGGTTCATACTTCCCAATATTACTCATATATGCATTGAAATAAGCAAATAACACACGAAAAACAGAATCTGTCAAAAACAGAACAGTCTGTAGTAATCTGCAGGTTTTGCATACTTCCGTAACGCCAAAAAATTCAAACTAAATTGGTGAACGTGAGGAATTTGTCTATTAATCATCTGCAAAAAGAATCAACTAAATATCACGCTCCAGTAAAATCTGATGACCATTCTAGCGAGCGCTAACAATTCTGTTTTTCACAGCAAGATCACATAAACTTCACACAAGTCTTCCCAAAGGATCTACTTGGCACAAACACTAAACAAAACACAAAACCACATCTAAACAGAAGCTAGATGCAATATTTATTCCTAAACATAAGCAAAAACAAAAAAATATAAAATTGGGTTGCCTCCCAACAAGCTCTATCATTTTACGCCCCTAGCTAGGCATTGAGATTTCAAATGATGCTCACATGAAAGATAAGAATTGAAGCACAAGGAGAGCATCATAAAACATTTGACAAACACATCTAAGTACAACATACTTCCTATGCATAGGCATTTTATAGGAAAACAAATTAGCAAGACTAGCAAGATCTAACATATGCAAGGAAGAAGTAAGAAACAAGATCAATCTCAACATGAAGAGAGGTAATTTAGTAACATGAAGATTTCTACAACCATATTTTCCTCTCTCATAATAATTGCATGTAGGATCATCAGAAAATTTAACAATATTGTTATCACATAACATATTTTCAACATGATCCACATGCATGTGAAGTTGACACTCTTCCAAAATAGTGGGATCAATATTAACTAAAGTCATGACCTCTCCAAACCCACTTTTATCAAAAATTTCATAAGATTGATCATTCTCCAAACATGTGGGATCTAAAGTTGACACTCTTCCAAACCCACTTTAAATATTATTGTAAACATTATTATCAATCTTACATTCACCATGGGGATTAAATAAAGTTTGAAGATCGTAAGAAGCATCACCCCAATCATGATCATTGCAACAAGTAGTGGACATAGCAATACTAGCATCCCCATGCTTAGGGTTTTGCATATCATTAACACAATTGACATTAATAGAATTTATAATAACATCATTGCAATCATGCTTTTTACTTAAAGATCTATCATGAATCACTTTATAATTTTCTTTCAATACTTCATCACAATTTTCAGACTCACAAATTTCAAACAAAACCTCATAAAGATAATCTAGTGCACGCAACTCACTAGCAATTGGTTCAACATAATTGGGTCTCTTAAAGTGATTAGCAAGTGGATGAGGATCCATAATTTAGTAAGCGAAGATGCATGCTAATAGAGGGCACATAGCAACACAAGCAAACAAGAAACAAGCGAAAGGTAAACACACGGCAGAAAGAAGGGGCAAATAAAACGGCAAGGGTGAAGTGGGGGAGAGAAAAACGAGAGGCAAATAATGTAATGCAAAGGATAAGGTTTGTGATAGGTACTTGGTATATGACTTTTGCGTAAGACTCCGCGGCAACGGCGCCAGAAATTGTTCTTGCTACTTCTCGAGCTTGCTTTGTATTCCCTCGAAGAGGAAAGGGAGATGCAGCACAGTAGCGTAAGTATTTCCCTCAGTTTTTGAGAACCAAGGTATCAATCCAGTAGGAGACCACGCACGAGTCCCTCGCACCTGCACAAACAAATAAGAACTTCGCAGCCAACGCGATAAGGGGTTGTCAGTCCCTTTACGGTCACTTATGAAAGTGAGATCTGATAGAGATGATAGTTTATATTTTTGGTATTTTTGATTATAAGAACAGAAAGTAAAAGCTGAAAAAGTAAAGTAAGTGTAGATTGATATGTTGAGAATAGACCTGTCGGGGGAAACTGTCCGCCACGAACACCTATGGGACCGGAGCCCCTTATCTGTGCGGTACGAGGGCGGAGGGAGCACGAAGAGCAGATCGTAGCGAGCACGCGGGCAGTTTTACCCAGGTTCGGGCCGCGGTAGACGCGTAAAACCCTACTCCTGCTTAGTTGTGTATTGAGTTGGAGAGCCCGGGAGCTTGAAGAAGCAGCTACACCAAGCGTGTGAGTGATCTAGGTTCCGAACCCCCTCCACGTTGTGCATGGGCCTCCTTTTATAGTGCAAGGGGTCACCGACAGGTGTCAACGTAGGAGGAAGGGGTAAAAACGTAAAAGAGGTGGTAGTTGTAACAGTGCGGGAATAGTGGAGCTACAGTGCGCGAACAGTGGTCGCCACCTACTTTGACAGTGGGGGACAAGGGCATTTAATGCCCGTCGCCGTCGACCCCAAAAGCTCCCGCCCTTGCGTCTCCGTTCGCCACGGCGATGGTTTTACCACCGTGAAGTGCCACCGTGTCCCCTAGGATGCACAGCCATCCGCCACGCGTCCCTGGAATGGCCCCAGGGCGACGCGTGGGCCGATGAGCTGGAGCGCGGGCACACAGCGCATCTCTCCCGGCAAGCACCTTGCCGGGGTCTTGACCTTGCCGGGCCCGGGAGCTTGCCGGGCTCTGAAGCTTGTCGCTCCCCGGGCCCTCGCCGGGACGCATATAGCGCCGAGGCGTGTCTTCCATGATGTAATCTTCTAGTCACCCTGGCAAGCTCCTCTTGCCAGGGCCTTGCGTGAGTGATGTATCCTTGAGCCTGGAACGGCCTTCCCGGCAAGCTCCGCTTGCCGGGGTCTCGATCTTCTGTCTTGTATACTTTGTTTTTGAATGGTTTGATATGGAGCAGGAAGGTCTTCGGCGAGCACGCGGTAAACCCTGCCGCGGGAAGCTGCAACTGTCCGTGCACAAGTTGGGGTACTGAGGCACCCCTACCTTAGTACACCGACAGGAGCCCCCGGGCCTGGGCCACACACGGTGCCGAGCGCTGTTGGGCCAGGCCCAAAACAGTGCACGGGCACACGCGGCCCACGGCGCGCCGAATCCACTTCCGTATCCGCCGCATCCCCCCGTAACGGCGCGCTTCGATTGCGGCGTCGTGGGATGGGACGTGCCCACGTTCCTTCAATGGAAAGAGCGAAACGCCCCCCACTTCCCCATAAAAGCAGAGGAAGCAGGAGCGGTTCCCCTCCTTACGCTTTCATTGCATCTTCTTCTTCCTCCAGAGATCCCCTTTGCGCTCCGCCTCCACACCTCCGTCGCCGCCGTCTGCATCTCCGGCGTCGCCGGGCTCTTCGTCCCCCTTCCTCCGCCGCCTCCGCCATGGCCCCGAAGACCGACAAGGCGAAGGCGGAGAAGGCCAAGAAGGAGAAATCGGAGCAAGCGGCGAGGCTCGCCGCGTATCGGAAGCGGAACCTTGTCTTTTCGCCGAAGCTCGGCGCGCGGGAACTCTGGACCAAGTACTGCTTGTTCTGGTCCAAGGGAACCGCGGCGCACCCCCGCACCCGAGCTTATCCGGCCGCCGCCAAGGACAACTACCCCGGCGGGTACTATTTCTTCGCAGCCTTCTTCCACTGCGGTCTTTGCCCTCCTTTTTCTGAGTTCTTCTGCGACATAATGCACACCTATGGCCTCCATCTTCTTGACTTCACCCCCAACGCCATCCTCACAATGGCGGTTTTCGCACACATGTGCGAAAACTATATAGGAATACACCCAAACGTAGCTTTGTTTAGGCATTTCTTCACTCCTAGAGCAGAGGCCGGCGCCCCCCTCTCCGGAGGAATTTCTTGGGTTTTCCGTCTGAACAAGAAGGAGTCCTACTTGCCGGGGGAGCTCCGCGGCAAGTGGGAGGAATGGCGTGCGGAATGGTGCTGGATTGTCGAGGACCAGCCGCAAGCCTTCACTGCGCCGCGCACAACGCCCATCGTGCGCGGCAGGGACTGGAGCGAGCTGGATTCGGACGACGGCAAGCTCAACGTCGCCCTCATCAGGATTCTGCGTCTCCGGACCGCTAGGCTGTCCGTCGCTGAAGTAGGTACAGACTTCCTCCGCCGCCGCATCGCCCCTCTCCAAGACAGGAAAAGGCCGGCCTGGGAGTACGGCAACTCGGCGGATATCATGAGGTTGCGGCCCGGGCTCAACTACAACTTCACGTCGCTGGAGCTGAAGGGGATGGTCCGGGAGCTGTTTAAGCACGACCCGGCCCACCCGGAATGGTTCAGGGGGCCCCGGGGAGTGGTGCCCCTTTGCAACAGTACGGCTTGCGATCCTCTCCGCGCCATGATGCCCGCGTGTGATTCGCACGGCGTGGACCGCACGTGGATTCCGCCCAAGCCAATAGACATCCTCAACTTCTTCGACAACCTTGTGGAGGTGGCGAAGAACAAGAACGAGACCCGGGAGCTGACGCGGGACACCACCGACCAGGAGATCGCGTATATCGCTTCTCGGGTTGAAGAGGCCGCTGTAGCCGCAGCGGCAGGGGAGTTCGGCTACACGCCTGACGAGGCAGAAGCTGCGGAGGCGTCCTGCCAAGCCGAAGAGGCGGAGATCCGCAGGCTACTGCAGCTGCCCCCCGACGCGCTCGCCGGGGTCCCATCCTTGAGGCACTCCGGGATCATTGGCATCCAGACGGAGGTTGCGGCGAGAAGCCGCACCGCCGGAGGGAACAGGGGCGCCGCAGGAAGCGGAGGCGCCGGAGGGAAGGAGGCCGCAGCGGAGGGTGCTGGGCCCAGCAAGCCAGCCGGGGAGGAGGAGGAGGAGGACGCCGAGGCCGCCGAGGACTCCGGCGGGTCAACGGAGCTCTATGCCGACGACCTCTCCTCGTTGTCGGAGGCCTCCCCGCCCCCGGCAAGCCCTAGGCGGTCTCCATTGAAGCGTCTCCGCAAGACGGCGACGGGAGAGAGGGCGCAGGCGCCCCGGCAACAACCAGCTCGCCGGGCAGCTCCCCGGGGGAGCCAAGCTGCGCCGGGGGCGACCGGCGCACCAGCCACAGCGGAGGCGGCCCGCGCGCAGGCCACGACGGAGGCGCCCCGCAAGCAGGCCACAACAGAGGCGCCTCGCAGGCCGGCGTCGAGCCGACAGGGGTCTTCACGGGGCGGAGCGGCGGCTCCGCCCGCTCCCCGGGCCTCGGCTACCACAGGGGCTGGGTCTTCGCAGCCCCCAGTCCCAGGGACCGCCAAGCGCCCGAGGGAATCTTCGCCTCCCGCTCCTCGCGCAGATGCGCCCCAGGTGGAGTTCGACTTCTCCGCCTTGAGCGACGACGACGAGGAGGAACAGGAGTAAGCATTCGAGATCTTTATCTTCTCAAGCTTCGTCTTGATTATTGTTGGTGCTAATCTTGTTTCCTGCTTTGATTTCAGGACCTTGGCGGAGCGAGTGGCAAAGAGAGCCAAGGTGCCCGTGGTCGAGGTCGCGGACGACTCGCCCGCCGCGGCAACTGGGGACGTGCCGGAGCCAAGCTTGCCGGATCCGAGCGCTGCTCCGAGGAGCAGCCCCCAGCGTAGCCCCCAGCGTAAGTCTGGGTTTCGTACTTCCACTCTTCGAATGCGCCTGAGCTTCTGTCCTTGTGTTAATATCTTGATTATTTGGTCTCGACTTGTGCAGAGGTGGAGCCACAGCCGCAGGAGCGTCCGGAGGCCGCCCCCGAGGAGCTGCAGGCCCCGCCGTCCCCGCCAAGGCCGAACTCTCCGGCAAGGGAGAGCGCTCCGCCAAGGGCGGGTACTCCGCCAAGGGCGAGTACCCCGCCAAGGGCGAGCAGCCCGGCGAGGGTGGCTACTCCGCCAAGGCAGAGCTCCCCGGCGAGGGAGCCCGCCGCTGACGACGTCCGCCAAGGTAGGTCTTGTAATTTTGTCTTCTTGGCATTGTCTCTTTTTGGATATTTGCTTGAACTTTCTTCGCTTCTTTTCCTTCTTCTAGATCTTCCTCCCCCCGAGCCGATGGAGACGGAAGTCATCATCATTGAGGAGGAGGGCGCGCAGGGCGGCGGCGGCGACGCCCCTGTCGCCGAGGACACGGCTGAAGCCGCCGAGCCAGCTGCGCCAGAGGCCGCTCCGGCTGCGGACGCAGCGGCCGGGGAGGGGGACGGCGACCGCACCGCCGCCCCGGAGGCGGCGGGAGCATCAAGTGCTGCGCCGGCCGCCGACCCCTCCGCCGGAAAGGAGCAGGCCGGCTACTACCTCGAAGCCCCCAACGGCGTCTTCATCCAGGTGCCTTGGGGGTCTTCGTCGCGAGCTCCCGCGGAGGGCGAAGCGTTTGATGGGGAGATCCTCGCCTCCGCGGGCTTGAAGATCGTCGAGGCGCCCGGCGGAAGCGACGGGCCCGAGGAGGAGAAGCTGCTTCACCAGCTCCTGGTCCTTTACCGGGCCAGGCAGGCGAAGCTTGCTTCTCGGGAGGCCCTCGCCGCCAAGGCCGCCGCGGAGATGGAGAAGCGCGCGGCGGAGCTCAGCGCCGCCAACCAGGCGGCCCTCCGCGAGGTGCCGGAGGAGCGCGAGCGACTCGCCGGAGAGTACCAAGAGTGGGTGCTGGAGAAGGCCGAGGCCGAAGAGCAGCAGCGGCTCGCCGGGGTGGAGCTGTCCCGGCGAGAAGGAGAACTCGCCCAGCGGAAGGTCAACCTCGACGCCCACGAGGAAGAACTTGCCGCTCGGGAGCAGGCCCTTGGCGGGGAGCTGAAGGAGGCGAAAGCCGCCGCGGCTGCCGCGGAGACCGCCAAGGAGGAGCTTGCCGCCAAGGTCGCGCAGCTGGAGGAGTCGCTGAAGGCGAGCGTGGAGAAGGTCGCCGCGCTCAATATAGAGCGCGAGAAGGACGCCCACACTAACTCAGAACTCCAGGTGCGTCTTTCTGAGAGGGGCGACGAGTTGAAGGCCGCCAAGGACTTCATCGAGGATCTGGAGCTGAAGGTCTCCACACTGAAGGACTCGCTTGACGCTGCCCGGGATCGGGAGACCAAGTTGAAGGAGGAGCTCCGCAAGGAGCGAGCCTTGGTGGAGAGCGTCAACAAGGCGTCCGAGAACTTCCGCCGTACCATTGAGGTATGGACCGAGGACTTGGTATCTTCTGCGTCCAACATCGACCAGGAGCTGCTGGCGCTGAAAGTCGAGCATCTTATCTACTCCCCGGATCCGGATCTTCCGCACAGCGCCAAGCTCAGCCTCTTCTTCAGAGGGATTGCGCCGGCTCTTGCAGGTCTTCGGAATAAGATTCCTGCGCAGCTGGCCGAGGAGTCGCGCCTGCTCTGCACGGGAACCTTGGAGCGCGTGATGACGAAGATTGTATACCGCAATCCCGGCATAAACCTCACCAACGTTCTCCGCAGCCTGCCGGCCGACGCAAACATGGAGGCACTGAAGGAGCAGGTTGCCCATATTATCGCCAAAGTGAGCAAGCTCTCCAGGATCGAGGGCGACCGCGTAGATTAGGCCTCCATTATCTTTTACCTCTTTTTGTTGCTGCACAGGGTGTTATGAACTCATTAGTCCATTGTGACAAGTTACCCTTTGTAAGATATTTGTCTCATTTTGGTCAATCAGTGCAATGTTATCTTCCTTGTCTTGGTCATTTACTTTGCATGCTTTTCACCCTACGCTCCCGGGGAGCTCGCCGGCAAGGGGCCTTTGCCGCGAGCGCTGAGTGCTGGACTCTGAGCAGCCTGCTGGCCAAGGTCTCACCGGCAAGCAACCTTGCCGCAGCTAGTCGCAACGCACTTAGCTTGCTGAGCGAACTCGAAAACGAAGTAAGGGCGCGGCACTTGCCGCAGCTCACTTAGATCGTTGAGCGTACTCGGAAAGAAGACAAGGGTGCGGCTAGCTACGGGTAGGTTCCTCCGCGCACAGGTTTTCCATACAAAGTGTGATTGTTCAAGGAAGACAACTAAAAATTTAAAAATTTGAACTGGTCAAATTCTAATAACTTAGCTTTCATATGTTGCTTGCTTCTTGGTAAGGCTTTCATATGTTGCTTGCTTCTTGGTAAGGCTTCTCTTTCTTGAACAACACTTGGTTCCTCCTCCATCTCCTTCCCCCCGGCAAACTTGTGCGCGAGGAATGTTCCTTCTGCTTAAGAGGTAAAGGAAAAGAAGAGGGAAACAGGACATGGCCTTTCGGCGTGCTAATGCTTACCGGATGTGTATGTTGCACAAGATGCCAAATAACACATGCAAATAGCAAAGAAAAGCATGCAAAAGGCAAATAGCGCAAAACACAAAATCTTTACTGATGCACGGGGTCTGCGCCCGGCTTTGTACAAAGGGTTACATGCAATAGCGGCAAGGCTTGTACAAAAGGTGGTTGCCGGTGCGGATCACGGCAACCGCGCCTTATGGGTGAAACTTGCGAAGATGCTCTATGTTCCAGGAGTTGCTCACCGGTAAGCCTTCTTCGGTCTCGAGGCGGACAGCGCCAGGCCTCGTGACTTGTCTCACCCGATAAGGGCCTTCCCACTTCGGCGTCAACTTGTTGGAATTCTTGGCGGACTGAACGCGCCGAAGAACAAGGTCGCCTTCCTCGAGACTCCTGGCCTTGACCTTGCGGCTATGGTAGCGACGCAAGGCTTGCTGGTATCGAGCAGCTCGTACAGCAGCCTGGAGACGTCCCTCCTCAAGGAGCAATGCATCATCTTGTCGCAGTTGCTCTTGCTCGAGCTCATCATAAGCGAGCACTCGAGGAGATCCGTATACGAGTTCCGTGGGGAGAACTGCCTCTGCTCCATAGACTAGAGCAAAGGGTGTCTGTCCGGTGGCTCGACTTGGTGTCGTTCTGATTGACCAAAGAGCCGCCGGTAGTTCCTCTATCCAATTTCTTCCGCACTTGCGCAGCCTGTCAAAGGTCCTTGTCTTGAGTCCGCGCAGCACTTCAGCATTGGCCCTTTCCGCTTGACCATTGCTCCTCGGGTGAGCAACAGAAGCGAAACAGACCTTGGCGCCAAGGTCTTGGACGTACTGCATGAAGGTGCGACTAGTAAATTGTGTACCGTTGTCGGTGATGATCCTGTTAGGGATTCCGAAACGGCAAACAATTGACCTGAAGAACCTGACCGCTGACTGTGCTGTCACCTTTCTCACTGGCTCCACTTCTGGCCACTTTGTGAACTTGTCGATTGCAACGTACAAGTACTCAAAGCCCCCGATGGCTCGGGGGAAGGGGCCGAGGATATCGAGCCCCCAGACCGAGAAGGGCCAGGATAAAGGAATTGTTTGGAGAGCTTGAGCTGGCTGATGAATCTTCTTTGCAGGGAACTGGCACGCTTCACACTTGGTTACTAGTGCAGTTGCATCTTGGAGGGCTTCTTGCCAAAAGAACCCTTGCCGGAAATCTTTCCCGGCAAGCGCCCTTGCGCCAATGTGGTGGCCGCATATGCCTCCGTGTATTTCCGCCAACAGCTTCTGTCCATCTTCCCTGGAGATGCACTTCAATCTGACACCATTGAGCCTTCTTCTGTACAGCTCGTTGTCCACGAACTAATACATACTTGACTGCCTGGTTATCTTCTCTATTTCTTTTGGGTCGTCGGGAAGTTCTCCAGTTTGCAGAAAACGGACGATCTGCTGCGCCCATGCTGGAGCTTGTGGCTCAACGGCAAGGACTAAAGGCGTGAGGGCCGCTGCGGGGACCTCAGCTTCTACGGCAAGAACCTCTGGCTCTGCCGGAGCTGATGGTCCCCCGGCAAGCTCGCCGGAGCGAGGCTTGTCGGGAACGCTTGCTTCAACTGTACAGGCCCGAGGACCTGCAGGAGCAAACTGTTCCTCAGCGTTCTGGTTGTTGATCTTGGGGACCTTGGCGGCGGTTTCTGGAAGATCCGCCGGCAAGTAGTCGCCGGAGACCAACTTTCTCTTCTTGGACTGCCCAATTGATGGTGTAACGGATGGTTGAGTCAGCTTGAGCAAGAAGGTCCCTGGTTCCACAGGTAACTTCATCGAAGCGCACTTTGAAAGGCCATATGCTATTTCATTTTGAGCTCTTGGGACGTGCTCCATTTGCAGACCTTCAAAGTGTTCCTCAAGCTTTCTCACTTCATCTACATAAGCTTCCATCAAAGGGCTCTGATAACTTTTGTTGACTTGCCGGACCACCAACTGAGAATCTCCCCGTACAATCAGCTTCCTGATCCCAAGTTCGGCCGCAATCCTGAGACCGGCAAGCAAGCCTTCATATTCAGCAGTGTTATTTGTCGCTTGCTCCCTGGGAAAGTGCATCTGGATAACATATTTGAGGTGCTCTCCGGTGGGCGCGATGAGTACCACGCCAGCACCGGCGCCTTGCAGCGAGAAGGCACCATCAAAATACATTACCCATTCACTTGTCGCTTCCTGTACGGGTGCACTTGTCTCTTGGACTTCTTCATCGGGCGTTGGGGTCCACTCAGCTATGAATTCTGCCAAAGCTCGGCTCTGTATGGTTGAAGTACTCTCAAACTTGAGTCCAAAGCTTGACGGCTCCAGTGCCCACTCAACGATCCTGCCTGTTGCTTCTGGGTTGTGCAATATCCTCTTCAGCGGAAAGCGAGTGACCACTGTTATTTCATGTGCCTGGAAGTAATGGCGCAGCTTTCTCGAGGCCATGAGGAGGCCGAAAAGCAACTTTTGCACGCCAGAGTATCTTGATCTAGCCCCCTGGAGAAGGGAACTTACAAAATACACTGGGCGCTGTACCATCTTCTTCCGCACTTCTTCCTGTTCCTGCGCAGAGTTGTCCTTGTCGGGGCCAGAGCTTGCCGGAGCAGCCCCCTGCTTGTCGCTGGACTCGCTTGCCGGTGGTGTAGCCTCCTCGTCGGACTCCCTCTCTGCTACCAACGCAGCACTAACCACCTGGTTGGTTGTCGCTAGGTACAGCAACAACTTTTCCTGTGGTCTAGGTGCGACAAGTATTGGAGTGGAGGATAGGTACTGTTTCAAATCTTGCAGCGCTGCCTCCGCTTCCGGAGTCCACTTCATGGGACCTGCCTTCTTCAAGATTTTGAAGAAAGGTAGGGCGCGCTCTGCGGACTTTGAAATGAACCTACTGAGGGCAGCCACACAACCTGCAAGCCTTCTGACATCCTTGACGCGCTTCGGGGCCTCAATCTGCTCAATGGCTTTAATCTTGTCGGGGTTGGCTTCAATACCCCTCTGTGACACAAAGAACCCAAGGAGCTTGCCGGAGGGGACTCCAAAGACGCACTTCTCGGGGTTCAACTTGAGCTGTATTCTGCGCAGGTTCTGAAATGTCTCCTCCAAATCTTGGACTAGGGTTTCTTTGCTCTTACTTTTCACCACGATGTCATCCATGTAAGCCTCTACATTTCTGTGGATCTGTGGCTCGAAAGCAGTGTACACTACCCTTGCAAACGTTGATCCTGCATTCTTCAGTCCAAATGGCATGCGTATGAAGCAATAAGTGCCACATGGAGTGATAAATGCAGTCTTCTCTTCATCCTCTTTGGCCATAAAGATCTGGTGGTAGCCTGAATATGCATCAAGAAAACAGAGTAGCTCACATCCGGCAGTGGAGTCAACGATCTGGTCAATGCGCGGCAAAGGGAATGGATCCTTGGGACATGCTTTATTCACATCGGTGAAGTCTATACACAGTCTCCACTTCCCGTTGGCCTTGCGCACGATGACTGGGTTTGCCAACCACGTCGGATGGATCACACCTCTGACTAGGCCTGCTGCCTCTAGTTTCTTGATCTCTTTGTTGATGAATTCTTGGCGCTCCACGGCTTGCTTCCTCACTTTCTGCTTGATGGGCCGCGCATGAGGACAAACAGCAAGCTTGTGCTCAATTACCTTCCTGGGAACACTGGGGATGTCAGATGGTTGCCAGGCAAACACATCGACATTCGCCCGCAGGAAGGCAACGAGCGCGCTTTCCTATTTGCTGTCAAGCGTGGCACTGATGGTGAAGGTACCACCAGTGCCGTCCTCCTTGGCGGACACCTTCTTGGTTGCCGGAGGAGCGGCCATTCCTTTCTTACACTTGCCGGTGGAGCTCGATGGTACGTCCTCGACGGCAGCGCAGCACTCCGAAGAGGTGCGGCTGCCGGAGTGGGCCCCAGAGCACTTTCCGGACTTGGTCTTGGTCTTCTTCCCCCTGTGAGCTTCAGCGGCAAGTGTGTCCTTCTCGGCCGCAGCTGCTGCATCCCGGTAGATCTTGTCGGCGCAGACAAGCGCATCTTTCTTGTCGCCATGGACAGTGATGACGCTTATCGGCCCCGGCATCTTGAGTACGTTGTAGGCATAATGGGAAGCTGCCATGAACTTGGCGAGGGCAGGACGGCCAAGTATTCCATTGTATGGTAATGGAATATCGGCGACGTCGAAAGTGATGCGCTCAGTTCTGAAGTTGAGCTCCCCGCCAAAGGTCACCGGCAGAGTGATCTTCCCCTTGGGCTTGCTCCTTCCCGGGTTGATTCCTTGGAAAGAACCGGTCTCTTCGAGCTCGCCATCTGGAATTTGGAGTTTCTTGATCACAGCAGAGGAGATCAAGTTCAGCCCGGCCCCGCCGTCAACCAACATTTTGGTGACCTTGAGGTTGCGGATGGTGGGTGAGACCAGCATCGGCAAGCACCCGACCGCAGTGGTGCGGTCAGGATGATCCTCAAGATCAAAAATGATGGGCGTGCTGGACCATTTGAGGAGCCTGCGCGATTCCACGGGCGGCTCTGCTGCATTCACCTCACGCACCCACTGCTTGAGCTGGCGGTGGGAGGTGTGCAGAGAGGCGCCACCGTCGACGCACAGGACCTCCGTGGCGTTCTGGAACTCCTGCTCGTTGTTATCTTCGTCCTCCATGTCTTCATCATCGTCCTCTTCATCCTTGTCGCGGCCCCGGGGAGGTCGATCACCTTGCCGCTGCTTGGCTTTGCCGCGGCGTCCTCCCCGGCCATTGAACGGCCGCTTCTTGCTTGGCTCTCCTCCTCCACCTTGGGCCTTCTCCTTGTCGCGCCTCTCGTACTCAGCCTTCTGCTGCTCGACGAGATACTCGACGCGCTTGCAGTTGGAGAGGTCGTGGCCCTTGGTGCGGTGGATCTTGCAGTACTGCTTGTCGGAGCCGTCCTGCTTGTCGGCTGCCGCAACAGGGGCAGGCTCCTTGCCGGAGCCGCCAGCCTGTGTTTGCTTGGCGGGAGCCTCCTTGCCGGACTTCTCGACGGCAAGCACTTCCTTCTTGCCTTTCCTTCTGTTATTCCGCCGCCGGCTCTTCTTTGCCGGGGCGGCGTCGTCGCTCTCGCTCTCTCCTGCGCCAGCATCCTCCCCGGGGAGTCTCCTCCCCTCTTCTGCGCGTGCGCACTTGTCAGCAAGAGCATAGAGCTCGCTGACATCCCGAATCTTGGTCATGGCCATTTCCTCACGCATGCGGCGGTTACGCACGTTCTGGTGGAACGCGCTGATAACCGCGGCAGGGTGGACGTCGGGGATGTTGTGTTGCACACGGCTGAAGCGTTGGATGTACTTGCGCAGGGACTCTCCTTCCTTCTGGGCCAGAATGTGGAGATCGCTCTCCTGGCCGTGGGGTTTGTGGCCGCCGGTGAAGGCGCCAACAAACTGGTGGCAAAGGTCGGCCCAAGAAGAAATGGAACCTTCCGGCAAGTGCATAAGCCAGGAACGAACATTCGGCTTTAGCACTAGCGGGAAGTAGTTCGCTAAGATCTTCTCGTCACGCCCCCCGGCAGCCTGCACCGCGATGGTGTAAACGCTGAGGAACTCCGAGGGGTGCGTCTTGCCGTCGTACTTCTCCGGTACGTCAGGTTTGAAATTCTTCATGCTGGGCCACTGGACGCGCCGCAGCTCGCGGGTGAACGCAGGGCAACCTGCCGCGTACGGCAAGTCGCCTGGTTCACCGGGCGCGCGCGCGTCGACAGCGTCCCCAGCCCTCTGGTCTGATTGTCGCCGAGCTTCTCGGCGGCGCTCGATTCTTGTTCGAGCGTCTTCTTGGCGCCGGTCGTCGAGGACCTGGCGCTGGTCCCGACGAGCCCGCGGATCCGACGATGCCGTGGAGCCGTCGTCGGCGTTGTTCCGGCGGGGTGGCGTCTTCTGCTTCCGCGGCGGGGAGTGCATGCTTGTCGCACCCCCGTCGGTCTTGTCGCCGTCGGCCTTCGTCTTCTCAGCTTGCCGCGGCCGCGAGGCCGCCGGCTGCTGTGGAGAATCATTGTTGGCGAAGGCGATCAGGCTCTGGATGGTGGCCCTCCAGTCCTCGGCCTTGTCTGCCGCTGGAGGGAAGTCGAGGAGCAGTTGCGCCCTTGTGAGCGCTTCTGCTGGACTGGAGGGGAACGGGGGCGAGCGGTGCGAGGAGCGGGATATGCTCGGACTCCTAACAACGTTAGAAGGAGCAGGGTCCCTTGCCGGCGCCTTCGCTTTGCTTGTGCCCGGACGGTGGTCCGGGGCATCCCGCGAACCTCCGGTTTGTCCTTGGCCCAACAAGCGGATGCCACCTCCTGTGGCATGGCGCTGCTGGGTTGTCGTGTGCTGAGATGGACGCGGCGCGTCCACGGAGACCGAGGCTCGGTCGTCCGTCCTATCCTTGGATTTGGTGGCGCCGCGAGTGTCCTCGCCGGCGACCACCCTTCCGACGGCGTCCCCCCCGCCCACCGTTGGCTCTGGTGGCGGCGGATGAGACGCAGACGGGCCTCCGACCTCCGAAGCCTTCTTCTTCGGGGCCATGGTGCTGTTGCTGATGAAGTTGCTGATGAAATTGGAGAGGTTGATGAAGAATGCGCCCGCGCGAACACCGGATCAGATTCGCACAACCTCGACACCCCCTACCTGGCGCGCCAAAGATGTCGGGGGAAACTGTACGCCACGAACACCTATGGGACCGGAGCCCCTTGTCTGTGCGGTACGAGGGCGGAGGGAGCACGAAGAGCAGATCGTAGCGAGCACGCGGGCAGTTTTACCCAGGTTCGGGCCGCGGTAGACGCGTAAAACCCTACTCCTGCTTAGTTGTGTATTGAGTTGGAGAGCCCGGGAGCTTGAAGAAGCAGCTACACCAAGCGTGTGAGTGATCTAGGTTCCGAACCCCCTCCACGTTGTGCATGGGCCTCCTTTTATAGTGCAAGGGGTCACCGACAGGTGTCAACGTAGGAGGAAGGGGTAAAAACGTAAAAGAGGTGGTAGTTGTAACAGTGCGGGAATAGTGGAGCTACAGTGCGCGAACAGTGGTCGCCACCTACTTTGACAGTGGGGGACAAGGGCATTTAATGCCCGTCGCCGTCGACCCCAAAAGCTCCCGCCCTTGCGTCTCCGTTCGCCACGGCGATGGTTTTACCACCGTGAAGTGCCACCGTGTCCCCTAGGATGCACAGCCATCCGCCACGCGTCCCTGGAATGGCCCCAGGGCGACGCGTGGGCCGATGAGCTGGAGCGCGGGC
This sequence comes from Secale cereale, assembly GCA_902687465.1. Lineage (NCBI taxonomy): Eukaryota > Viridiplantae > Streptophyta > Magnoliopsida > Poales > Poaceae > Secale > Secale cereale. Next base: position 836,791,585 of record LR738713.1, read on the forward strand.
ACACAGCGCATCTCTCCCGGCAAGCACCTTGCCGGGGTCTTGACCTTGCCGGGCCCGGGAGCTTGCCGGGCTCTGAAGCTTGTCGCTCCCCGGGCCCTCGCCGGGACGCATATAGCGCCGAGGCGTGTCTTCCATGATGTAATCTTCTAGTCACCCTGGCAAGCTCCTCTTGCCAGGGCCTTGCGTGAGTGATGTATCCTTGAGCCTGGAACGGCCTTCCCGGCAAGCTCCGCTTGCCGGGGTCTCGATCTTCTGTCTTGTATACTTTGTTTTTGAATGGTTTGATATGGAGCAGGAAGGTCTTCGGCGAGCACGCGGTAAACCCTGCCGCGGGAAGCTGCAACTGTCCGTGCACAAGTTGGGGTACTGAGGCACCCCTACCTTAGTACACCGACAAGACCCAGGGGCCATAGTGTTCTCTAGTGGCTTCTCTCATGATAGCGATATTATACGACGGGTAAACAAATTACTGTCGAGCAATTGATAGAAAAGCAAATAATTATGAGACTATCTAGGCATGATCGTTGTATATAGGCATCACGTCCAAGACAAGTAGACCGACTCATGCCTGCATCTACTACTATTACTCCACACATCGACCGCTATCCAGCATGCATCTAGTGTATTGTATTCATAAGAACAAATTAAGGCCTTAAGCAAGATGACATGATGTAGAGGGATAAACTCAAGCAATATGATATAAACCCCATCTTTTTATCCTCGATGGCAACAATACAATATGTGCCTTGCTACCCCTACTGTCACTGGGAAAGGACACCGCAAGATTGAACCCAAAGCCAAGCACTTCTCCCATTGCAAGAACTATAGATCTAGTAGGCCAAACCAAACCAATAATTTGAAGAGACTTGCAAGGATATTATGAGCACACATAAAGAGTTTTGAGAAGAACCAAATATTTCTCATAGATAATCTTGATCATAAACCCAAAATTCATCGGATCTCGACAAACACACCGCAAAAAGAGATTACATCGAATAGATCTCCTCGAAGACCGAGGAGAACTTTGTATTGAGATCCAGAGAGAAAGAAGAAGCCATCTAGATACTAGCTATGGACCTGAAGGTCTGTAGTAAACTACTCACAACTCATGGTGAGGCGATGATGATGGCGTAGAAGCACTCCGTGATGGATCCCCCCTCCGGCGGAGCTCCGGAACAGGCCCTAAGATGGGATCTCACGGGAACAGAAGGTTACAACGGTGGAACGAGGGCTTTCTCTGTTGTCCTGATGGTTTTGGCGTACGTAGGTTTATATAGGAGGAAGGAGGGCATCGGGGGCCAACCATTGGGCCCACGAGGCATGGGGCGCGCCCTGTAGGGGGGCGCGCCCCCCACCCTCATGGACGCCACGTGTGCCCTATTCTGTGGTTCTCAAGTCTCCCGTGAAGATATCACTCCAAAAATATCTCTCCCGAAGGTTTCATTCCGTTTGGACTCCGTTTGATATTCCTTTTCTGCAAAACCCTGAAATAGGCAAAAAAAACAGCAATCTGGATTGGGCCTTTGGGTTAGCAGGTTAGTCCCAAACATAATATAAAAGTGCATGACAAAGCCCATTAAACATCCAAGACATCATAAATAATAGCATGGAACAATCAAAAATTATAGATACGTTGGATACGTATCAAGAAGTAGCAGTGTATCTTGCAGTTTTTTTAACTATGATTATACATGACATAATTGCATATAGTCATACATCCTTATATCATTTGACAGTTGTCCAACTACATCTATGGCTAATTCGCCATCCCAGGACCACTATCCAACATGCATATCCAACGTATTAAGTAAAACAGAGCATTGCACTAAGCATGACATTATGATGTTGATAATACATTGTCTTTACCCCTATCACATCATGAGGACAACTATTCAACTATCTTTTTATCCTTAGTCACAACATTATAATACAAGCCTTTTCCAATTTGTTCATGGGACAGATTAATTTTAAGACTAAAATCATCTAACATACAAAACTTCCTCATGGAGATCGTTCATCTAAACATGACTAGTGGAAGACAAATAGATCAGAGAGCATATATATGTTGGGGAACGTAGTATTTCAAAATTTTCCTACAATCACGCAAGATATATCTAGGAGAAGCACATCAACGAGCAGGAGAGTGTGTCCAACATCTTCGCGATCCAACCGATCCAAGTACCGAACGTACGGCACCTCCGCGTTCAGCACACATTCAGCCCGATGAAGTCACTAGAACTCTTGATCCAGTTGAGGCCGAGGGAGAGTTCCGTCAGCACGACGGAGTGGTGGCGATGATGATGAAGTTACTGGCGCAGGGCTTCGCCTAAGCACTACGACGATATGACCGAGGTGTGTAACTGTGGAGGGGGGCACCACACACGGCTACGAACAATTGATGTGTGTTCTATGGGTGCCCTCCCCACGTATATAAAGGAGGGAGAGGGAGGAGGCGGCCGGCCTAGGGAGGAGGCGCGCCAAGGGGGGAGTCCTACTCCCACTAGGAGTAGGACTCCGCTTTCCTAGTAGGAGTAGGAGAAGAGGGAAGGGAGGTAGAGAAAGAGAAGGAAGGAGGGGGCGTCGCACCTCCCCCTAGTCCAATTTGGACTAGGCTTGGGGGGCACGCGGCCTGCCCTAGGCAGCCCCTCTCTCTCCCCCAAAGCCCAATAAGGCCCATTTACTCCCCAGGGGGTTCCGGTAACCTCCCGGTACTCCGGTATTTACCCGGTGACCCCCGGAACCCTTTCGGTGTCCGAATATAACCTTCCAATATATCAATATTTATGTCTCGACCATTTCGAGACTCCTCGTCATGTGAGTGATCACATCCGGGACTCCGAACTACCGTCGGTACATCAAAACACATAAACTCATAATACCGATCGCCGTCGAACGTTAAGCGTGCGGACCCTAAGGGTTGGAGAACTATGTAGACATGACCGAGACTCATCTCCGGTCAATAAACAATAGCGGAACCTAGATGCTCATATTGGTTTCTACATATTCTACGCAGATCTTTATCGGTCGAACCGCATAAAAACATACGTTGTTCCCTTTGTCATCGGTATGTTACTTGCCCGAGATTCGATCGTCGGTATCATTATACCTAGTTCAATCTCGTCACCGACAAGTCTCTTTACTCGTTCCGTAATACATCATCTCGTGACTAACTCATTAGTCATTTGCTTGCAAGGCTTATTACGATGTGTATTACCGAGAGGGCCCATAGATACCTCTCCGACACTCGGAGTGACAAATCATATTGTCGATCTATGCCAACACCACAAACACGTTCGGAGACACCTGTAGAGCATCTTGATAATCACCCAGTTACATTGTGACATTTGATATACATCACACAAGGTGTTCCTCCGGTATTCGGGAGTTGCATAATCTCATAGTCATAGGGAACATGTATAAGTCATGAAGAAAGCTATAGCAGTAAAACTAAACGATCATAGTGCTAAGCTAATAGATGGGTCTTGTCCATCACATCATTCTCCTAATTATGTGATCCCATTGATCAAATGACAACTCATGTCTATGGTTAGGAAACACAACCATCTCTGATTAACGAGCTAGTCAAGTAGAGGCATACTAGGGACACTCTGTTTTGTCTATGTATTCACACATGTATCAAGTTTCCGGTTAGTACAATTCTAGCATGAATAAAAGACATTTATCATGATATATAAGGAAATATAAATAACAACTTTATTATTGCCTCTAGGGCATATTTCCTTCTATATATATATATATATATATATATATATATATATATATATATATATATATATATATATATATATAATGCAACAAAAAACCACATGGATCCATAAATAAAACATGTATAGATCTGATCTAAAGTGATAATTCATCATACCACAACAAACATATGATAATTTAAATCATATGGATCATAATCATGTTTAGATCAACTCATGTGATCACTGTATTAGAAGAAGAAGGAGATATATTGCCATCTAGCTCTTTTTATGGAGCACAGTCCAAGGAGACTACTCACACATAGGCATGGTGAAAACAAGGATAATGAAGATGGCTCCGGTCATGGACCCCCACATAGAATAACATAACAAGTCTCCAGATTAGATCTTACATGGAACAGAGATGTGGTGGCGGCAAAAAAGGTTCGTTAATTATTTTTAAGGTCTTCAGGAGTATATAAAGGCGGTGAAAGAAACAGATGGTGTAGGGCCACCATGCGACCCTACTACATGCCCCCTCGCCACATCTTAGGTGCGTGTGCCCTTTGTGGAGGCCCCTCCGGTGGCCCAGGTGGCTCGAGCACCATCCTTGTTTGAAATTTTATGATGTATTATCCCCCTTTTTGGTCCCTAATAATTGTTTTGTCTGGGAAAAACTTCCAAAAACAATAACTTACACTTGGCATTAAATTAGTAGGGTAGTAAAAAATGATAAATCATTGATGCCAAAACTACGCAATTATGATATAAACATATCATAGATAAAACAAAAAATGTAGATAATTCTAAGATGTATCAGACGTGCGTCTCGGTCTAGAGGCACACAAGGGGGGGGGGTGTCGTGTAGCGACCACGATCCGAATGGACCGAAGCCTCTGTGTATCAGTGTCATCCCTGGATCGGTAATGCTGACACACACAGTACTTGAAGGATTTATAACAGAGTGGCAATCACACACGTATTACATTGAAAGTCTCAAAAGAGAACTTATTACAAAAGTCTATGGCTTAAGGCCATCTAACAAAATACCGGCAGAAGGCTTGGAAGATAAGTGAGTCCATCAACTCCAACGGCATAGCTGAGTGCATGACGAACGACCTAGAACGTCTTACTCCTCGTCTGAAAAGTCTACAACGTAACATGTTGCAGCCCGAAATGGGTCAGCACATGGAATATGCTGGCAAGATAACACAGAAGATGCAACTAATAGAATAAAGGCTAGCACTACATGCATATTTGGCTGGTGGAGGCTCTAAGGTTTAAGTTTTTGCGTAAAGCCAATTTTTCCCTACAACAAAGGAATAAGTTTGTATTTTAACTATCATGGTAGTTGAAACATCATTGAGAAGGTACCTCCAACTCAATCCGAATTAAAGTAATCATTAACCCAACAAATGAACTTTAGAGTGATGAGATCAACCAATAATTCCAGTACCAGATACTCAAGATTGTCCATAACAGGGGACATGGCTAATCATGATCAGTTTGTACACTCTGTAGAGGTTTGCTCACTTTTCCCACAAGACTAGCTCGATCTCCTCCATTGGATTTCTTGCACTGCATGGTGTTTGAGGAACGGATGACCGAGACACAGTCTTTCAGAAGCATTTATTCTTTACCCCGGGTGGACCGGTACACCTACTTTCCCCTACATCTGCTAGTCCACCACTGAAAGAGCTCACACAACTTACTCATACTATGCCAGAGCCCATAATGGCATTGTGGATGCTCACGGAAGTTTCTAGCATGAATAGTTTTATGATCCCTTTGAGCCTGGGTGGCATTCCATAGGACAATCACAAGGAACCCCGGGATTTCCTAGGACAACACTAGATTCTCCATGTGCCCTGCAACCAATCCACCCAGATGTTTATTCAAGTAGCCACCTTAAGTTGAACCATTAATTAACAACTCACATCTGTCATGGATTTCACTCAAACCCAAACCACGTCTACGAGCATAGCATGACAACCTAAGCATAACGTAGAGTAACTCCCAAGGGTTTGAAAAATAATGTAGGTAATAGGTTCTACCTCAATCTACTTCCCAGTCCCACAAGTTAATAGATCCTACTCATGCAATGTGTGAGGGTTGATCTAATGCATAAAAACTGGGTAATAAAGGGGTATGATCAAAGTGTTACTTGCCTTGCTGATGATTCGCAAAACCTAGAGACTCGTAGTAGCACGCTTCACAATCCGGGTATTCTATCGCAAGCAAACAATAGCATACATAAGAAATCAAGCAAAGATGCACAAACAGAACTCCAAACTAGAAGATCTAACCAGAAAGTTCAACTTAAGAACTCTGGTTTGCAAAAAGAACCAAATCGAACAAAGCAACGAAACTCCAACAGCGAAAGAAACAAGATATGTTTACTAGATAGATCTAGGGTCAAATTTTATAGTAACAAAACTTTGTTCATGTTGGTTAAACGGAAAGAGGGCGTCGAGACAAAGATCTGGGATTTTGAATCACTTGATTCTGACTCTCGAGCGAAAAGAAAAACGAAAAATGAGATCAGGGCAGAAATCACAATCGAAATAATCGCGGATAGATATCCCAAAAAGAAAACTGACGAATAGGCTAACGGACGAACGTTCGCTGTCTGCGGCTAACGGGCGAACAACGTTCGTTAAAACGAACGTACGGATGAACGCCCGCTAAATAACTAAACCGAAATGAAAAACCGAACCGATCTAAAAAAACGGATATAGGGTTTTTAAAGAAAACCGAACGGTGTTTACGGAAAAACCGGCGGCTACCTCGAGAAAGACGAACTCCGGCGGTGGCGGGTCCGGTGGTGGTGGCGCGGTGGTCCGGCGGCGGCGGCGCGATGCGGCGGGGGGCGGCGGGCGGTGGCGGCGGCGCTAGTGCGGCGGCGGCTAGGGTTGGCGCGGGAGGCGAGGCGGGCTGGGGCGGCTCGGCGGCCGGCTGGGCCTCGGCTTATAAAGACCCCCGGCTAGGGGAGTCCTAGCCGGTTACGGCCCAAGGTCGGTTCACACTTTTATTTTTAAATCGAGTCCTGACGTACGAAAACTAACGAAAGAAATACTAAACGGACTCCAAAAATTCCGAAATAAATTTTCACCGTCCTCTAGTAATATTTAGGACAAAGTGAACATTTTTCCCGGACCTAAATGCAATTTTGAAAAACGCGTATTTTTCCTATGCAAATAAAACCACAAATAAATCCAAGAAAATACCAAAAGTGATTTTAATATTTTTTCTCTAATATTTCTGTTATTTTGGAGAAGTCATATTATCTCTGCTCATATATTTTATTTAGAAATATTTTTAGGAGAGAAAAATAATTAAAACCAACGCTATCCTCGTACCGGTATTCGAGGAAATTCAAATACGAAAACGGTACAATTACCAACTCTCTCCGTAGGTCCTTGAGTTGCTTAGCATTTTCGAGGATTGCCACACACAAAATGCAAAGAAATATGAATGCATTATGATCTATGTATAACATTCCAAATTGAAAATTTGGGATGTTACAAACCTACCCCCCTTAGAATGAATCTCGCCCTCGAGATTCTGCTTGGCTAGAGAACAGGTGTGGGTGGTCCTTGCGTAGATCATCTTCTCGTTCCCAGGTGGCTTCTTCCTCGGTGTGGTGACTTCACTGAACTTTGCAAAACTTGATAACCTTACTGCGGGTGACTCTACTCGAAAATTCGAGAATCTTGACAGGCTTCTCCTCGTAAGTCGGATCACTATCCAACTGAATTGCTTCCAGGGGTACTGTGTCTCTTAGCGGGATATCGGCCATCTCCGCATGGCACTTCTTTAGCTGAGAAACGTGAAACACATCGTGCACTCCTGACAATCCTTCGGGTAACTCCAACTTATAGGCAACCTCACTACAACGGGACCCCCACTATAGCAACGCTTTTTTCCGTATCTAGAAGCCCATATATGTGTTGTTAGTGTATTTACCAACGGTTTGGGATGCGTTGCTTTATCCAGTGTTGCTAGTGCATAATGCAACGCTTATACCGGCGTTGGTAAAAAGTACCGTTGCAAAAATGCAACACATAAAACAGACTTGTGCAACGGTTTTATACATTGGTGATTAATGTACAGTAATCAAAATCCCATTGCTTGGCAACAAAAAAGTTGCAACGGTTCAAGAGTTGTACATATATAATGTGAGTTATATTATTATTTTTATATATATTGCCATATGCTCCATGTAATTGGTGATAGATGTGTATTTCAAGTGAAGAAAAACCATGAGAATATTACTCACATATAATGAAGAAATCATATATTTGATAAAATTATGGGTTACAATATTGGATATTACAAGAGGAACATCATCCGAATGTGATGCATAATCTAAATATTTTCTACACATCGAAAGTTCAACCGAGAGCATCCATCAACATTCCTACAACTTATCTAAAACTTAACTGAGGAACATCACCCATCACCTAAAATGAGCATCCCTACAACTTAATGAACAATAAAAGCATCCATCATCATCATCATCGTCATCATCATCATCATGGACAGGAGCATCATCATCTTCACACACCCATATAATCATCCATTTATTTTTGGCATCTACAAAAAAATAATTCAAAATGAACTATTAACGCACAGTGCATTGACATGATGCAAGTAGTTGTAGAGACAGAATATTAGTCATTGTATGTGCTGATATATCTCTGTATGCAAACTCGATCCAGAAATTCATCTACACAAGCTGAGTACTATTTACTTTCTCTAGGGAATCACATTAGTAATTTGTTGAATTTTATATCAATTGCACACTGCATAAAAATAACAAATATTACTGCTTTTGTAACCATGAATGAATTGCAAAAGCTTAGCATATGAATATCGGATTTGTGATTTAATCCCTATCGTCGTACAATAGAAGTGGCAATTATATCGTTCTTCGACAATGCAAGGACCTACCTCCCAGCCTTCGCTACATAGCAGGCAGAATTTTCTTCAAACATCGTAAAAAGGCTAGTAAGGTCATTCTACTATTCATACTAGTCATGAACCCATGCACAGACTAACATTTTGTGTTTCACATTGTCAGCTGGGAATAACTACTATGGTGATCTAAAATAGTTAGCTTCAATATGACATCAATAGTTAGCTTCAATGGAAGTCGTGTACAATGCACACTTATTCTCATGACGGTGGCCTTGGTCTGATGTGGTTAGGAGAAGACACCAAAAATGATTGGTGGGAAATTTCTTAGATTTACAGACCATACGCAAGAAGATTCGTATGCCTTTAGAATTTGCAATATATTAGGCCTAAGATTTAAAGCATCGATACAATCATAGAAAATAAAAGTATGCTTGATGGCACATATATTTTTAATCCAGCGGCGAAAGCTATGAAGAAACTTACCTTATCAGATCAAATATGAGGCGGAATTGGTAATTCTCAAGTTCATCCTCCCCTCTGCTTGCATGCCACATACCTAACTGGTACACGCGCTAATTAGCTCAAGTAAACATTTGTTTTCTTTTAAACTGAAAACAAACCATGATATTTGTGTGCTGCAAATACAATAGAACATATGTTTCTTGTGATGCATAGTGACATAAATATTACAAATGGCACAAATAATGATGATTAAATATTTTGTGGGCAACGAACGAAAGTGAGAGTTGAAACTTTGGACCCAAAAAAGGATGGTTGCAAATGGACAGTGTGCATACTGTTCAAGCTTTCTAGGAACATCTTAATGGGCAAAACCAACAAAGTTATATTTAAATTGCTAAAAGTGTAACTAATTTATCGTGGAATGGCTACAGGAGTACCTTAATTTTAGAGGGACAACCTGTAGGCGCTTGTTTCCTTTTAGTGTATTTCATGAGTACATAGTACTGAAAAATAGTAATACATCACATGTTAATCCTTTTATATAGTTTGTTCTTTCCCTTCCCGTATGGAATCTGCAAAAAAAAAACGTTTGGTCTTTCCATCATTCATAGATACAATAGGCAGAATAGAACACGTTTTTGAGTTTTAATGCGGAATAGTACCCCAAAAAATACGTCTGTAGGAGCACCATGTCCTGAACTCATGATACCCACAAATACTAATATCCTTTTTTAGTTGAAAAGGCAAACTTCTAATATTAAAATATTTCTCATGATTTTTTAAGAGGTTACATCAAGATACCATGTTACCACGAAGAGAGTCCAAAGATAATACAATTACACTTTACCTGGTCTGAAAGTGCATATGAATATAGAATATAATTTGTATTGGCCACCATACTGAGATAACAATACATCAACTCCCAACTATAATAGAAGCACCTATATTATTTTTGGAAAGTATGGGAAAGCATTTAACTCACCGCCAAATAGTGGTTGAAATATTCATCATTTGGTACTAAAAACACCTTGCTGATGATATAGTCTCGCATAATAATCATATCTGACTAACATAACTCAAAGATCAACTTTCATTTTAGAAAGGAAAAGAATCACCAATCTGCAAAATATAAATAAATAAATAATATTAATATGCAAATTAAATAATTCTGCTCAGTTTCAAAGCCAACATGGCAATACATAAGAAACCATATACATACTCTGGTTGCAGCAAGTGCACTGTAAGCCATGCAGACTAAGTTAAGACGTACAACAGTAAAAGTCTTGTATATAGTGCATGATAGTGAACTTGATTTACAATCTCTTATATGTTTGTAGTTAATATATGTTATGTTAAATTAATTGCTGCACTTTGTTACTATTCAAGCATATCAATTTGCATAGTATAGAGAGGCCCGATCATTACCGTGCATGTAATATTAATAAGTGAACAAATCACTACTGAAATTGGGTGCTACTTTGCGAGCGTAATCATGCGTTAATGAACCGTTGAAGAGCCTGATCTTCTTTCTTTTACGAAGAAAAAATAGATGTAGTCGTACCTAGAATGAGATCTGTGGCAGGACTATCCATCCAGTCCCATTAGTAAGCGTGCTCAGGTCCTGCCCTGCTCTCTGACTCTTCATGCCAATTAGGACGGCGTTTACATGCATTGTACTGTGGAGGTGTATGATCAATTTAGCAAAGTAGATTTGTGAGGCAGGTATTTTGGGCGTGGCCCGCTGGTTACATCGGCAGCAGCTGCGAATTGGATGACGGCAAGGACGGATCGCGCACTAAGAACATGCGCCGTTGGTAGATGAGATTGGCTTGGGTTTGGGGGAAAACTTGGTGGGCAGGCCCGAGACTGTACATGGCCATACCTTAGATTCGCCGTTGGTCGCAGGAGTGCCATGACGAGGGACGGCGCCGCCGGTATGCGGGGCAGCAGGGGATTGGTGACGAGCGACGGCGCGCCAGGATGGAGGGTCGCAGGGTTGTGGCGACGTGCGGCGCGCCAGGACGGAGGACCGCAGGGGAGTTGTGAGGGGAGGCGCGTCAGGATGAAGGTAGGTCGCAGTCGTGCAAAGGAGTTGGTCGCAGGGGAGTGGTGACGAGGGGCGGCGACCGGCGTGGGAGGCTCGAGAGGAATAGGTGACGCTAGGGAAAGGAATGACCTAATCGTGAGAGCCAACTTGGGCTGGTCTGGGTTAGTGCATTTGGGCTTTACTTAGTTGTGGCCGGTTGCAACCTAGTACGTGGCTCACGAGCTATAGTCTACAACGCATAGCCTACAATGGTTATTATATGTGTATCTATTGTGAATTTTACAACATATAATCAAAATGTTGTACAATATATGTTGCTTTATAGGGGGTATTCTTGTAGTGCCTCTCCCATGCGTTCCAAAACACGGTAAGGTCCCACAAATCTTGGGGCTAGTTTTCCCTTAACTCCGAAACGTTTAACTCCTCGCAGAGGCGATACTCTTAAGTACGCTCTATCTCCAATTTCATAGGCTACTTCCTTACACTTCGAGTCTACATAACTCTTCTGCCTAGACTGAGCAACCTTCAGTCTATCTCGAATCAGTTTAACCTTCTCTTCAGACTCTTTAATCAAGTCTGGTCCAAATAACTGACGGTCTCCAACTTCATCCCACATCAACGGTGTTCGGCATCTCCTTCCGTACAATGCTTCGAACGGTGCCATCTTCAAACTGGCCTGGTAACTGTTGTTGTATGAGAACTCAGCGTAGGGAAAATTGTCATCCCAACTAGATCCGTAATCTAGCGCACAAGCTCTCAACATGTCCTCCAGAATCTGATTGACTCTCTCGGTCTGTCCATCAGTCTGCGGGTGAAAAGCTGTACTGAATTCCAACCTTGTTCCCAAAGTCTGGTGTAACTGATGCAAAAACTTTGAGGTAAACTGTGTTCCTCTATCTGATACAATGGTCCTCGGAACTCCCTGCAGACATACGATCCTGGTCATGTATATCTTGGCCAACTTCGCACCGGTATACGTGGTTTTCACGGGGATAAAATGGGCTACCTTGGTCAAGCGGTCCACTACTACCCAGATTGAGTCATATCCTGATTTCGTCCTGGGCAATCCGGTGATAAAGTCCATGCCAAGCTTATCCCACTTCCATTCGGTATCGGCATAGGCTATAGCAATCCTGCTGGCTTCTGATGCTCTACCTTTACTCTCTGGCATACATCACATATGGCTACATACTCGGCAATATCCTTCTTCATTCCCGTCCACCAGAAACGCTCCTTCAAATCCAAATACATCTTGGTGTTTCCGGGGTGTATCGAGTATGGCGAATCATGTGCTTCCTGCAGTATTAACTTCCTGATCTCCGGGTCGTTGGGCACATAGATTCGGTCCTCAAACCACAAGGTGTCGTGCTCGTCTTCACGAAATCCCTTGGCTTTTCGTTCACTCATCCTCTCCTTTATCTCGAAAATCTCCTTGTCATCCTTCTGGGCTTCGCATATCTTTCCCAGCAATGTTGACTGAACCTCCAATGTTGCGACAAAACCTCTAGGAACTATCTCCAAATGAAGCTCCCTGAGATCTTCTGCTAACTCCTGTGGCAATCCCCCTTTTACTAGGGTATTTGCATAGCTCTTCCGGCTCAAAGCGTCAGCAACGACATTGGCCTTTCCGGGGTGATAGTGCGGCTTTATATCGTAATCCTTTATAAGCTCCAACCATCTCCTTTGTCTGAGGTTCAGCTCCTTCTGAGTGAAAATGTACTTCAAACTCTTGTGATCTGTGTACACATCACAACGATTTCCAATAAGGAAATTTCTCCAGGTTTTGAGCGCGTGCACCACAGTGCTAACTCCAAATTGTGTGTCGCATAATTCAACTCGTGTGGTCGCAGTTGACGAGATGCGTAGGAAACAACTCTTCCATCCTACATGAGTACTCCTCCAAGTCCTAAGCGTGAAGCATCACAGTACACTTGGAAATCCTTGCGTATATCCGGGAGAATCAACACTGGGGCTGTTGTCAACCGTTTCTTCTACTCCTGGAAACTTTCTTCGCACTCTTCGGTCCAATGGAATTTTTTCTCCTTCTTCAACAATGTCGTCATTGGCTTTGGAATCTTGGAGAAATTTTCTATGAATCTCCGGTAATATCCCGCGAGTCCAAGAAAACTGCGGATCTCTCCAACTGAAGTGGGTGCCAACCATTCAGTGATTGCTTGCACTTTGACGGGGTCCACTACTATACCTTCTCTCGATATAACATGCCCTAAAAATCCAACTTCTTTTAATCAAAACTCGCATTTGCTAAACTTGGCATACAACTGATGTTCTCTGAGCTTCTCCAGTACCAGACGCAAATGCTCAGCATGTTCCTCTTTGTTCTTCGAGAACACTAGAATATCATTAATGAATACCACGATGAACTTATCAAAGAACTCCATGAACACCTTGTTCATCATACTCATGAAATAGGCACGGGTGTTAGTCAATCCAAATGACATAACCGTATACTCATATAGCCCATACCTTGTGGTGAAGGCTCTCTTAGTTATATCCTTCTCTCGGATCTTCAACTGGTGGTATCCAGATCGTAGATCGATCTTGGAGAATACCTTCGCTCCCTGGAGTTGGTCGAACAGATCATTGATCATCGGCAGCAGGTACTTATTCTTAATTGTCACTTCATTCAGTTCTCGATAATCAACGACCATTCTTAAAGATCCATCCTTCTTCTCGACCAAAAACACTAGGGCTCCCCACAATGATGAACTCTGGCGAATAAATCCGTTCTCCAGTAACTCCTTAATCTACTTCTTGATCTCCTCCAGATCATTCCCTGGCATCCGGTATGGTCTCTTCGATATAGGTCCGGTGCCAGTCAACAGCTCTATTAAAAACTCAATATCCCTATCCGGTGGCATGCCAGGTAGCTCCTGTGGAAAAACATCTGGATAATCCTTTACTACATGCACTTCCTCCTGAACAAGTCCCGTGAGAGAATGTACTTGTGTCCTTATAGGCGAATGACTAGATGCATACTTGATCCTTTTTCCCTCCGGGGTGGTAAGCAAAATAGACTTACAGGCACAATCGATGTTCCCACCATACATCGATAGCCAACCCATACCTAATATCACATCCAATCCTTGTGACTCCATAACTATCAAGTCTGAGGGGAAAACATGGCGTCCAATGACTAATGGCGTCTGAAAACATCCTTGATGTGCCATATACTCCGCTCCTGGAGAACTTACTAACATGGGGGTCTTAAGGACTTGGGTGGCCAACTTATGTCTATTTACAAATCCCCTTGAAATGTATGAATGCGATGCTCCAGTATCGAAAAGAACTATTGCGGTAAATGACTTAACCAAAAACTTACGGACAACAGCATCTGGTTGCTCTTCAACCTCCTCCACGTTCACGTGGTTCACTTGTCCTTTATTGAATGGGTTGGGCTTCTTCCCGGTGCTTTCATTGCCGTTCCCATTCTTAGCTTCAGGGCACTTCGTGACATAGTGTCCATTCCTCCCGCACTTAAAACATGTGACGTGGATCAAATCCCTCTTGGCGGGTGTGGATGGAGTAGAGCGGTTCTGATTATTGTTTGCTCCATTACCATTCCCATTCTTGGAGCCATTGTGTTTGTGAGAACTTCCTCCAGTGTGGGTGTGACTTCTATGGCTATGGGTGTATCCTCCCGAATTCGGGGTGAATCGGGGCTTCTGCTGGGTTCCAGAATTATTCCTTCCTTGTCCGTACTTCCTCTTGCGGCTCTCAATCTGTTGCTACTTCCCTTCAATCATAAGAGCCTTATCTACCAACTCCTGGTAGTTGTTGAAAGTTGCCACCATCAACTGTACGCTCATCTCATCATTTAGCCCTTCCATAAACCTCTCCTGCTTCGCGGCCTCTATGGCCACATCATCTGGGGCATAACGAGATAGGGTACTAAACTCATCTACGTACTGAGCCACGGTACGATTTCCTTGGTGCAAATTGCGAAACTCCCTCTTCTTCATGCTCATAGCTCCAGTTGAGACATGGGCAATGCGAAAAGCTTGCTGAAACTGCTCCCAAGTGACATTGGCTATAGGGAAAGTGGCTGTGTAATTCTCCCACCATGCCGCGGCTGATCCAGACAACTGATGTGCGTCAAATCGCACCTTCTCAGCATCCGTGCAATTGGCGGTGGTCAAATCCCTTCCAATCTTGCGCAGCCAGTCATTAGCAACGATTGGTTCAATGCTGCTAGCAAACACCGGTGGTTGCAACCTTAAGAAACATGACAGGTTGTCCACGGGTGGTGGTGGTGGGTTGTTGTTGTTTTTGTTCTGGTTGTTCTGAGTGTTCTGGACAAGAAGTTGCATCAAAGTGTTCTGCTGCTGGATCAACTGAGTGAGCTCGGGGGGAAACTCAAATCCGGGCTCACGTCTTGGAGGCATCTGATGGGTGTAGAGGGAAGAGATTAGAATAGAAAATGAGGTATAAGGGAAAATCACTACCCATATGCACATGAGACCAAGACAATCATTTCACACCAATTAATTTCAAGCAAGGTCTTACAAACATCTAACTAACATTGCAAAAGTGCTCTAGATACTAATTTGTGGGGAAAACTACTAGTCATAGGGTGGTCATCTAGAAATTTTGATCGGTGGAAGATTCCATGATGTCTGCTCCAGCTTCATCTTCATAGTCTTCGTCATTAATATCATCGGGGTCTGAATCCGTGTCGTCGATGATGATGTAATCTTCAGAGCAAATCTCCTTGGGTTCTTCTTCCTCTTCTTCTCTCCCTGGTGTTGGATCTCCCATGAATACTCCTAGCTTCCTTGTCAAATCATCATTCTTCTCCACAAGTATCAACATCTCATCCTCGTATCCGTCACGTGTAGACTTGAGTTCCTCTTCTAGCTCCAAGTTCCTGGTTAGTGCCTTCTTCAAATCTATCATCCCTGCGCACATCTGGTGCTCCTGTCGACGAATGTGCTGGTTTAACTCCTGGATGAACGCTGCAATGGACCTGTCCTTCCTGGTATTGATCATGTCCCAACGCTCATATCGGCGTCCACAAATCTGGTAGATGGTGTCCTTCAGCTCCTGCTTGTAGACTTCTCCGATCCTTCCCATAGCGATGTGGGCTGCCATACTCTGTCCTAGGCTCCAGGTTGGTGCATCAAAGGAAAACTCTATTGGCTCAGTGGATGGTGCGAAGGTTCTCCCGGGAATTTGAACTTGAATGCTCCATCGCTCCTCTTCTAATAAAGTGGCGGTGTAGGTCCCGGTAAAGCTTGGTATTCCTATGTTCAGGTACCTAGGGACTTCCTTCAAGTGTTGTCCAAAAGGTGTGTCTTCATCTGGTTGAGTGAACTTGTTCCTTGGGTCCACCATCCTAAAGAAGTAGAAAATGGAGAGGAGTCAGAAATTAGTAGAGAAGAGTGACCTAGGGTTTATCTTAGAGGCCGTGTCCTACAGTCAGCGTGTGCTCTGATATCATCTTGTAGCGACAACGATCCGAGTGGACCGAATCCTCTGTGTTTCAGTGTCATCCCTGGATCGGTAAAGCTGATACATACAGTACTTGAAGGATTTATAACAGAGTGGCAATCACACACTTATTACATCGAATGTCTCAAAAGAGAACTTATTACAAAAGTCTATGGCTTAAGGCCATCGAACAAAATAACAGCGGAAGGCTTGGAAGATAAGTGAGTCCATCAACTCTAATGGCATAGCTGAGTGCATGACAAATGACCTAGAACGTCGTACTCCTCGTCTAAAAAGTCTTCAACGTAACATGTTGCAGCCCGAAACGGGTCAGCACATGGAATATGCTGGCAAGATAACACAGAAGGTGCAAGTAATAGAATAAAGGCTAGCACTACATGCATATTTGGCTGGTGGAGGCTCTAAGGTTTAAGTTTTTGCGTAAAGCCAATTTTTTCCTACAACAAAGGAATACGTTTTATTTTAACTATCATGGTAGTTGAAACATCATTGAGAAGGTACATCCAACTCAATCCCAATTAAAGTAATCATTAACCCAACAAATTAACTTTAGAGTGATGAGATCAACCAATAATTCCAGTACCAGATACACAAGATTGTCCATAACTGGGGACACGGCTAATCATGATCAGTTCGTACACTCTGCAGAGGTTTGCGCACTTTTCCCGCAAGACTAGCTCGATCTCCTTAGTTGGATTTCTCGCACTGCATGGTGTTTGAGAAACGGATGACCGAGACACAGTCTTTCAGAAGCATTTACTCTTTACCCCGGGTGTACCAGTACACCTACTTTCCCCTACATCTGCTAGTCCATCACTGAAAGAGCTCACACAACTTACCCATACTGTGCCAGAGCCCATAATGGCATTGTGGATGCACACGGAAGTTTCTAGCATGAATAGTTTTATGATCCCTTTGAGCCTGGGTGGCATTCCATTGGACAATCACACGGAACCCCGGGATTTCCTAGGACAACACTGGATTCTCCAGGTGCCCTGCAACCAATCCACCCAGATGTGTATTTAAGTAGCCACCTTAAGTTGAACCATTAATTAACAACTCACATCTGTCATGGATTTCACTCAAACCCAAACCACGTCTACGAGCATAGCATGACAACCTAAGCATAACGTAGAGTAACTCCCAAGGGTTTGAAAAATAATGCAGGTAATATGTTCTACCTCAATCAATTCCCAGTCCCACAAGTTAATAGATCCTACTCATGCAATGTGTGAGGGTTGATCTAATGCATAAAAACTGGGTAATAAAGGGGTATGATCAAAGTGTTACTTGCCTTGCTGATGATTCGCAAAACCTAGAGACTCGTAGTAGCACGCTTCACAATCCAGGTATTCTATCGCAAGCAAACAATAGCATACATAAGAAATCAAGCAAAGATGCACATACAGAACTCCAAACTAGAAGATCTAACCAGAAAGTTCAACTTAAGAACTCCGGTTTGCAAAAAGAACCAAATCGAACGAAGCAACGAAACTCCAACAGCGAAAGAAACAAGATCCATTTAATAAATTGCTCTAGGGTCAAATTTTACAGTAACAAAACTTTGTTCAAGTTGGTTAAATGGAAAGAGGGCGTCGAGACGAAGATCTGGGATTTTAAATCACCTGATTCCGACTCTCGAGCGAAAAGAAAAACGAAAAACAAGATCAGGGCAGAAATCACGATCGAAATAATCACGGATAAATACCCCGAAAAAGAAAACTGACGAACAGGCGAACGAACAAATGTTCGCTGTCTGCGGCTAACGGACGAACAACGTTCGTTAAAATGAACGTATGGACGAACGTCCGCTAAATAACAAAACCGAAAAGAAAAACCAAACCGATCTAAAAAACGGATCTAGGATTTTTTTTTAAGAAAACCGAACGGTTTTTACAGAAAAACCGGCGGCTACCTCGAGAAAGACAAACTCCGGCGACGGCGGGCGGCGGGTCCGGCGGTGGTGGCGCGGTGGTCCGGCGGGCAGCGGCGCGGCAGCGGCGCTAGGACGGCGGCGGCTAGGGTTGGCGCGGGAGGCGAGGCGGGCTGGGGCGGCTCGGCGACCGGGTGGGCCTCAGCTTATAAAGGCCCCGGCTAGGGGAGTCCTAGCCAGTTACGGCCCAAGGTCGGTTCGCACTTTTTTTTAAACGAGTCCTGATGTACGAAAAGTAACGAAAGAAATACTAAACGGACTCCAAAAATTCCGAAATAAATTTTCACCGTCCTCTAATAATATTTAAGACAAAGTGAACATTTTTCCCGGACCTAAATGCAATTTTGAAAAACGCGTATTTTCCCTATGCAAATAAAACCGCAAATAAATCCAAGAAAATACCAAAAGTGATTTTAATATTTTTTCTCTCTCCAATATTTCTGTTATTTTGGAGAAGTCATATTATCTACGCTCATATATTTTATTTAGAAATATTTTTAGGAGAGAAAAATAATTAAAACCAACGCTATCCTCGTACCGGTATTCGAGGAAACTCAAATACGAAAACGGTAGAATTCCCAACTCTCTCGGTAGGTCCTGGAGTTGCTTAGCATTTTCGAGGATCGCCACACACAAAATGCAAAGAAATATGAATGCAGTATGATCTATGTATAACATTCCAAATTGAAAATTTGGGATGTTACATGTCGAGGCGAGAGAGGGCATGGAGAGAAATAACCGAGAGGGGTGAGACTATGGAGGATAGAGTGGTGTGGGAGACGGGGTTGCAATGAGGAGCGTGAACTGCTGATTTGGGGGGGGGGGTAGGAAGCAACGGTAGGAAGAAGGCAAACCAATGCCTATCCATGTGTGTGGATAAGGTTAGAGAGAGGATGAACTTATGTGACCATGCGAATGGGTACACATGTGTGGTAGCACATGGCGCGAGAGAAAAAAGCGAATGATTGTAGGCTGCAATCGGTGGCATGATATAGATCCTTTTCTAAACATTATTGAGTGGATAGGAAATATATCTTTACCCCACAACTCACTTCTATTGACCCTTGATTAATATGTATACATGCACTCCAGACAGAGGGAGTACTAGATTCTAGGAATTATGATTACAACCGAACATGCACAATTAAGAGCATCTCTAGCAGACCACGTATATCGCCGACCAGCAAAACTAGTTTACAGTTCATGGAAAAACATTTTTGCGACTGCTCGGCCGCCACCCGCTCCGGCCCGCAAGAACCATTTTTATCTGAATTTTACACATATGCCACATATTATGAATCGGTATACAATATAAGATAAAATATCAATATTAGAACAAAACAATGATCCAAACTACAATAAATAAATGAAATTAATGCATCAAACTAAATAATTCAATACAAAAACTTGTTCGGATACAAATCGCACATGAATTCAATGAAATTAATGCAAAAATGGAATATGTTACTGCCCAGCTCTTTTCCAATGGTGCTCAATGAGATCTTCTGAAGCTGAAAGTGAGTGTTTGCATTTTCAATCTCCTGATAGGTATGAAGAAATGCTCTAATGCGGTTAGGGTCTCTAGCTAGTTTGACACGGCAACCCACATTGTCATAGAAAAACTCCAAGTTCATGTCCCTCTCATCTTCGATGATCATGTTGTGAAGAATAACACATCATGTCATGATATTCTTCAAAGATTGCTTGTCCCAAAAATGAGCAGGACCAGGAACAATGGCAAACCTAGATTGCAAAACCCCGAGTGTTCTTTCAATATCTTTTTGGGATGCTTCTTGTGCCCTTGCAAATTCACATTGTTTCCTAGTTTGGGGGTCCTTGATGCTCTTGACAAATGTGCACCAAGGAGGGTAGATACCATCTGCAAGATAGTACCCCTTTGTGTATTCATGTCCATTGATCGTTTAGTTGCAAGCAGGAGCATCACCACTAGCAAGCCTATCAAACAAATGAGACCGTTGCAACTCATCGATATCGTTGAGAGTACCTGGCATACCAAAAAAGCAATGCCAAATCCATAAATCTTCAGATGCTACGGCCTCTAGCACAATTGTTGCATCTTTAGACTTGCCACAATACATTCACTGCCATGCATTTGGGCAGTTTTTCCAAGTCCAATGCATACAATCAATGCTTCCTAGCATGCCATGACAAAATCTTCTCTCATTTGATGCCATCAACTTTTTTGTGTCTTCCTCGTTGGATGCCCAAATATATTCAGGAACAAAGACACGATGATCACTTTGGCAAACCTATGCACCGATTCAATTGTAGTATCTTCACCAATGCAAAGATACTCATTGGCATAGTCAGCCGGAATGCCATATGCAATTACCTGCATAGCTGTTGATACGTCTCCAACGTATCTACTTTTCCTAATGCTTTTCCTCTTGTTTTGGACTCTAATTTGGATGATTTGAATGAAACTAATCCCGGACTAACGCTGTTTTCAGCAGAACTACCATGGTGTTGTTTTTTTGGCAGAAATAAAAGTTCTCGGAATGGAACGAAACTTTGCGAGGAATTTTTATATAACAAAATAAAAATATTGGAGCCAAGAACCACCGGAGGGGGGCACCTGGGTGGGCACAACCCACCAGGGCGCGCCCCCTCCTGGCGTGCCCAGGTGGGTTGTCCCCATATGGTGGCCCCGCTAACCCTGATACCGACGCTCTAAAATCCTATATTTCCAGAAAAAATCAAGGAGAAAGAATTATCACGATCCACGAGAAGGAGCCGCCGTCACCTCCCATTATTCATCGGGAGGCCAGATCTCGAGTCCGTTTGGGGCTCCGGAGAGGGGGGTCTTCGTTCTTCATCATCATCAACCCTTCTCCATCACCAATTCCATGATGCTCCCCACCACGAGTAAGTAATTCCTTCGTAGGCTCGCTGGTCGGTGAGGAGTTGGATGAGATTCATCATGTAATATAGTTAGTCTTGTTAGGGCCGATCCCTAGTATCCACTGTGTTTAGAGATTGATGTTTCTATGACTTTGCCATGCTTAGTGCTTGTCACTTTGGGCCCGGGTGCCATGATTTCAGATCTGAACCGTTTATGTTATCACCATTATATTCATGTTCTAGATCCGATCTTGCAAGTTATAGTCACCTACTACGTGTTATGATCCAGCAACCCCGGAGTGACAATAGCCGGGACCACTCCCGATGATGACCGTAGTTTGAGGAGTTCATGTATTCACTGTGTGTTAATGCTTTGTTCTGGTTCTCTATTAAAAGGAGGCCTTAATATCCCTTAGTTTCCAATATGGACCCCACTGCCACGGGAGGGTAGGACAAAACATGGCATGCAAGTTCTTTTCATAAGCACGTATGACTATTTATGAAATACATGCCTACGTTATATATATGAGCTGGAGCTAGTGCCGTATCGCCCAAGGTTATGACTGTCACATGATGAATACCACCCAACAAATTACCGATCCAATGCCTACGAGTTCCTACATATTGATATTGTCAAGTTACTACTGCTATCGTTACTGTTGCACTTGCTACAAAATTATTGCTATCTCTGTTACCGTTAGTATTGCTGCTGCCACTACTATCAAAACTATCATATTACTGTGCTACTGATCACTTTGCTGCGGATAATTAATCTCCAGGTGTGGTTGAATTGACAACTCAGCTGCTAATACTTATAAATATTCTCTGGCTCCCCTTGTGGCGAATCTATAATTTTGGGTTGAATACTCTACCCTCGAAAACTGTTGCGATCCCCTATACTTGTGGGTTATGAAGACCTTTTTCTGGTGCCGTTGCCGGGGAGCGTAGCTATGTTTGTTGAGTCACTTGCAATTATTATCAATTTATCACTATGAAGAATTTGAAGGATACTAAGACTAAGATTTTCCCTCTAAGACGAGGGGAGGTAAGGAACTTCCATCCAGTTCTGCTTTAGATTCACCTTCTGTTATAAGTAATCTTGCATCACCACCACATGCTATTAATCCTGATATGTCGCAAGTTATTGATGATGCTACTTCTTCTATGAATGATACTTATGATGATGCTAGTACCTTGCATGATGATGGTGTGCCACTTGGTAAATTTCTCGATGAACAAATTACTAGAGTAAGACAACATGATGTTGTTGAATCTGATGACGAGCTTGAAACTGAAATTTTTGATACACCTGCTAGAACTAGCCTTCTTAGATATAAATTTCCTAAGGCACCTAAAGGTTATGTTATGAATGAGGAAACAACTAGAGATATTCTTGCTTGTAAGGATAGAGATGATCTAGAGAATTTATTATGCAAGTATAAAGAAAAGTCTCTGAATGCTAGAATGAAATGTGATCCTAAGTTTGCTACCTCAGCTATCTTTATTGATGATAAGGATTATGAATTCTCTGTCGACCAAGAGTTAATCACTTTGGTTGAATCTACTAGTTTCCATGGTTATGAAAATGAAATTGTTGTGGCACATCTCACTAAGTTGAATGACCTAGCCACCCTTTTTACTCATGATGAGAAAACTCGTTACTGCTATATTCTCAAATTATTCCCATTCTCATTAAAGGGTGATGCTAAAGCTTGGTACAATACTCTTACTCCTGGTTGTGCGCGTAGTCCCCAGGATATGATTTATTACTTCTCTGAAAAATATTTTCCTGCTCATAAGAAACAAGCTACCTTACAGGAAATATTTAACTTTGTGCAAACTAAAGAAGAGAGTCTCTCACAAGCTTGGGGGAGGCTTTGCAAGTTAATTAATGCTTTGCCTGATCATCCTCTTAAGAAAAATGAAATACTTGAAATCTTCCATAATGGACTAACCGATGCTTCTAGGGACTTCCTAGATAGTTGTGATGGTTTAGTTTTCAGGGAACGAACGATTAGACAAGCTGATTATTGAATAACATATTAAAAAATTATGATGATTGGACTCTTCCTGAACCACCACGAAAACCCATTCCAAAGAAGAGGGTTATATTATATCTCAGTCCCGAAGATATGCAAGAGGCAAAGAAATCTATGAAGGAAAAATGTATTAAAGCTGATGATGTTAAAAATTTACCTCCTATTGAAGAAATACATGGGCTTAATGCACCACCACTGCCTAAGGTGGTAGAGGTAAACTCTCTAATGAAATTAAATGTTAATGATTATCCTCACAATATGCACCCTAGCCAATGCCTTTATGAGTTTGAAAATTACATTAGGAAACAAGATCACTTCAATGTAAATGTTATGAAACAATTGAAATACAATTCTGATATGATTGCTCACTTGAGCGACTTCTTATTTAGTATCTCAAATGATGTTAGGGGTGTGTGAAAGCATGCCTTTATGGTACAAACTCAGTTAGAACAAGTTCCTAAATCATAAAGAGAATTGCTTGATGAAATGAACAACAACATACATGACTTTGCCGTTAGAGTTGCAACGAGAGGAGGAAAAATGACTCGGGAACCACTTTATCCTGAGGGTCACCCCAAAAGAATTGAACATGATTCACAAATAAACAACATCACTGCACCTAGACCTTCTAAAAAATGATAGGAATTTGCATTCTACTAGTGAACCTGAAGTACAAAAACCTCGTGATAATGATAATGATGTTTCTATCTCTGATGCTGTAACTCAATCTGGTAATGAACATTCACCTTGTGATAATGAAAAAGATAATGCTGAGGTTCTTGAAGATACTCAACCAAACATTGAAAAGGAACTAGATACTGATGTTGAGATAGAACCACCGGTTGATCTTGATAAGCCACAACCTAAGAATAAAAGATATGATAAAAGAGACTTTGTTGCTAGGAAACACAGTAAAGAAAGACAACCATGGGTCCAAAAACCTATGCCTTTTCCACCCAAGTCAACTAAAAAGAAAGATGATGAAGAATTTGAACACTTTGCTGAAATGCTAAGGCCATTTTTTTTGCGTACTCGCTTGACTGATATCTTGAAAATGCCTCCTTATCTAAAGTACATGAAAGGCATCATCACCAACAAGTGAAAAATACTGGAAGCTGAAATCTCGACCATGCTTGCTAATTATACCTTTAAGGATGGAGTACCTAAAAACTAGGAGACCCCGGAATACCAACGATAACTTGCTCCATCAAAAAGAATTATGTGAAAACTGCTTTATGTGACTTAGGAGCTGATGTTAGTGTTATGCCTTTCTCTGTATGTAAAAGACTTGATTTGAATAAACTCACACCTACTGAAATAGCTTTGCAAATGGCTGACAAATCAACTGCCATATCTATCGGTATATGTGAGGATGTGCATCTTGTTGTTGCTAGTTACTATTTTAACTGACTTGGTTATACTTGAGATGCCCGAGGACGACAACATGTCTATTATCCTCGGTAGACCCTTCTTGAAACTGCAGGGGCTGTTATTGATTGCGACAAAAGCAAGGTCACTTTTAATATTAATGGTAATGAGCATACGGTGCACTTTTGATGTCTACTACACAACTTGTTCTTGTAGACTCATGTTGGGCCTCCAAGCGCAGAGTTTTGTAGGACAGTAGCAAATTTCCCACAAGTGGATGACCTAAGGTTTATCAATCTGTGGGAGGTGTAGGATGAAGATGGTCTCTCTCAAACAACCCTGCAACCAAATAATAAAAATTCTCTTGTGTCCCCAACACACCCAATACAATGGCAAATTGTATAGCTGCACTAGTTCGGGGAAGAGATAGTGATACAAGTGTAATATGGATAGTAGATATGAGTTTTTGTTGTGCAAACAATAAAAAACAGCAAGGTAGCAAGTGACAAAAGTGAGCACAAACGGTATTGAAATGCTTGAAAATGAGGCCTAGGGTCCGTACTTTCACTAGTGCAATCTCTTAACAATGCTAACATAGTTGGATCACATAACCATCCCTCAACGTGCGATGAAGAATCACTCCAAAGTTCCTATCTAGCGGAGAACATAAGAAGGAATTATTTGTAGCTATTCTTTCTGATCGATATATCCAAGAGTTCGTACTAAAATAACACAAGTTATTATTTCCGATCGATCTATGAAGAGTTCGTACTAAAATAACATAAGATATTCTTTTCGATCGATGTACCAAGAGTTCGTACTAAAATAACATCAAAACAAATTCATATTCATAATACTCAATCCAACACAAAGAACTTCAAAGAGTGCCCCAAGATTTCTACCGGAGAAACAAAGACAAGAACGTGCATCAACCCCTATGCATAGATTACCCCAATGTCACGTCGAGAATCCGCAAGTTGATTGCCAAAACATATATCAAGTGAATCAATATGATACCCCATTGTCACCATGAGTATTCCATTGCAAGACACATATCAAGTGTTCTAAAATGCATAAAAGTATTGAATCCGATAACAACGAAATCACAAAGGGAAAAACTCAATTCATCACAACAAGATAGAGAGGTGGAAACACCATATGACCCGACTATATTAACAAAGCCCGCGATACATCAAGATCGTGACATCTCAAGAACAGGAAAGAGAGAGAGAAATTAAACACATAGCTACTCATACAAACCCTCAGCCCTGAGGGTGGACTACTCCCTCCTCACCATGGTGGCCGCCGGGATGATGAAGATGGCCACCGGTGATGATTTCCCCGTCCGGTAGAGCGCCGGAAAGGGCTCTAGATTGGATCTCATGGACTACATAACCTTGCAGCGGCGGAATTTATGATCTAGGTTCACCCCAAGGAATTTCAGAATATTTGAGAATTTATATGGTAAAGAGGGGGTGCGGGAGGCCACCGAGTTGGGAACAACCCACCTGGGCTCGCCTGGGGGGCCAAGCGCACCCTGGTGGGTTGTGCCCCCCTCGCGGCACCCCCAGGTGCTGCTCTAGCCCATCTTGGGTGTTCTGGTCCATTAAAAATCTCCAAGAAGTTTCGCGGTGTTTGGACTCCGTTTGATATTGATTTTCTGCGATGTAAAAAACATGCAAAAAACAGCAACTGGCACTTGGCACTATGTCAATAGGTTAGTCCCCAAAAATGATATAAAATGACTATAAAATGATTGTAAAACATTCAAGAATGATAATATAACAGCATGAAACAATAAAAAATTATAGATACATTGGAGACATATCAGCATCCTCATGCTTAATTCCTGCTCGTCCTCGAGTAGGTAAATGATAAAACAGAATTTTTGATGTGGAATGCTGCCTATCATGTCATATCATATTATTTTCTTTATAGCATGGACATTTGGATTTTTATATGGTTCAAAGAAATAGTCTAGTTTTGACATGAGATTTAAATACTCAAGCAGATCAACAAGCAACCATGTCTTTCAAAATATCAATGCTAAAATAAGTTATCCCTAGCCCATCATGCTCAACCATTGATCCATTCATGAAACACATTCGCATATTAGTTACACCCAATGCTCAAATGCGATCATAGTGTTTCCTAGTTGGTGCTTTATAAGAGAAGATGGAGACTCAAATTCAAAAATAAAATATGCATAGGTAAAAGAAAGGCCCTTCGCAGAGGGAAGTGGGGATTTGTAGAGGTGTCACAGCTCAAAGCTTAAATTGAGAGATACTATTATTTTGGGAGGCATACTTTTCCCACCAACGAAAACGACTTAAGGTTCCCAATACTTTCCGTGCTAGATATATCATATGCGGTTCCCAAACATAAAATAAAGTTTATTCCTTTTCCACCAAACTTTGACAAGCCATGGCTAGCCAAATCCACAATTTCCTTCCATACCAACACTTTCCAAGGAATTTATTATTTGACAACATAAAGTAAATTTGTTTTTCATTTCGGGACTGGGCATCCCTAATACCTTTGCCTTACTCTCGTGCAATGACAAGTGAATAAACACTCATCGTGAGAGTAACACATCTAGAATGGAAAATATTGGCCACCCCTCACCTCGTGAGCGGTACGGGCACACAAAAGGGAAATTTATTTTGAAAATTAGAGATGGCACATACAAATTTGCTTAGAACGGCAACGGATTACCGCATATAGGTAGGTATGGTGGACTCATGTGGCAAAACCGGGATAAAGGATTTTGGATGCACAATTAGTGATCATACTTATGGCAAAATGAAGGCTAGCAAAAGACTGGGAAGAGACCAACCCTAAAACGAATAATATCATAGGCGAGCATTGAGCATAAATAACTCCGAATAATGTACCACAAGTAGGATGTAATTTCATTGCATGACTATTGACTTTCGTGCTTGCATAAGGAATCACAAACTTCAACACTAATATTATTACTAAAGCATAATTACTCATGAACATGACTCACATATCATATTATCATGTCTAAAAACTATTACAAGGAATCAAGTTTATTTTGTCAAATGATCTTCATGAAAGTTTTTATTATATCCTTCTTGGATATCTATCACCTTGGGACCAATTTTCATGTGTTGCTTTTGATAAGCTCAAAAAAATATAAGTGAAGAACATGAGCATAATATTTTATTATCTCAAATTAATCTAAGTGAATCATGAAATAATTTATTCAAAAATAATAAATCACACCGTGCTCAAAAAGATATAAGTGAAGCACTAGAGCAATGGCGGCAGAAAAGAGCTTCGTTGACGGGATGTGAATGCCGCTTACCTAGCCTCCCTGGTAACTATTTGGGGGATCTGTTTTATTTAAAAACTTTCATATCTAAGTATTTTATTAGAACAGCAAGCAAAAAAATTAGCAATTCAAGAATAGCACATCTCATGTGAAGAAGCAAGAACTTAGGATCAACCGATACTAACCGATAATTGTTGATGAAGAAAGGTGGGATGCCTATTGGGGCATTCCCAAGCTTACATGCTTGAGACTTCTTGAAATATTATCTTGGGGTGCCTTGGGCATCCCCTAGCTTGAACTTTTGTGTCTCCTTAATTCTTCTCATATCATGGTTTTCCTAAATCTCAAAAGCTTCATGCACACAAAACTGTCCAAGAACTCGTGAGATAAGTTAGTATAAACCAATGCAAAAACTTTATTATTCTCTACTGTAGTAAATCACTAAAATTATTATTAGACATTGCATACTAAATGTATCTGCATATTTAATACTCCTATCCTCAAATAGAATCACTAAACAAGCAAACATATGCAAACAATGCAAACATAACAGCAATCTACCAAACCAGTAGAGTATTTAAAGAATGCAAGAGTATCAACACTTCCCTTACTCCAAAAGTTATGAAAATCTACCACACTTTTAGAAAATTTATCAGATCTTATTTTGCAACAATTTGCAACATTTTATCACATTCTGACTTTTTAGGGAATTTTTGCAACATCGACAAACTTTCTGTTTTCAAACAGCAACATGTAGACTTGCAAAATAAGCATCGTAACGGATATCCTTGACACTTTTATTGAAATAAAAGATGAAAAACATTATTATTAATAAAATCAAGCAAATTATAACAAAATAAATTGACACTCCAAGCAAAACACATATCATGTGACGAATGAAAATATAGCTCCAAGTGAGGTTACTGATAATGTTGGAGACGAAAGAGGGGATGCCTTCCGGGGCATACCCAAGCTTAGTTGCTTGGGTATTACTTGAATATTTACTTGGGGTGCCTTGGGCATCCCCAAGATTATGGTATTCTCACTCCTTATTCTCCTCATATCGACATCCCACCCAAAACTTGAAAACTTCAGTCACACAAAACTTAACAAAACTTCGTGAGATGGGTTAGTATAATAAAACAAATCATTCACTTTGGGTACTGTCAAAGACAAGATTCATAATTGTTCTCACACAATTCCTACTGTAGCATATCATTTCTACAATTTATATTGATCAATAGAAGCCATAGAAACTAGAAAACAAGCAAACTATGCATTGAAAACAGAATCTGTCAAAAACAAAACAGTCTGTAATGATCTGAACATTCACCATACTTCTTCAAATCTAAAAATCTTGAAAAACATATTACCACGTGTACAATTTGTATATTAATCTTCTGCAAAAGAATCAACTTAAAAGCACTCTTTTGTTAAAAATGAGAATTTTTCTCGTGAGCGCAAAAGTTTCTGTTTTTCAGCAAGATCAAATCTACTAACACCCAACATGATCCTAAGGCTTTGCTTGGAACTTTATTCAAACAAAAGCTATAATACATGATTACTACAGTAGCATAATCATGTGAACACACAAAAACAGTATGTATAAGTGTTGGGTTGTCTCCCAACAAGCGCTTTTCTTTAATGCCTTTTAGGTAGGCATGATGATTTCAATGATGCTCACATAAAAGATAAGAATTGAAACATGAAAGAGAGCATCATGAGTCACATGACAAGCACTTTTAAAGCCTAACCCACTTCCTATGCATAGGGATTTTGTGAGCAAACAATTTATGAGAGCAAGAATCAACTAGCATAGGAAGGCAAAACAAGCAAAACTTCAAAACTTTCAACACATTGAGAGGAAACTTGATATTATTGCAATACCTACAAGCATTTGTCCCTCTCTCATAATAATTTTCAGTAGCATCATGAATGAATTCAACAATATAGCCATCACATAAAGCATTCTTTTCATGATGCAAAAGCATAGAAATTTTGCTACTCTCCGCATAAGCAAATTCATTCTCATGAATAGTGGTGGGAGCAAACTCAACAAAATAACTATCATGAGATTAAAAATTAAAGTCGTGATGAGAAGTTTCATGGTTATCATTATTCAATATAGCATACATGTCATCACCATAATCATCATAGATAGCAACTTTGTTATCATAGTCAATTGAAATATCCTCCAAAGTAGTGGATTTATCACTAAATAAAGTCATGACCTCCCCAAATCCACTTTTATCAATATAATCATCATAAATAGGAGGCATGTTATCATCATAATAAATTTTCACAACAAAACTTGGGGGACTAAAAATATCATATTCATCAAATATAGCATCCCCAAGCTTATGGCCTTGCATATCATTAGCATCATGGATAGTCAAAGAGTTCATACCAACAACATTGCAATCATGCACATCATTCAAATATATTGTGCCAAACATTTTATTGACTTCTTCTTCTAACAGTTGAGCACAATTTTCTGATCCATCATTTTCAAGAAAGATATTATAAAGATGATCAATAATATGATCCAACCTCAATTCCATTTTTTTATATATTTCTTATATAAACCAAACTAGTGATAAAAGAAGAAACTAAAAGATTCGATTGAAAGATCTAAAGATATACCTTCAAGCACTCACCACCCCGGCAACGGCGCTAGAAAAGAGCTTGATGTCTACTACACAACTTGTTCTTGTAGACTCGTGTTGGGCCTCCAAGCGAAGAGTTTTGTAGGACAGCAGCAAATTTTCCCTCAAGTGGATGACCTAAGGTTTATCAATCCGTGGGAGGTATAGGATGATGATGGTCTCTCTCAAACGACCCTGCAACCAAATAATAAAAAGTCTCTTATGTACCCAACACACCCAATGCAATGGCAAATTGTATAGGTGCACTAGTTCGGCGAATAGATGGTGATACAAGTGTAATATGGATAGTAGATATGAGTTTTTGTAGTGCGAACAATAAAAACAGCAAGGTGGTAAGTGAAAAAAGTGAGCACAAACGGTATTTCAATGCTTGAAAATGAGGCATAGGGTCCGTACTTTCGCTAGTGCAATCTCTTAACAATGCTAACAAAGTTGGATCACATAACCATCCCTCAACGTGCGATGAAGAATCACTCCAAAGTTCCTATCTAGTGGAGAACATAAGAAGGAATTGTTTGTAGCTATTCTTTTCGATCGATTTATCTAAGAGTTCGTACTAAAATACCACAAGTTATTCTTTTCGATCGATCTATCAAGAGTTCGTACTAAAATAACATAAGTTATTCTTTCCGATTGATCTATCAAGAGTTCATACTGAAATAACATCAAAATGAATTCATATTTATAATACTCAATCCAACACAAAGAACTTCAAAGAGTGCCCCAAGATTTCTACCGGAGAAACAAAGACAAGAACGTGCATCAACCCCTATGCATAGATTATCCCAATGTCACATCGGGAATCCCGCAAGTTGTGTGCCAAAACATATATCAAGTGAATCGATACGATACCCCATTCTCACCACGAGTATTCAATTGCAAGACATATATCAAGTGTTCTCAAATCCATAAAAGTATTCAGTCCGATAACAATGAAATCTCAAACGGAAAAACTCAATTCATCACAACAAGATAGAGAGGGGAAAACACCATATGATCCGACTATATTAACAAAGCCTGCGATACACCAAGATCGTGACATCTCAAGAACACGAGAGAGAGAGAGAGAGAGAGAGAGAGAGAGAGAGAGGGAGAGAGAGAGATAGAGATTAAACTCATAGCTACTGGTACAAACACTCCGCCCTGAGGGTGGACTACTCCCTCCTCACCATGGTGGCCACCGGGATGATGAAGATGGCCACCGGTGATGATTTCCCCCTCCGACGGAGTGCCAGAAAGGGCTCTAGATTGGAGCTCGTGGGCTAGAGAGCCTTGCGGCAGCGGAACTTATGATCTAGGTTCACCCAGAAGGTTTTCAAAATATTTGGGAATTTATAGGGTAAAGAGGGGGTGCGGGAGGCCACCGAGGTGGGCACAACCTACCTGGGCACACCTGGGGGCCCAGGTGTGCCCTGGTGGGTTGCCCCCTCGGGGCACCCCCAGGTGCTGCTCTGGACCATCCTGGGTGTCCTGGTCCATAAAAAATCTCCAAGAAGTTTCGCGGTGTTTTGACTCCGTTTGATATTGATTTTCTGCGATGTAAAAACATGCAAAAAAAATAGCAACTGGCACTTGGCACTATGTCAATAGGTTAGTCCCAAAAAATGATATAAAATGACTATAAAAGGATTATAAAACATCCAAGAATGATAATATAACATCATGGAAAAATAAAAAATTATAGATACATTGGAGACGTATCAACTTTCCGAAGAAACAATTCCAAGTGAATGATATTAATATTATTGAAAAATCTCCGACAACTACCTCTACACCTACTGTTAAAAAGAATTATGAAATGCTTATTGTTGGGAACATTTATATCCCCTATGAGGTAACTTAGTGATTTATGGAAGTTCTTCGATTCCATGCTAAGCGAAAGTGATTGTTAATGAGACTTTATCAACCTTATTAACGAATCATTTTTGAGAGGTATGGAGTTGATGAATGTAGTAAGCACTACCTTGTGTCCCTACCTTTCATTTTCTGTTACTACTAGTCAAATAAAGTAAATGCCATGTTTTGTCTATTTTCTGAGTTTTCCGTGCAATAAAAAATGACCCAAAAATAAAAGTTCTTAGAATGCTCTAAAAATCTAATATGATTTTTCTCTTAATATTTAAGATTTTATGGTGCAAATAATATAAGAGGGAGGTGCACCAGGTGGGCACAACCCACCTAGGCATGCCATGACACCCAGGCGCGCCCTGGTGGGTTATGGTCCCCACGTGGGCCCCCTCACTTATCTCTTTACACCACTTCACCACCTACCTCCAGAAAAAAAATCACCATTGCTTTCTCTCTCATGTTCTTGCTCTCAAACCCACGGATTTCGATCTCTTTGCTTGAAGCTTCGTTTCCGAAACTATTTCGGGGGATTGTTGCTTGAAAATTGTACGCGAATATGATGAACCTCTATGGAAGGAGTTCTTCGAGGAGGATATCCTCGGGAGCATCCTCTAGTGACACCTCCGCTCGTCGGTCTTTTGTTGAACCAAGTGAAAAATCCATACGAGATGCCACCACCAAAACATGCTTATGGACTTGTGATGATTATATGATGCGTGTACGCATTAAGGAGGAATTTGAGCAATTTGTTCACAATGCCGGTCTCGGTCCCTACATCCACGATAAGTGCGATCGACACCACACTCTCACTGAATCATTTGTCAAATGATTTAAATTTCATCCCCATGAATCTTGGGTGTCATTCAAACTGTATGAATATCCTTTTACCATATCACTAGAGAGTTTTGCTCATCATTGTAAAATCCCATTCTGGGGTTCGCTCGACGAACCACCAATGGTCGAGTACCAATCATTTTTAACTAGTCTTTGCTACGGTGAAACGAGGGGGTGGCCCAAGGTAGAATAAAGAGCATTCATTTTCCCGCAATTCAGTACTTTGGTTTATTTAATGGGAAATGTATTGTAGGCAAACAAGATTGTAGTACACTCTGTGCTCTAGACTTGAACCTCATAGGCACCGTTCACCAATGATAGGAGTTATAATCTTGGGGCAATTGTTGCACGCCGGTTATAACACAACGCTAATAGTGGCTGGTGTCGGTGTACTAAGATAGGGGTACCTTAGTACCCCAACTTGTGCACGGGCAGTAGCAGCTTCCCGTGGCAGGGCTTACCACGTGCTCGCCAAGAACCGTTCTGGTCCCTATGAAGCCATTCAAGAACAAAGTATACAAGTCAGAAGATCAAGGCCCCGGCAAGAGGAGCTTGCCGGGAAGGCCGCACCAGGCTCAAGGTTATCACTTTAGCACAAGACCCTGGCAAGAGGAGCTTGCCAGGAAGGCCAAGGAACACATACCTCAAGAGATGTCTCAGCGCATCATGCGCCCCGGCAGGACCCGGAGAGCGACAAGCTTCCGGGCCCGGCAAGATCACGACCCCGGCAAGGTGCTTGCCGGGGAAACCTACGCCATGTGCCCGCGCTCTAGCTCATCTGCCCACGCGTCGCCCTGGGGCCTTTCCAGGGGCACGTGGCAGACGGCTGTGCAGCCTGGGGGACACGGTGGCAAGCCACGGTGACGAGGCTACCGCCGTGGCGAACGGAGAAGCATGGACGGACGCTTTTGGGGGCGACGGCGACGGGCATTTAATGCCCTTGTCCCCCACTGTCAAAGTTAGGTGAAGACCACTGTTCATATACTGTTCATGCACTGTTGCAACTACCACCAAATATACACTTTTACCCTCCTCTACGTTGACACTTGTCGGTGACCCCTTTGAGCTATAAAAGGAGGCCCATGCACAACGTAGCGGGGGTTCAAAACCTAGACAACTCTCTCGCTCGGTGTAGCTAGTACTGTAGATCTTCAAGCTCCCGAGCTCAAGAACTCAATCCAACCTAAGCAGGAGTAGGGTTTTACGCGTCCGCGCGGCCCGAACCTGGGTAAAACTGCCCGCGTGTGCTCCTCGATCTGCTCTCCGTGCTCCCTCCGCTCCCTTACCGCAACGTAGAAGGGGCTCCGGTGCCATAGGTGCTCGTGGGAGGACAGTTTCCCCTGACATCTTTGGCGTGCCAGGTAGGGGGCGTCGAGGTTGTGCGAACCTGATCCGGCGCTCACGCGGGCGCAACCTTCAGCAACTTCACCAGCTTCATCAACCTCATCGACAGCATCAACATGCCTCCGAAGAAGAAGGCTTCAGAGGTCGGTGGTCCGTCTGCGTCGATCCCGCCACCACCAGAACCAACGGTTGGTGTGGTAGACGCCGGCGGAAGGGTGACCGCCGGTGAGGAGACTCACGGCGCCACCAAGTCCAAGGACAAGACGGACGACCGGGCGAACTCCAAAGCCTCGGTGTCAGTACACGCCCCACGTCCCTCCCAGGAGGTGAAAGACCAGCAGCGGCGTGGTACGGGAGGTACCATACGCTTGCTGGGGCGTGGCCAAGCCGGAGAATCACGGGACGCTCAAGGCCACCGCCCCGGCACGAGCAAGGCGCGGTCGCCGGGACGGGAAGGTGCTCCTTCTAACGCAGTTAGAAGTCCGAGCGTGTCCCGCTCCTCGCACCGTTCGCCACCGTTTCCCTCCTCTCCAGCAGAAGCCCTGGCCAGGGCTCAGCTGCTCCTCGACTTCCCTCCAGCGGCGGACAAGGCCGAAGACTGGAAGGCGACGATCCAGAGCCTCATCGCCTTCGCCAACAACGATGCGCCGCAGCAGCCGGCAACTTCACGGCCGCGGCAAGTCGACCAAGCGAAGGCCGATGGCGACAAGACCGCCGGGGGTGCAACTACCGTGCACTCCCCGCCGCGGAAGCAGAAAACGCCGCCCCGCCGGATCAACATCGACGACAACTCCACGGCGTCGTCGGATCCGCGGGCTCGCCGCGATCAGCGCCAAGTCCTCGATGACAGGCGGCAAGAGGACGCTCGGACTCGCATCGAGCGTCGACGAGAAGCCCGAAGACAGTCAGATCAGCGCGCTGGGACCGCTGTCAACGCGCACGCGCCCGGTGAACCAGGCGACTTGCCGTACGCGGCAGGTTGCCCTGCGTTCACCCGTGAGCTGCGGCAAGTCCAGTGGCCCAGCATGAAGAATTTCAAGCCCGACGTACCCGAGAAGTACGACGGCAAGACGCACTCCTCGGAGTTCCTCAGCATCTACACCATTGCGGTGCAGGCTGCCGGGGGACGCGACGAGAAGATCCTAGCCAACTACTTCCCGCTAGTGCTTAAGCCAAACGTCAGGTCTTGGCTTATGCACTTGCCGGAGAACTCCATCTCTTCATGGGCGGATCTGTGCCACCAGTTTGTCGGCGCCTTCACAGGCGGCCACAAACCCCACGGTCAGGAGAGCGATCTCCACATCCTAGCCCAGAAGGAAGGAGAATCCCTGCGCAAATACATCCAAAGGTTCAGCCGTGTGCAACACAACATTCCCGATGTCCACCCTGCCACGGTTATCAGCGCGTTCCACCAGAACGTGCGTAACCGCCGGATGAGGGAGGGGATGGCCATGACCAAGATCCGGGACGTCAGCGAGCATTACGCTCTGGCCGACAAATGCGCACGTGCTAAAGAGGGGAGAAGGCTCCCCGGAGAGGATACCGGCGTAGGAGGAAGCGACAGTGAAGATGCCGCCCCGGCAAGGAAAGGCCGGCGGCGGAACAACAGAAAGAAGAAGAGCAAGGAAGTGCTGGTTGTCGAGCAGTCCGGCAAGGAGGCTCCCGCCAAGAAGGCACAGGCTGGCGGTTCCGGCAAGGAGCCCGCCCCTGTAGCGGCAGCCGACAAGCAGGACGGCTCCGACAAGCAGTACTGCAAGATCCACCGCACCAAGGGCCACGATCTCCAGAACTGCAAAAGAGTGGAGTACCTCGTAGAGCAGCAGAAGGCTGAATACGAGCGATGTGACAAGGAGAAGGCCCAAGGAGGCGGGGGAGAACCCAGCAAGAAGCGGTCGTTCAATGGCCGGGGAGGACGCCGCGGCAAGGCCAAGCAGCGGCAAGGTGACAGACCTCCCCGGGGCCGCGACAAGGATGAGGATGAAGACGACGATGATGACATGGAAGAAGGAGACAACAGCGAGCAGGAGTTCCAGAAGGCCACAGAGGTTCTGTGTGTCGACGGAGGTGCCTCTCTGCATACTTCCCACCGCCAGCTCAAGCAGTGGGTGCGAGAAGTGAATGCAGCTGAGCCGCCCGTCGAGTCACGCAGGCTGCTGAAGTGGTCCGGCACGCCCATCATCTTTGACCTTGAGGACCACCCTGACCGCACAACTGCGGTCGGGTGCTTGCCGATGTTGGTCTCACCAACTATCCGCAACCTCAAGGTCAACAAGATGTTGGTCGACAGCGGAGCCGGCCTGAACTTGATCTCCTCAGCTGTGATCAAGAAGCTACAGATCCCAGACGGCGAGCTCGAGGAAACCGGGTCGTTCCAAGGGATCAACCCGGGAAGGACCAAGCCGAAGGGGAAGATCACGCTGCCAGTGACCTTTGGCGGAGAGCTCAATTTCAGGACGGAGAGGATCACATTTGATGTTACTGATATCCCATTGCCATACAATGGGATACTTGGTCGTCCTGCCCTCGCCAAGTTCATGGCAGCTTCCCACTATGCATACAACGTACTCAAGATGCCGGGGCCGATAAGCGTCATCCCTGTCCCCGGCGACAAGAAGGACGCGCTTATCTGCGCCGACAAGATCTACCGGGATGCAGCAGCCGCAGCAGAGAGCAACACACTTGCCGCTGAAGCTCCCGGGGGGAAGAACAAGACCAAGTCCGGCAAGAGCTCTGGAGCCCACTCCGGCAAACGCACCTCCTCGGAGTGCTGCGCTGCCGTCGAGGACGCGCCATCGAGCTCCACCGGCAAGTGCAAGAAAGGAATGGCAGCTCCACCGGCAACCAAGAAGGTGTCCGCCAAGGAGGACAGCACTGGTGGTACCTTCACCATCAGTGCTACACTCGACCCCAAATAGGAAAGCGCGCTCTTTGCCTTCCTGCGGGCGAATGTCGACGTGTTTGCGTGGCAATCGTCCGACATCCCCGGCGTTCCCAGGAAGGTAATTGAGCACAAGCTTGTTGTTTGTCCTCATGCGCGGCCCATCAAGCAGAAGGTCAGGAAGCAAGTCGTGGAGCGCCAAGAATTCATCGCCGAAGAGATAAAGAAGTTGGAAGCAGCAGGCCTGGTTAGAGGCGTAATACATCCCACGTGGTTGGCCAATCCAGTTGTCGTGCGAAAGGCTAATGGAAAGTGGAGACTTTGTATAGATTTCACCGACGTGAACAAAGCTTGTCCCAAGGATCCCTTTCCCTTGCCGCGCATCGACCAAATTGTTGACTCCACCGCCGGATGTGAGTTGCTTTCCTTCCTTGATGCATACTCAGGTTACCACCAGATATTCATGGCCAAGGAAGATGAAGAAAAGACAGCATTCATTACTCCATGCGGCACATATTGCTTCATACGCATGCCCTTTGGATTGAAGAATGCAGGCTCGACATTTGCAAGGGTGGTGCACACTGCTTTTGAGCCACAGATACACAGAAATGTAGAAGCCTACATGGATGACATAGTGGTCAAGAGCAAGAGCAAAGATACCCTGATACAGGACTTAGAGGAAACCTTTGAGAATCTGCGCAAGATCCAACTCAAGCTGAACCCCGAGAAGTGCGTCTTTGGAGTTCCCTCCGGCAAGCTTCTCGGGTTCTTTGTGTCCCAGAGGGGGATTGAAGCCAATCCCGACAAGATAAAAGCCATCGAGCATATTGAAGCCCCGAAGCGCGTCAAGGACGTAAGAAGACTTGCTGGTTGTGTGGCTGCCCTCAGCAGGTTCATTTCAAAGTCTGCAGAGCGCGCCCTGCCTTTCTTCAAAATTTTGAAAAAGGCAGGTCCCATGAAATGGACTCCGGAAGCGGAGGCAGCGCTGCAAGACTTGAAAGGATACCTGTCCTCCCCTCCAATACTTGTCGCACCTAGGCCACAAGAGAAGTTGTTGCTGTACCTAGCGGCAACCAATCAAGTGGTTAGTGCTGCGTTAGTAGCGGAGAGAGAGGCGAATGAGGAACCCACATCCCCGACAAGCGAATCCAGCGACAAGCAGGGGGCTTCCCCGACAAGCTCTGGCCCCGACAAGGACAAGTCTGCGCAGGAGCAAGGAGAAGTGCGAAGGAAGATGGTGCAGCGCCTAGTGTATTTCGTAAGTTCCCTTCTGCAGGGGGCTAGATCAAGATACTCTGGGGTGCAGAAGTTGCTTTTCGGCCCCCTCATGGCCTCAAGGAAGCTGCGCCATTACTTCCAAGCACACGAGATAACGGTGGTCACTCGCTTTCCGTTGAAGAGGATATTGCAAAATCCCGAAGCAACAGGCAGGATCGTCGAGTGGGCACTAGAGCTGTCAAGCTTTGGTCTCAAGTTTGAGAGTACTTCAACCATACAGAGCAGAGCTTTGGCAGAATTCATAGCAGAATGGACCCCAACGCCAGATGAAGAAGTCCCAGAGACAAGCGTCCCCGTCCAAGAAGCGAGCAACGAGTGGATAATGTACTTTGATGGTGCTTTCTCGCTGCAAGGCGCCGGTGCCGGCGTGGTACTCATAGTGCCCACCAGAGAACACCTCAAGTATGTTGTCCAGATGCACTTTCCCAAGGAGCAAGCGACAAACAATACTGCTGAGTATGAAGGTTTGCTTGCCGGCCTCAGAATTGCGGCCGAGCTTGGGATCAAGAAGTTGATTGTGCGGGGAGATTCACAGTTGGTGGTCCGACAAGTGAATAAGAGTTACCAGAGCCCTTTGATGGAAGCTTATGTTGATGAAGTGAGGAAGCTTGAAGAGCACTTTGAAGGTCTGCAAATGGAGCACGTCCCAAGAGCTCAGAATGATATTGCAGATGGCCTCTCAAAGTGTGCTGCAATGAAGTTACCTGTGGAACCAGGGACCTTCGTGCTCAAGTTAACTCAGCCATCTGTTACACCATCAGTTGGGCAAAACAAGAAGAGGAAGTTGGTCTCCGGCGACTACTTGCCGGCGGATCTTCCAGAAGCCGCTGCCAAGGTCCCCAAGATCAACAGCCAAGATGCTGAGGAACAGTTTGCTCCTGCAGATCCAAGGGTCCATACAGTTGAAGCAGGCGTTCCCGACAAGCCTTGCCCCGGCAGGCTTGCCGGGGGACCATCAGCTCCGGCAGAGCCGCAGGTTCTTGCCGTAGAAGATGAGGTTCCCGCAGCAGCCCTCATGCCTTTAGTCCTTGTTGTTGAGCCTCAGGCTCCAGCATGGGCACAGCAAATCGTCCGCTTTCTGCAAACTGGAGAACTTCCCGACGAGCCAGAAGAGATAGAGAAAATAACCAGGCAGTCGAGTATGTACCAGTTCGTTGGCAATGAACTGTACAGAAGAAGACTCAACGGTGTCAGGTTGAAGTGCATTTCCAGGGAAGATGGACAGAAGCTGTTGGCAGAGATACATGGAAGCATATGTGGCCACCACATTGGCGCAAGGGCACTTGCCGGGAAGGCGTTCCGGCAAAGGTTCTTCTGGCCAGAAGCCCTCCAAGATGCAACTGCACAAGTAACCAAGTGTGAAGCGTGCTAGTTCCATGCCAAGCAAATTCACCAGCCAACTCAAGCTCTCCAGACGATCCCTTTGTCCTGGCCCTTCTCAGTCTGGGGGCTCGATATTCTCGGCCCTTTTCCCCGCGCAATCGGGGGCTTTGAGTACTTGTACGTAGCAATCGACAAGTTCACAAAGTGGCCAGAAGTGGAACCAGTGAGAAAGGTGACAGCACAGTCAGCAGTCAGGTTCTTCAGATCGATTGTTTGCCGTTTCGGAATCCCTAACAGGATCATCACCGACAACGGCACACAGTTTACAAGTCGCACCTTCATGCAGTACGTCCAAGACCTTGGCGCCAAGGTCTGCTTCGCTTCTGTTGCTCACCCGAGGAGCAATGGTCAAGCGGAGAGGGCCAATGCTGAAGTGCTATGCGGACTCAAGACAAGAACCTTCGACAGGCTGCACAAGTGCGGAAGAAACTGGATAGAGGAGTTGCCGGCGGCTCTTTGGTCAATCAGGACGGCACCAAATCGAGCCACCGGACAGACACCCTTTGCTCTTGTCTATGGAGCAGAGGCAGTTCTCCCCACGGAACTCGTATATGGATCTCCTCGAGTGCTCGCTTATGATGAGCTCGAGCAAGAGCAACTGCGACAAGATGATGCATTGCTCCTTGAGGAGGAACGTCTCCAGGCTGCTGTACGAGCTGCTCGATACCAGCAAGCCTTGCGTCGCTATCATAGCCGCAAGGTCAGGGCCAGGAGTCTCGAGGAAGGCGACCTTGTTCTTCGGCGTGTTCAGTCCGCCAAGAATTCCAACAAGTTGACGCCGAAGTGGGAAGGCCCTTATCGGGTGAGACAAGTCACAAGGCCCGGCACTGTCCGCCTTGAGACAGAAGAAGGCTTACCGGTGAGCAACTCCTGGAACATAGAGCATCTTCGCAAGTTTCACCCGTAAGGCGCGGTTGCCGTGATCCGCTCCGGCAACCACCTTTTGTACAAGTCTTGCCGCTGTTGCATGTAAACCTTTGTACAAAGCCGGGCGCAGATCCCGTGCATCAGTAAAGCTTTTGTGCTTCGCACTATTTGTCATTTACATGCTTTTCTTTGTTATTTGCATGCATCATCTGACACCTTGTGCAACGCACATCCCCGGTAAGCACTAGCAAGCCATGAGGCCCTATACTTGTTTTTCCTCCTCTTTTTCTTTCCCTCTTAAGCAGAAGGAGTATTCCTCGCGCACAAGTTTGCCGGGGGGGAAGGAGATGGAGGCATGAACCAAGTACTGTTCAAGAAAGAGAAGCCTTGCCGGGGAGCAAACAATCTATGAAAGCTAAGTTACCAAAGTTTGAGTAATTCAAATTTTTCAAATTTTTTAGTTGTCTTCCTTGAACAACCACACTTTGTATGGAAAACCTGTGCGCGGAGGAACCTACCCGTGGCTAGCCGCACCCTTACTTTGTTTCGAGCACGCTCAAGGACTTAAGTGAGCTGCGACAAGTGTCGCGCCCTTACTTCGTTTTCGAGTTCACTCAGCAATCTAAGTGTGCTGCGGCTAGCTGCGGCAAGGTTTCTTGCCAGCAAAGGTATTGCCAGCAGGCTGCTAAGAGTCCAACACTCAGCGCTCGCGGCAAGGGTCCTTTGCCGGCGAGTTCCCTAAAAACGTAGGGTGGAATGCATACAAAGTGAAGGGACCAAAGCAAGGGAGATAACACTGCATTGGTTGCTCAAAATAGGATTGTATATTACAAAGATGACTTGCCGCAATACTAACAGATTCTTGTCCGTAACATGCTTTGCAGCGGCAAAGGAAGCAGAAAGAAAGGAATCTAATCTACGCGGTCGCCTTCACGCCTCGTGATCTTTCCCACCTTGGCGACGATGTGGGCAACTTGCGCCTTCAACGCCTCCTGGTCAGCTTCGGGCGGCAAGGAGCGAAGGACATTGACGAGGTTGATGCCGGGGTTGCGGTAGACGATCTTCGATAAGACCCGCTCCATGGTGCCCATGCAGAGCCGACGCGCCTCGTCGGCCAGCTGCACGGGGATCTTCTCCCACAGCCGCGCAAGCGCCGGCGCAATTCCCCTGAAAAACAGACTCAACTTGGCGCTGTGGGGGAGACTCTCGTCCGGGGAGTACACGAGATGCTCCGCCCTCAGCGCCATCATCTCCATGTCAATATTGGCAGCGGAGGTGACCAGCTCATCAGTCCACTGCTCCACTGCCCGGTTGAAGTTGTTCTGCGAGACGGCGGCGCTCTCCACCAAGGCC
Source organism: Secale cereale (assembly GCA_902687465.1). Classification (NCBI taxonomy): domain Eukaryota; kingdom Viridiplantae; phylum Streptophyta; class Magnoliopsida; order Poales; family Poaceae; genus Secale; species Secale cereale. Next base: position 836,834,138 of record LR738713.1, read on the forward strand.
CTTTCCTTGCGGAGTTCGTCCTTCAGCTTCGTCTCGCGGTCCCGGGCGGCGTCGAGCGAGTCAGTCAAGGTGGAAACCTTCAGCTCTAAGTCAGCGATGGAGTTCCTGGCGTCAGTGAGTTCTTTGCCCTTCTCGGAGAGACGTACCTGCAGCTCAGAGTTGGTGTGGGCATCTTTCTCCCGCTCCACGTTGAGCGCAGTGACCCTCTCCTCGCTCGCCTTCAGGTACAGCTCCGTCTGCGCCACCTTGGCCTCCAGGTCCTTCTTGGCGGTCTCTGCGGCGGCTGCGGCGTTCCTCGCCTCCTTCAGAGCCCCGCCAATGGCCTGCTCCCGGGCGGCGAGGTCGTCCTCATGGGCGTCGAGGTCGACTTTCCGCTGGTTGAGTACTCCTTCCCGCCGAGACAGCTCCTCGGCGGCCAATCGTTGCTGCTCCTCGGCCTCAGCTTTTTCAAGGATAAATGCTTGCTGCGCCCCGGCAAGCTCTTCACGCTCCTCCGCCAAGCTCCGGAGGGCCGCCTGGTTGGCGGCGCGGAGCTCCGCGGCGCGCTTCTCCAAGTCAGCTCCAGCCTTGGCGGCGACAGCCTCCCGAGACTCCAACTTCTCCTGTCTGGCCTGGTACAAAGCCAGGAGCTGACGAAGGAGTCTCTCCTCTTCGGGCTCGTCGCTGCCGCCGGGCGTTTCAACAATCTTCAATCCGGCGGAGGCGAGGACCTCTCCGTCAAAGGTCTCTTCCTCCGCGGGTGCTCGAGACGAGGACGCCCACGGGACTTGAATGAAGACCTCGTTGGCGGCCTCCAGGTAGACACCCGACCGCTCCGTGGAGGCGGAGGGGTCGGCGGCCAGTGCAGCGTCCGACGCTCCTGCAGCCTCCGGGCCAGCAGTGTGGTCGCCGGTCCCTTCCCTAGCCGCAGCGTCGGCGGTCGGGGCGGTCTCCTCGACGGCTGGCTTGTCAGCACCAGCCATCTCCTCGGCTGCAGTGGCATTGCCGCCGTCGCCATGCACGCCCTCCTCGACGGTGGTCTCCGTTTCCATCCGCTCCGGGGCGGGAAGATCTAGCGGAAGAAAAAGAAAAGAAAGATCGTCAAGCAAATATCCAAAAAAGACGAATTCGAGAAGAAGAAGTCACAAGGGTTACCTTCGCGGACTTCTTCGACGACGGGGTCCCTCGCCGGAGAATTCTCCCTTGGCGGCGGAGTAGTGGCCCCTGCTGGCGGAGGGCCGCCTGCGCCCTCCCTTGGCGGGCTGCTCACCCTTGGCGGGGTACTCGCCCCTGGCGGAGTGCCCGTCCTTGGCGGAGCGTTCTTCCTTGCCGGGGAGTTCATCCTTGGCGGGGAGGGTGGAGCAAGTGGCTCGTCGGGGGCGACCTCCTGGTGCTCCTGCGGCTGCGGCTCCACTTCTGCACAAGACAACAAGACATCAACGAAGATGATAACCTCGAGCGCACCCGTCAAGCAGAAAGATAGATACCAGACTTACGCTGGGGGCTGCGCTGGGGGCTGCTCCTCGGAGCAGCAGGCTGATCCGGCAAGCTCGTCGCCGGCGCGTTGCTTGTCACCGCGACGGGCTCGTCGCCCTCGATATTGACCACAGGGATCTTGGCCCTCTTCGCCATCCGCTGGGTCAAGGTCCTGTGAAGCAAAACAAAAGCAAGATCAGAACCAAGCAAGGAAAATCAAGACAAAATCAAAGAAACTAAAAGAATTGCAAGTACTTACTCCTCTTCCTCTTCGTTGGAGCTGAGGGCGGAGAAGTCAAACTCCGCCTGGTGTGCTCCCGCGCGAGGAGCTAGAGGAGAAGACTCCCTCGGGCGCTTGGCGGGCTCCGGGGCTGTGGGCTGTGAAGAACCGGCCCCCGTCGTCGCCGAGGACCGAGGGGCAGAAGGAGCACCTGTTCCACTCCGGGAAGATCCCCCTCCGCTTGGCGCTCGAGCACGGGGCGCCTCCTTGACGACTTCACTCGTCTTGGTGGCGCGCGTTGCACGGCGCGTCGGCTGCTGTCGAGGCGCCTGTGGCCTCGCCGTCTCAGCTGCCTTGCGGAGGCGCTTCTTCGGTTGCTGTGGAGGGCTTGGCGGAGGCGGAGAGTTCTCCGAGGATAAGGAGGCATCGTCGTCAAGATTCAGAGATCCACCAGAGTCTTCATCGGAATCTCCAGACTCGGCGTCCTCCTCCTCCTCGGCAGGCCCGCTGGACTCAGTGCCGTGCCCGGCAACCTCGCTCGTCCCGGCAAGCTTCACGGAAGGCTCCCCGGCAAACTCCTCGGGCGCAATCTTCAGCAGCTTGAGGATTTCCGCCTCCTCTTCTTGACTCACTGCGTCCGCGACCTCTGCATCGTCCACAGTGTATCCAAATTCGCCCGCGGCCGCAGCTGCGGCGGCCTCCTCCATCCTGGAGGCAATGTAAGCTACATCCCGGTCAGTAGTATCCCGGGTGAGGCCCTTCTTCTCCTCGGCGTTGCGGGGCTTCTCGACCTAGTTGTCGAAGAAGGTCTGCACGGTCTCCGCTGGAGGCTCCAGCCAAGTGGGGACGACACCATGGGAGTCGCACTCGGGCATCATCGCGCGTATGGAATCCCGGGCAGTGCTGTTGCACAGCGGCACCACTCCCCGGGAAGATTTGAACCACTCCGGGTGGGTGGGGTCATGCTTGAAGAGCTCCCGGACCATCCCCTTCAACTCCATTGTAGTTCAATCCAGGGCGCAGCCTCATGCAATCTGCCGCATTGCCGAATTCCCAGGCGGGCCTCTTCCTTTCTTGTAGAGGGGCGATGCGGCGGCGGAGGAAATCTGCTCCAACTTCTCCAACAGTCAGATCGGCGGCCCGGAGACGAAGGATCCTAATGAGGGCGATCTGAAGCTTGCTGTCCTCCGGGGCCAATTCACTCCAATCCTTGCCGCGCACTATGGCAGTCTTGCGCGGTGAGGTAAAGGGCTCAGGCTCAACTTCCAGCACCCAGCACCAATCGGCTCTCCACTCCTCCCACTTGCCGCGGAGCTCTTCCTTCAAGTACGCCTCCTTCTTGTTCAGCCTGAAGATCCAGGAGATGCCGCCGGAGAGGGGAGAACCGGACTCTACTCTGGGCGTGAAGAAGTGGCGGAAAAGAGCTACATTTGGATGAACCCCAACATAGTTTTCGCACAGATGTGCGAAAACGGCCATCGTAAGGATGGCGTTGGGGGTGAAATCTAGGAGGTGGAGGCCATACGTATTCATTACATCACAAAAGAACTCCGAGTACGGAGGGCACAGACCACAATGGAAGAATGCGGCAAAGTAAAAGTACCCGCCGGGGAACATGTCGACGGCGACGGCGGGGAGGACTCTGGTGCGGGGATGAGCTTTGGTCTCCCTCGCCCAGAACAAATAGTATTTGTCCCGCAGCTCCCTCGCGCCAAGCCTCGGCGCGAAGACCACGCACTTCCTCCGCAGGGCTGCCAGCTTCGCCGCCTGCTCGGACTTCTCCTTCTTGGCCTTATCACTCTTCGCCTTGTCGCTCTTCGGAGCCATGGCGGGGGCGGCGAGGAAAGAGGCGAAGAGGTCGACGGTGCCGCGGATGCGGGAGATGGCGGAGGAAGGGAGGGGTTGGGCTCTCTGTCGACCTTTGGGAGGCAGAGGGCGACGGGGGTTTCTGGAGAATCAAGGCACAATGAAAACGATGGAGGGAACTGCCCCTGCTTCCTCTGCTTTTAAGGGGGAAGTGGGGGACGTTCCGCATTTCCCATTAAAGAACAGGCCACGATCTCTCCCACGACGCCGCAATCGACGCGTGCCGTTAGGGAGGGATGCGGCGGATACGGAAGGGGATACGGCTTGCCGTGGGCAGCGTGTGCCCGTGCACTGTCTTGGGCCTGGCCCAACAGCGCTCGGCACCGTGTGTGGCCCAGGCCCGGGGGCTCCTGTCGGTGTACTAAGATAGGGGTACCTTAGTACCCCAACTTGTGCACGGGCAGTAGCAGCTTCCCGTGGCAGGGCTTACCACGTGCTCGCCAAGAACCGTTCTGGTCCCTATGAAGCCATTCAAGAACAAAGTATACAAGTCAGAAGATCAAGGCCCCGGCAAGAGGAGCTTGCCGGGAAGGCCGCACCAGGCTCAAGGTTATCACTTTAGCACAAGACCCTGGCAAGAGGAGCTTGCCAGGAAGGCCAAGGAACACATACCTCAAGAGATGTCTCAGCGCATCATGCGCCCCGGCAGGACCCGGAGAGCGACAAGCTTCCGGGCCCGGCAAGATCACGACCCCGGCAAGGTGCTTGCCGGGGAAACCTACGCCGTGTGCCCGCGCTCCAGCTCATCTGCCAACGCGTCGCCCTGGGGCCTTTCCAGGGGCACGTGGCAGACGGGTGTGCAGCCTGGGGGACACGGTGGCAAGCCACGGTGACGAGGCTACCGCCGTGGCGAACGGAGAAGCATGGACGGACGCTTTTGGGGGCGACGGCGACGGGCATTTAATGCCCTTGTCCCCCACTGTCAAAGTTAGGTGAAGACCACTGTTCATATACTGTTCATGCACTGTTGCAACTACCACCAAATTTACACTTTTACCCTCCTCTACGTTGACACTTGTCGGTGACCCCTTTGAGCTATAAAAGGAGGCCCATGCACAACGTAGCGGGGGTTCGAAACCTAGACAACTCTCTCGCTCGGTGTAGCTAGTACTGTAGATCTTCAAGCTCCCGAGCTCAAGAACTCAATCCAACCTAAGCAGGAGTAGGGTTTTACGCGTCCGCGCGGCCCGAACCTGGGTAAAACTGCCCGCGTGTGCTCCTCGATCTGCTCTCCGTGCTCCCTCCGCTCCCTTACCGCAACGTAGAAGGGGCTCCGGTCCCATAGGTGCTCGTGGGAGGACAGTTTCCCCCGACAGCTGGTTCTATGGTGGAATCTATGCCACATGTTTAGTAAGAGAGCTGGGTGTTCCACCTTTGCCCCTTGACCCTACCCTACCCACGCAGTATTTAGACTTTGACGCTCTGAAAAACCACAAGATCCTTAAAGGAGACATTCATAATTTCACTTGCAAATTGGTATTTAACCAATCGTCTGTTGTGTACACACATTTTCCTGCGCCTGCTCTTTTTGATTATCACACCAAGGGAAGATATTTCGTTCTTGAGAGCGAGGCCCGAGCCCACAACGCTGCGGTCGAGGCAGCATGGCAGGCCGAGGCCTCTGCAACGAGAGCCTCCCTGAGCTACCACACCGACTACTATCCCGGCTACTAATTGCTTAACAAGTTAGCCCAAAAGCCTAAGCTTGGGGGGAGTACGTGTTTCTCACCGACTTTACATTGATGTTCACACATTTTAGTTGTCGGTGCTCACACTTTTTCATTGTGTTATCCATGCTTAATTTATTTTCTCGCCTTCTTCTTGTGTCTTTGAAAAACCTTAGAAAAACAGAAAACATTAGTTGTAGTTAGTTTACTTTCTATACTTGCTTAGTTGTAATATTAAGAAGAAAACTCAAAAATATTTCCTTGTTCTTCTTTTGCTTGTTGGGAGCTTTCCCGTGTAAATAGTTTTTCTCGTTTTTGCTTTCCCCTTTTATTGCTTGTTCTAGAAAACCAACAACTCCAGAAATATTTCAGTGTGTTTCTCTGAATTTCTTTTCTTTTTATTCGAGTCGTACCAAGGAGAAGACCACGATGAAAATGTTGAGTGGCGCTCATACGCATAATTGTTGATCTAATAAAAAGCCTGTTTTACCTTGTCTTTTCCTTTTGAATAAAATGTTTGCAGATTCCAGCTTAGTCCATGAGACTCTTGCACTATTATTATTTTCACATCGATCGGTCATGCAAGTGAAAGACAATAATGATAATATTTGATGGTCTGGCCGTGGCAGAGAGAAACTGGTATGAACTCAACTTGTTCCGTTTTTGTAAATATATTTAACCTAGTATCCATGATTCAGTCCATTATGATTAAACATGTTTGCAATGACAATTAGAGATTATAGTTTCAGATGCCATGCATAAGTAGCTAGAAGCTGATAATTATTTATCTTGGATATCAACATTGCGTTAAAATGATTGTGATGTAGTATGATGTTATGGTATCCTCCTCTGAACGTTCGAGTGGCTTGACTTGGCACATGTTCATACATGTAGTTGAATCAAAACCAACATAGCCTCTATGATATTTATGTTCATGGTGTTCATATCCTACTCATGCTGGTGTCCAATATTTATTATGCATAATGTATGTTCATGACCGTTGTTACTCTCTAGCTGGTCGCTTCCCAACCTACACTACTAGGAAAATGGCTATAAATGATATGCCCACTAATGGCGCACCAGACATGTGGTGCGCCATTACTATATACTAATGACGCATCATGTGTCGGTGCGCCATTAGTGTCCAAATACTAATGACGCACCACATCCACGGTGCGCTATTAGTAACAATTTTTTTTTCAAAACTAGTAATGGCGCACCAGTGGATAGTGCGTCATTACTAGTTTAACTAGTAACTAGTAATGGCGCACCACATCCACGGTGCGCCACTAGTAATTTTATTTCAATTTTTTTATATTTATTTCAATTTTTTTCCAAAACTAGTAATGGCGCACCAGTGGATAGTGCGTCATTACTAGTTAAACTAGTAATGACGCACCACATCCACGGTGCGGCACTAGTAATTTTTTTTCAAATTTTGTTTCTATTTTTTTTTAAACTAGTGATGACGCATCGTGTGTGTAGTGCGCCCTTACTAGTTGAACTAGTAATGGCGCACCACTCCCACGGTGCGCCATTACTAACTTGGCCCAAAAATTCCACCGAATGCACCCCCAGGGTGGACCGCCTTTTCAGTTTTAAAAAATAAAAGAAAATGATGGAAATGTCAAAAAAATAAAAGAAAATAAGTTTCCCATGTGATATGTTGGTCTACTTGTTGAAAAAATTTACAAATATGAATTTTGACTTTATTTGCAAAATATCTCTGGAATTTGTAAAATGGGCATAAATTTTGCATACGAACTCGAATTAAAAAGTTTCCCTTGTTTTTTTATACGAACTCGATGTCACCATGGCACCAGACAACTCCACCATCCTGCACGTATCCGTTCACACGCGCCGGCGCCGAACGTCCGCAGCGCCATGCCATTGAATTTGCATGATTATTGCAGGAGTACATATTTTCTTGCAGGTTATTTTTTCTTGCGGGTAGCATGTTATCTTTTGAGCTATAGGATAACTGTAAGCGGTTCTTATTACACGATGCGAAAGTGCACAAATTTATGATATCTGAATGCAACCAGTGGGAAATGCTACAAATTGCCTAATAAAAAAGTTATGTCAGACCCATTTGTATAGGCCGTGCCATGGCATGCATTCATCTTGCGAGATGATGTCAAGCGCCGCCTGCAGGCTAGCCACAACATCTTGGATGGGCGGCCGGTCAGTACCCCGCAACCGTACGCAGCGCGCCGCCGTGTGTGCCACCAGCTCCAGCGCTTTGAGCTGTTGCGATGCCGGTTCCGCCGATGGGCGTCTGTCTAGCACCTCCTCCAGCTCGCCCGCCTCGATGAACCGGAGCGCGAAGCTCACCGAGTCCTCAGGGACCCAGCGCTCGCCCGCCCGGTTAACCACCTGGCTGTCTGCCGTCATGCCCGTGAGCACCTCCAGCATCACCATCCCGAAGTTGTACACGTCGCTCGCCGGACTGAGGCGACCTGTGCAGAGGTACTCCGTGTCGGCGTACCCATAGGTGCCGACGACGGGGTGCACCCGAGCAGCCTCCCGTGGGTCCCATGCGAGCGACAAGCCGAAGTCGGCCAGGCAGGGAACCCAGCTTGCGTCGAGAAGGATGTTGCTCGGCTTGATGTCGCGGTGGATGATCGGAGCGGCGTGGCCGTGGAGGTGCTCGACTGCCCGCGACACGCCCAGCAGCACCTCGACGCGCGCTCTCCAGGACATCGTCACCGGCGAGCAAGAAGTTAGGGGAGCGGGCTGCTTGTGCAGGTGGTCATGGAGCGAGCCGTTGCTCATGTACTCGTAGACGAGCAGGTGCTCCTCCTCCGAGCACCCGCCTAAGAGGGGGATGATGTGCTCGTGGCGAAGGGTAGGGAGGATGGCGAGCTCCGTGCGGAAAGCATCCTCGTGGTCTCGATACGCGTTCCTCGTGAAGCGCTTGACGGCCACCTCCCGCCCATGGCGAAGCCTGGCTCTGTACACCATCCCCGAGCCGCCTTCACCGATCTTTGCTTCAGGGGCGAAGTTGCTAGTGACCGTCGCGAGCTCCGCCAATGTGAATTCCTCGGCCCCAACGCCATCGGGATCTATATCCTAGTAAAGGCAAAGACAAATATGCCAAGAATAGTACATTATTAGTATTTAGTGCTAGCAGTTAAGCACTTAGGCTAGCTGGTCAGTTAATTCATCTCAAGGAGGAAGAGTTGCAGAGCCTGAGAGCTGTGATCAGGTTGGCAGTTCTGCCAAGAATGCATAAAATGTTTCTATTTAAAAAATCAGGGTTGTGGAGCTTTGATTGATCGTTGATCATCGGACAATATATATTGTGCTACACGATTCCACGTGCAACTTTGAATTACTGACATACAGTAGTTGTGGACCGAGGTACCTGCAGCTGCGGACGGGGCCGGGGGAGCGGAGGAGATGAAGGAGGACAAGGCGTGTGACCTGGAACCAGGATGCTGCAGATTTGGTCGAGCCGTCTGGTTATGCCGATGTAGCTGACAACGGGGAAGACGATGAGGTACGAGTCGATCCTACCGTGGAGTTCCCTGAACTTGTCCGCCTGCCTCCTGGCCAAGACGAACTGGTACGCCACGCTGCGCCCCTGGCAGGAGCCGACCAGCTCGTGCGCCTCCCGGAGCGTCTCGTCCAGCCCGGCCAGCGACCGCGCGGCCGCCTCTGGAAGATGCTCCAGGTGAGGCAGCAGCTCGGCGATCATGAGGACGCGGCGCGCCAGCTGCTCGCACTCCCTCCTGTTCTGCCGAGCCGTCGCGGCCGCCCGGATGATCATGGCGATAAGCCCGCCGGCGTCCCCTTTCCCGACCAGCTGCGCTACCGTAGCCGCATTCCCCAGCCCGGACCACAGCGCCATGGCAACAGAGCCGGGGCTAATGGTAACCCCAGCTAGCTTTTGTACTCCACTCTCCGCCATGACACCGTGCCATGGCCATGCCACCAACCAGCCGCAGCCGGAGAGTCGCCGAAACCGCGTGCCACAACAACTGCTGCTACTAAAGTAAGGGGCCGCTGAGTGACTCACTGGCTGACTTCCGTTAAGGCAGAAAGGCATTAGCCACCGGCCATGCATGCTTTCCGCATAGTAGAATTGCCGCTTTAAACACAAGTAGAAGTATATAATTGAAAACGTTAAAGGCGTGCAAGTATTTTAGATCCAACTTTGCGCACAATTAGATTAATTATAGTATATATCTTGTGTGACTTCAAAATTATATCATTGAAAACTTCTTTCGAATATGAATTCAAATGTGTAATTTTTGTCATATATAATCCATATTTGGTTTGCCTAGTTTACGATCAAATTGTAATTGAGATGCGTGCCTGTCATATTCATTGGAATGGAGAGGAAGTAATCAAGTAATCATGGAGCACAGGAACCTACCTCCACCATACTCTCTCATCACGACCAACAATTACAAAAGCAGTGTAAAGCCATGACTAGTTATACATGTACGAAACACTAAACTGATAAGTTTTTTCTTTTGAGGGGTAAAGCCAACTTTATTCATCAAAATTCATAATTAGTGGGATATACAAACTGAGTTATGCGGTTGACCAAACCAAACATGACTAGTTATACATGTACGAAACACTAAACTGATAAGTTTTTTCTTTTGAGGGGTAAAGCCAACTTTATTCATCAAAATTCATAATTAGTGGGATATACAAACTGAGTTATGCGGTTGACCAAACCAAACATGACGCGGCTGAGCTAGAGAAAGAGAAAACTTAGCTAAAACTACATGCTTCATAATTAATAACACGACCTTCACAATGGAAATTACATGTAAATGAAGCTGCTCTAGCTATGATCTTCGAAATAATAGCACCATATCTACCATTGTTACTCTGCCTTATGTCTCCCACCACTTCTTTCGAGTCAGAGGCTACACTGCAATTATGTAGATGGAGAGCTTCCGCAAGTGACAAAGCTTCGCAATAGGCCAACACCTCCAAACTCGCTGGATAATGAACACCAACAACAACAAGTGCCGAGGTGCATAGATAGTTTTCATTGGCGGACCTGCAGACTGCCGCCGCGGATCCACCCCTTAGCATCAACATGTATTTCGGCATAGCCAAGAGGTGGCGTCTCGGGCCTAGGTGTTGTGCCCTGAAGACAGTGGCGTAGCCAGGTTTTTATGTCAGGGTGGTCCAATTGTCACAAAATAAAATTTAGACGAGAAATTTAACAAACCAACATATGCACACAAAATATATCCAAAGCACATATCAATAAGGTCTTTCAAAGCATATTAAAATTCGTGTTCAAGTCTTACATTTGCGTAAAATATAACACCCCTTATTTGTCGGTATACTGCCTTCTCAAAACCATGAAAGTCTCAATTATATATCTTCAGTCACTTTGGAGAAAGCATCTTCGGAGCAAAAGAAACTTCTTTAAAGCTTGCACTCTCAAGAAATCGTTCAAATCTTCAGAGCAAAAGGAAGTTGTTCTTTGAATTAGAGAAGAATAAAAATCTTACTCTGCACTGGGCTGTACGGATGTACCTATGCGTGCGTGTGATGTGCTTGTCGGCCTATGGGACGGGCGTTCTTCGCCGGCCGCCTGGTCGTCGCCGTCGGCGGGTGCCCTGCCGGAGTGCCGGCCTTGCGTAGTTGCGCTGGGCAATGGCGCTAGCCGCTAAGGTTTCAGTCTTTCAGACTTCCGAAGACCAGAGGAAAAGGAGACGAGTAGACGACGAGGAGTCAGGAATTAGGCACGATCAGTGCACGCATACCAGGAAACGGAAGAAACGAGCCAAGGCTTCGCATGTAGATGGGCTGAGATCTGACTTGGGCCTGTATATTTTTCCTTTTTTTTCAGAGAAGTACTAAACTAATGGGCCAAATTCCAGGGTGGTCCATGGACCACCCTGGCCACCCTACAGCTACGCCACTGCCTGAAGACTAGTGACGGTGGGCGACATCGCTCCCACACTCTTCTCTTGATGAAATTGTTTGACCCCCACCCCCCGAGCTTGGCCCCCGCATCGCCCTCCTCGAGCGAGGTGACCGGGGCGGCTCCGCCGAGCGAGGTGACCGAGACCGCCGCTGACCAGCTCGCGTGGCGCTTTGACTGCCGCCACGTCGACTCGAGGGCCCACACGGGATAACGACCAGCCGTGCATTTTTGCAAAAGAGCCCCCCAAACCTAATTTGTCCGCAGTCGTAGTCCTTCTCCTCTCCACTTCCCTACCTCTCTCTGCTCTGGAGAAACAGGGGCGATCGACAGCGGTGGTCCGGTGAGAAGAGGCGGCCATCGCAGGCGCTTGTCCGACGACGGCGCCGCTAGGATGGCGCCCGTGCTATGGCGAGCCGGAGATCCTCCTCCGTGAAACGGTTAATGTCGTGCCCGTAACCCTAACCCTCGATCCTCTTTTTCTGCGAATTCCGATTTAGCTCGAATCGATGGTAGTGTTTGACTGAATAGTTGTCTGGTCCATCTTCCCAGTAATAATGTTGGCAAGGATTCGGTGGAATCTGACAAAAATTGAGTAACAAAATTCAGCCAAAAAAAACACAGAAACATCAAATCGATTGGGGCACTTGTAGAAAATCTTACATGATGATTGGGGCACTTGTAGAAAATCCTGCCAGGATTTGCCTCCGATTTTGACACAAGACGAATTGTAGATCGAATGCGGCAGCTAGGGCATGGTACCAACAGTAGCAGACCCGCTGGTGTCGGCGATGAGATGGGCGGCAAGAAAAAGGCTAATGCCGGAGGTGGAGGAGGCGCTACGGTACTGTTTATCCAAAATACGGTACTGTTTATCCAAAAATACGGTACTGTTTATTTTGGAGGAGGTGGAGGAGGTGGATGGAGGAGGTGCCCGTAACCCTAACCCTCGATCCTCTTTTTTGTTTCTCGATGTATGTTTCGAATTTTGATCTGAAATTTTGTGGGGTTATCTTAGTATGTGCTGTGAACATGCATGATTTTCTTCAGATTTTTCCGCAAGTTTAAATTTAAATTTGGGCCGCATGTCACCGTGCATGTCACCATAGCGCATGTCACCTGATCCTAGTCCATGGACAAGTCGCCCATGAACCATACGGTACTGTTTATCCAAAATAAAATCCGCATTGGTTTCTCAGCGACATAAGGGCATCTCCAACCGTTCGGCCCCTGGGCGCCTAAATAGAGCGGCATGGGGGCGTACCGGCGCTAGTTCAGCCCTTGGGGACGACCTAGCTTCCAGTCACGCCCCCAAGCGTCGGCCCCAGGATGCGGAAAATTTGAACTAGGTCGTTCCCGCTCACAAAAGACGCCACAAATCCGGCGATCGGACGTAGTCTGGCGTTACAAAAAACAGAGCGCCGCACGCCGCAAGTTCGCGTGCGCAACAAATCACTCGGTGGGGTCGGCTCCAGGCGTTGGCGGAGTCGGCGTGCGCGGGCTCGGCGGTGTCGGAGCTGCTTCGGTGCTGGACTGTGTCGGCGCGGCTTCGGTACTGCTGGGCGGCGATGTAGAGGCGTCGTTCGGGCTTGGCGTCCGAGTGGCCGTGGGCACGGGAGCTGACGTCGTCGGCGTCGTCGTCTGCAGCTGGTTCAGGATGAGGCCGCGCTCCGCCAGGTACCACGCCCTGAGCTGCTCGTCGTTGCTCTAGAGCATGTCCGCCCCGCCCATCAGAAAAGCCATGTCGGTGTTCCTCTTCTTCGAGGCGACGTTCGTCCGGAGCAGGTCGACGTTGGTCCGGAGCAGGTCGAGCTTGATGGCGCTGTTCGTCATCAACGACGACCACCGCTCGGCGGTTTTCTCTTCACGCTGGACAGCCCGGGCCTGGACGTCGGCGAGGCAATGCTCGATGGACTCCTGCACTCGCGCGGTTGCCGCGTCGGCGATTTTCCCCTTCTTTGCCAATTTGTGGCCGTCCGGCCGCCCCTCTGACGCGCCCGGAGTCGTCGCGTCCGGCTTGTATGTCTCCTTGGCCTTGTCGAGGGTGCGTCAGACTTCCACCCACTTCTCGCACTTGTCAATGCGCTTGTAGACGTGGAGGTACTTGAAGTCGGCGTCGAGGTTGTCGCGCCGATACATGGTGAACATGCGCAGCAACTACGCGGAGGAACAAACAGTTGGCGGTTGGCGGACGTAGACGACGAAGAGATGCGGGCGAACGACGTGCGTACCTGATCCTCAACGCTGGCGCCGCTCTCCGGGCGAGCCGCGACCTCCTCGACGATCCCATGCCATTTGTTGCACGCCCCCTGGATACGCCCCCAATGGTTCGCCATCGCCTTGGAGCCGCGCTGCATGTAGACGCCTTTGAAGTAGGGGTCGACAAGCTTCCGCTCGTCGAACTCGGCCTTGATGCGGTCCCAGTACGTCTCGAAGCTCTGGTTCGTGCCGGTGGTCGGGTCGAGGCAGACGACTTTCCATGCTTCGGTGAGGCATTCCTCCTCCTTGGACATCCACTTGATGTGCGGTTCGCCTGGCCTAGCCGCCCGCTTCTTCTTCTGGCGCCCCTTCGTCGGATTAGGAGCCGGCTCCTCCTCGTCCTCGTCCTCGTCCTCCTCCTCCTCCTCGGGTTCCTGCGCTTCCTGCGCGTCCTCGCCGTAGACGTAGCCGAGCTCGGCCTCCATGCCGCCGCTGAGATCCACTACCTCGTCCTGGGTGGCGAACCCGGGAGACGCGGCGGCCGCGGTCGACCCTGTCGCGATGATGTCGTCCATGTCGGCTCCTGTGTTGTCGGTGTCGCCGAGGTGCGAGAAGGGCAGCGGTCCACGGCGGAGATCGGGCGTCGGTGTGGACGCGTAGGCGGGCGTCGAGTAGTTGTATGGAGGGTACTCCACGCCGACGAAGGCGGGCGAGGGTGTGCGCGTCGCGGGGTGGCCATGGGGGAAGGTCACGTTTGGGTTGAACCCACCGTGCGCGTCGCCGTCGGCGTAGCAGGGCGACGACGATCCCCATGGAGATCTGACGCCTTGCTGTCCCCAGGGTGCATACTTTGCGTGGCTGACGACGGGTGGATTCATCATCCCCGCGTGGTCGACCGATGAGGAGGACGCCGCCGCTCGCGCCTTGTTGTCGCGGGCCTTCTTGGCGATGGCCCTGTTCCGCCGGTCGGCGGTGACTGCGTCGCGCCGCTGAACTTCCACCCTCCACTCGCCGTTCGACATACCCGGTGGCTTCAATGGCGGCGCCCTCGGCTTCCTCTGCTTCGGCTGGGCCACGGTGCCGGTCGTGGTTGCCGCCGCGCGCGGCATGGCGTACTTCTTCTGCGGCATGGCGGCGACTGGAAGGCGAGCGGGAGGGGGTTTGGCGGGAGAAAGGGAGGGAATGGCGGGAGGAAGGCGAGCGAGCGGGAGGGATGCGAGGGAAAAGCGTCAAGAAACGGCGGGAAAAGGCCCTCGGGTCACCGCCAGGACGGACCCACGCGCCTTTTTCGCTTGTGCCGGCTTCCCAAGCGCCCCCAGGGTGCCGGGTTCGGCCTGGGTCCGCATGCACCAGTTTTGGCCCGAGCCGGCGAAAAACGGGCTTCTAGGGACGCGATTGGGCCGTTTTTTTACGCCGGCGCGGCAAAAACGCCTGTGGAGGGCCTGTTGGGGGCGCGGCTGGAGATGCTCTAACAAACGGAGCCACACTACTAGCTCGCAGTAACTAATGATTGTCTCCCCACCCCCCAAAAAATATCTAATGTTTGTCCCTAATTATGGGCCGGTGTCTCCCGACACAGCACTATAGCACGGCCAAATTGGTCGAAGATGGTGAAAATGAACAAAACTGATCCTTATCTGAAACTTCAACACAAAATGACCCTATTCTAAAAATATTTCACGAAAATGGCCCCTTTTGCATGACGCGTGGAGTTAGGGCGCCATGCTAAAGAGCATGACGCCCCGAGCTAGGGCGTCATGGTAGCGACATGTAGCATGGTGCCCCGACCTAGGGTGCCATGCCAAATAGCATGACGCCCTAACTCGGGGCGTCATGCTATCTAACATGGCGCCCTAGCCCCGGGCGTCATGCAAAAAGGGTCATTTCGTGAAATATTTTTAGAATGACGTCATTTTGTGGTGAAGTTTCGGATAAGGGCCAGTTCTGTCTATTTTCATTCGAAGATGTCTCTGGCTAGGATCGATCAAAGGTGTTGTACATGGGTACCAGCGCCATCGGCAATAAGGGCATCTCCAGCCGTTGGCCGTTGGCCGCCGAGCGCTTAGAATCGTCGCCTTGGGCGTACCGGCGCAAAAATCGGCGTGAGGGTTTTTGGGTCCTCAGCCGCCGGTCTCAGGGTCATCCCAGAAGGCGCCTTTTTAATATAAAATAAGAATTCGGCTAAATTTTGGCAAACTGGGCAAAGATTCGGCTAAAATTCGGCGAACATGACATTTATAGCATAGTTTTTTAAACAAACTGAATGCTATTCTTCGGGGCGAAGAACGTGACGAGCGCGTAGAAGTCACCGTCGTCCTCGTCGGCCTTCTCCTCCTTGACGCGGCCGCCGGGGAGTGAAGCGTCACCGCGCCGCCCGTGAAGAGCCTCCTTGTGATGAGAAATCAATGGAAGGCTGGCCGGCGACAGCCTTTGCATTGATTCCCCGCGGAAAACCGAGGCGTTCTGAGAACGACGAGGCGAGTGTCGCTGACTCGGCGGGCCCGCGGTTAGTTCGCACCAAAATCATTTTGTCCGGTGCCCCCGAGCGCCCCTAGCGCACCGGGTTCGTCCTGGGTCCGCCGGCGTCAAATTCGGCCCGAGCCGGCGAAAAATGGGATTCTGGAGGCGCGGCTGGACCGATTTTTGAGCGTCGGCGTGAAAAAAAGTCTGGGAAAGACGTGTTGCCCTGTTGGGGGCGCGGATGGAGATGCTCTAAGAGCATCTCCAGCCGTGCCCCCAACAGGCCCTCCCCAGGCGTTTTTGCCGCGTCGGCGCCGAAAAAACGGCCCAGTCGCGTCCCCAGAAGCCCCCTTTTCGCCGGCTCGGGCCAAAACTGGTGCCGGCGGACCCAGGCCGAACCCGGCACCCTGGGGGCGCCTGGGGAGCCGGCACAAGTGAAAAGGGCGCGTGTGTCCGCCCTGTCGGTGACTCGAGGGCCTCTTCCCGCCGTTTCTTGCCACTTTCCCCCCACTTCCCTCCCGCTCACTCGCCTTCCTCCCGCCATTCTCTTCCTTCCTTCCGCCAAACTCCCTCCCGCTCGCCTTGCCACCGAGGAAGTACGTCGCCATGCCATCGAGGAAGTACGCCGCCCCACGCGCGGCGGCAACCGCGACCGGCACCGTGGCCCAGCCGAAGCAGAGGAAGCCGAGGGCGCCGCCGTCCTAGCCACCGGGCATGTCAAACGCCGAGTGGAGGGTGGAAGTTCAGCGACGCGATGCAGTCACCGCCGACCGGCGGAACAGGGCCATCGCCAAGAAGGCCCGCGACAACGCGACGCGCGCGGCTGCGGTTGCCTCCTCATCGGCGGACCACACGGGGATGATGAATCCACCCGACAGCCACGTCCAGTACGCGCCCTGGGGACAGCAAGGCGTCGGTTCTCCGCAGCCATGGGGATCACCCTCGCCGGGCTACGTCGACGGCGACGCGCACGGTTGTTTCAACCCAAACGTGACCTTCCCCATGGCCACCCAGCGACGCGCACACCCTCGCCCACCTTCGCCGGCGTGCAGTAGCCTCCATACAACTACTCGCCGCCCGCCTATGCGTCCTCACCGATGCCCCCTTTCCGCCGTGGCCCACTGCCCTTCTCGCACCTCGGTGACACCGACGAGACAGGAGCCGGCATGGAGGACATCATCGCGACAGGTTCGACCGCGGCCGCCGCGTCTCCCGGGTTCGTCACCCAGGACGAGACGGTGGATCTCAGCGGCGGCATGGACGGCGAGCTCGGCTACGTCTACGGCGAGGACGTGCAGGAGGCGCAGGAGCCGGAGAAGGAGGAGGAGGAGGTGGACGAGGAGGAGGAGGAGGAGGAGCCGGCGTCTGATCCGACGAAGGGGCGCAAGAAGAAGAAGCGGGCGGCCAGGCCAGGCGAGCCGCGCATTAAGTGGACGTCCAAGGAGGAGGAATGCCTCACCGAAGCATGGAAAGTCATCTGCCTCGACCCGACAACCGGCACGAACCAGAGCTTCGAGACGTACTGGGACCGCATCAAGGCCGAGTTCGACAAGCGGAAGCTCATCGACCCCTACTTCAAAGGTGTCTACATGCAGCGCGGTTCCAAGACGATGGCGAACCATTGGGGGCGTATCCAGGGTCGTGCAACAAATGGCATGGTATCGTCGAGGAGGTCGCGGCTCGCCCGGAGAGCGGCGCCAGCGTTGAGGATCAGGTAGGCCACACCGTTCTCCCGCCTCTCTTCGTCGTCTACGCTCGCCAACTGTTTGTTCCTCCGCGCAGTTGCTGCGCATGTTCGCCCTGTATCGGCGTGACAACCTTGACGCCGACTTCAAGTAACTCCACGTTTACAAGCGCATTGATAAGTGCGAGAAGTGGGCGGAAGTCCGGCGCACCCTCGACAAGGCCAAGGAGACATACAAGCCGGAAGCGCCGACTCCGGGCGCGTCAGAGGGGCGGCCGGACGGCCAGAAAGGGGCCAAGAAGGGGAAACACGCCGACGCGGCTACCGCGCGTGTGCAGGAGTCCATCGAGCATTGCCTCGCCGACGCACAGGCCCGGGTCGTCCCGCGTGAAGAGAAAACCGCGGCGCGGTGGTCGTCGTTGATGACGAACAACGCCATCAAGCTCGACCTACTCCGGACCAACGTCGACCTGCTCCGGACCAACGTCGCCGCGAAGAAGAGGAACACTCACCTGGCTTTTCTGATGGGCGGGCGGACATGCTCCAGAGCAACGACGAGAAGCTCAAGGCGTGGTACATGGTGGAGCGTGGCCTCATCCTGAACGAGCTGCCGACGACGCCAATTCCCGCGCCCACGGCCACGCCAACGCCAAGCCCGAGTGATGACGCCTCCACGACGCCGCCCAGCAGCACCGAAGCCGTGCCGACACCGCCCAACACCGAAGCAGCTCCGACACCGCCGAGGCCGCGCACGCCGACTCCGCCCACGCCTGGAGCCGACCCCGCTGAGTGATTCGTTGCGCACGCAAACTTGCGACGCTCTGTTTTTGTATGTCAGACTACATCCGATCGCCGAACTGTGACTTGTGATCGCCGGATTTGTGACGTCTTTTGTGATGAGCGGGAATGACCAAGTTCGAATTTCCCGCATCATGAGGCAGGCGCCTGGGGGCGTGACTGGGAGCTAGATCGCCCCAGGGACCGAGCTAGCGCCGGTTCGGTCCCAGACCGCTCTTTTTAGGCACCCTGACGGCCGAACGGCTGAAGATGCCCCAAGGTTCATCGCGTCATCGGTCTCGCCGGGGGATGAATACTGCTGTACTGCTAGCGATGATGCGATGCAGAGCCTTCAGAGTCAGAGAGAGAGAGAGGCGGTGGGTCGTCGTAATGATTTGGTCAGGAGTACGGTACAGAGCCCTTGAGCCACGCGGCTGCAGTCGCAGTGCAGCACAGCAGCAAGTGCGTCTTCGGAGGATTCAGGCAGTGGTCACTGGTCATCGCTCAAGACTGAACCATTCCTTGGAGAACGCTGGCCGTGGCCTTTCAACGCGACTCAGATGTGCAGAGGTCGAGACGCGCCGTGGCAGGCGGACGTACGGGAGCTTTTGCACAGGGGAGTTTGATGTCACAACAAAAGTTTCGTCACATTCCGCTGCATGATGATGATCCCCGTGAAGCCAATGTGGTTGCAAAATCTGATCGACATCTGTTACGGCATATATATTTTTTATTTTGCGAGAAGATGTTACGGCATGCCTGTCTTGAACAAGTGTTCTTCCTCACCTGCTCAACTCGCAACAACTCGCCGTGTCCCCGTCAGTCAGGAGGCAGCGATCAACGACGCTAGGAAATGAGAAAATGAGGAGGGTCTCAAGTTTTCTCATTCGTCAACTCGATGGACATTCACCTGGTTTTTTTGTAATGGCACTCTGCCACCTCTGACCACCTGGTCCCACACCACCGGTAAACAACGCACGCCCGGGCTGCTTGTGTGTTTCCGCCCCCGTTCGCCGTCCTTGTCAACTTGTGCTCCGTCATGGCGGGCAATCTTCGGTTTGCTCGTGTAGCTACAAACAAAGACGGCCTGAATCAGAGGTCTCTCCAAAGAGCTGGAGTCCATGGTTTATCTCTTCTGCTGACAAATGAAGCTTTCTCGGCCAATTAAATGGTAACTTGCGATGCACATTTATAGGGGCCGGTGTACCTTTCAACTCGATCGACATTGCTATCATTGTACTCCCTCCGTCCAGATATACTTGTCGTAGAAATGCATAAAAAATAATGTATCTAGAACGAAAATACATCTAAATACATCCATTTCTCCGACAGTATTTTTGGACGGAGGGAGTACTACCTTTGCGGCATTGGCCCCTTCCGCCTCTTCACCTTGCCTTGGCTGATGCAGTGATGCTCGTCCTCCTCCTAGTAGGACAAAACACTAGGCCATGATTTCAGGGGCCGGGGCCAACACGTCCATGGAGGCATGCACCAGTGGTAATTATAAACAACATAAATAATAAGCGGAGCTACCACAAGAATAGCATGCACTAATGATTGTCCCTAATGAGACAGTGTCTGTCGCCCGACACTATAGCACGGCCAAATGATGAACGAAGGTGCCTAGGGATCGAGCTCGATCGATAACGAGAGCCGGAGCTCCCTAGATTTGTATAGCAGTAGTAGCATACTTAAGAGTTAAGTAGTGTAGTAGCGTTGAGCTAATGATAGCGTGAGAAAGGTGTACGAGGCCGAGAGGAAACTAGCCAGTGATGGTGCGGTGTACAGTCAGTGACAGTGATCCGGTGGTGGTAGTAATGATTTGCTCAGGAGCTCCGGCCCAAGCCATGACGAGCTGCTGCAGGTGCGGCTTTGGAGATTTCAGGGTCTGCTCCTCGCTGAAACACTGGACTGGAGAGGAGAGCGAGCGCGTTAACTCCGTCCGCTCGCTGCTCGGAGCGCGCATTGACGCCTCCCTGCCCACTCCCAGCTTCCCAGTCCCGGACCTGGGGAGAAAAGATCCTCCTGCCTGCTCCTGTGCTGCAGCCGCGAGCGCACCACCATGCATGGCATGGCAGTCGCACGCCTCGTCGTCTCCAGAGCAGAGGAGAGCGGGTGATGCTTTTGGAGGGGCGGCAGCTAGCCGTAGCTCGGCTAACTGCGACGGAGTGTAGTTTGATCTGAAAAGAAGCATTCGGCCTGTTCTGCTCTGTCAAACCACACCGTGGAAGTGACGATTCCGTGAACCAGTTCATCCCCCGCTTGCCAAAACTGATCTTATAGTACGATCGGAATAGGAGGAGAAACACACCGCTTAAGAGCATCTACAACCGGGCGTCTTAAACCCCCCTCAAACGCTTGAACGGTCACTAACCGGTCACAAAAAATCAATCCAGCAGGGCGTCTCAAACCCCCCTCAAACGTCCGGACCGACAGGCACTCCGTGTATCCAGCCTAAATATGAGGCCGACATGAGAAGACCCTGGCGCATGGCCGGTCGTGCCTGTCATGGCGAATATGCCCACCCGATCCCACATATATTCCCGCCGATCCACTCCCCGGACCATTTCACTCCACTCCTCTCCGCCACCCAAGCTTGCTTCCGACGATGTCCAACATTGCGGGCAGTGGATCCAACGACGACCAGTAAAGATTCGTCGACTGGAGTGTCGTCTCGTGCGGTTTGGATAAGGCAATGGACGTCCGCATAGCACTCCACAGCTCCCGGAAGGACAGAGCCAGATCGAAGGCGGGATCTGTTCGGCATGAGTCCATTGCGTCGGTGCACTGGGCGCTCGGAGCTGGATCACGCGGTCCTCTCGGGAGCCATTATATCTCCCTTTCCCCATTACCGGTCCGCCAGAGTATGAGTTCTACCGGCACCGATGTGCCCGTCGTGGGAAGAAGAGGATGAAGGCGGCTGACGCCCGCCTCGCTACCGACATGGCGACGGCGGAGGTGGCTGATGCGGTAGAGCGGACAAGCACATAGGAGGAGGCCATCCACGCCTACATTGCAAAGAAGCAACAGCGGAGGAACACGCGCGCCCTCACTCAAGAGTTGAATCGGACGGTTCGTGCCATGACCGGACTACCCCCCAAGGAGGAGAAGGAGGACAGCGACGGGTCGGACAGCTCCGACGATGAGCATATCCGGCTCGATCCATACCGCATCTTCGACCGCTACTTCCACGAGAAGGACGACAAGGCCACGTGTGAATGATTTCCGCCATAGCTAGCATGTAGGTTAAACATGCCAAATTTTGATAGGCTAATAGCATGTCCTTTGTAGTAGCCGGACCATGTGTGCAATGCATTGTTCACGTAGTTGCTTGAGTCTGTATGAATTTAAGGTTTGTTAATTGGGGTGTCCGGTGTGAGAAGTAAAATTTAAGACGTGACCGTCATTATCCGCGGACGCGTTCGGGCGATTATGTGGATGTTTGAAGGACCGGATTTGTCCGTCTGTAGTTGCTCTAATCAGGCAAATATACAGTGTACTGGAAAAAAATACGCAAGTTTTGAATCTGCTATTCTCACGTGAGGAGCATGCTAGGCACACAATTTGGCGACCGCCTCGGCGTTCCACCGGAAGCAAACGGCCTCATGTGGCCACTCCATGGCGTGGTTTGGACCACGAGTGCATCAACGGACGGGTTTTGAACCTTTATTTCACGTTTTGCGAGTTTGTGGATTAATGTGAGCCTTTAGAGCATTAACTGGGTGTATCCGTTTTGTGCCTTCATTTATGTATACATGTAATCATGTCCTCTACATCCTCCTTGTAGGCACGAGGATATGGCATGATCGAAAACTTAGTTAAGATGACCTCAAGTAGAAAAGTTTTCAACATGTGAAAGTTCCATATCGTCAAAATGAGAAACTTTGATGTTTGGGTCATCAACGTCCGATCTCATCCAAACGGCCGAAACCGTGCTCGAAGTTATAAGATTTTGGCACTCAGAGTACCGTTAGGCCAATTACGCCTTCAAGACGGCCTCCATCCTAAACTTTAAACATATAATGTTGTTCATCTGCCTTTTTTATTATATTTTAATGTTGTCTCATTTGCTTTGCTTCTTGGACCTTGCTAACAACAATGTTAATGTGAGTGGTTTTACTTGCATAACATATAAGTACATAAGGTTATATATACATTTCCTTCATTACATGCTTTCATATTACATAGATAATGGAAGTAAGGCCCAAAACTCATTGGCGTGGACGAGCTCGCGCGATCCCGGTATCGCGAGGCGTCCGTTTGTTTCGGGATATGAGATGTCGCCGGTATTCCAGGAAGCGGATGTCAGCATATTTAATGCGTATACAGGACGGGAAGAGACGGCGTTTGGGATCGTGGCGACGGACGTCCAAGCGACGTTCGGTAGGCACACCACATCCATTTAACCCAGCCCATCGTCGTCGTCGGTGTGGTTCTCTTTCGATCCCCAATTCGCTCCAACAAACCCTAGCCGCATAGTGCATCTCAATCGATCCCCAAATCGAACCAAGACACCCTAGCTGGTAAAGATGGCAGATGCAGTTGCTGCTCCGGTTGCCCTGCTAATCGTGCCTTGCCCGGATTGCGGCAGGAACGTGGTGACCTATGTAGCTCGTCGCTGCCAGGAACGGCGTTGAGCGTTTCTACAACTGCCGCAGTCACATCGTAAGTACAGCTTTTTGGATGTTTTTCGTTAGTTTTTTCTTCTTGATTGGTTCCATATCTCATTCCGTAGCTTTTCCCTACAACCAATGGCAGCCAGCACGTGGTGGATGCGACTTCTATAGGTGTCCGCAAGCTTACGCTGAGTGGCTTGCTGCTGCAGGACCTCCGTTGGCGCAAATCGTGCTTGGACAGGAGCAAGCTAGCCAAGCGTTGGGAGTTGAAGTTTCGCAGCCACCGCAATTACAGCCGGGCCAGCAGAACGGACCGTCGGAAGGCACACAGTTCACATGTTCTGCCAGCGCCGTCACATGATACATGGTTCCCGCATCTGTTTGTACATGAGCAAGAAGCCAAGAACTGGAAGACACATGGCTAAGATAGCCCCTGCTCGAACCAGGGCACAGACCTTGATGTTTTTAGATTATCGTCCTCATTCTTCTGGCCCATATGGTCCACACAGCCACAATGCCGCGGACGTCTGCCGGCGGCGACTGCCGCTGCGACAGGCCATGGCTTCGCCGTGAAGGAAATATGCCCTAGAGGCAATAATAAAGTTATTATTTATATTTCCTTATATCATGATAAATGTTTATTATTAATGCTAGAATTGTATTAACCGGAAACTTAGTACATGTGTGAATACATAGACAAAACAGAGTGTCCCTAGTATGCCTCTACTAGACTAGCTCATTGATCAAAGATGCTTATGTTTCCTAATCATAGACAAGACCTATCCGTTAGCTTAGCACTATGATCGTTTAGTTTTACTGCTATTGCTTTCTTCATGACTTATACATGTTCTTATGACTATGAGATTATGCAACTCCCGAATACCGTAGGAACACCTTGTGTGCTATCAAACTTCACAACGTAACTGGGTGATCATAAAGATGCTCTACAGGTGTCTCCGAAAGTGTTCGTGGTGTTGGCATAGATCAAGACTAGGATTTGTCACTCCGAGTGTCGGAGAGGTATCTCTGGGCCCTCTCGGTAATGCACATCATAATAAGCCTTGCAAGCAAAAGACTAATGAGTTAGTCACGAGATGATGTATTACGGAACGAGTAAAGAGACTTGCCGGTAACGAGATTGAACTAGGTATAGAGATACCGACGATCGGATCTCGGGCAAGTAACATACCAATGACAAAAGGAACAACGTATGTTGTTATGCGGTTTGACCGATAAAGATCTTCGTAGAATATGTAGGAGCTAATATGAGCATCCAGGTTCCGTTATTGGTTATTGACCGGAGATGAGTCTCGGTCATGTCTACATAGTTCTCGAACCCGTAGGGTCCGCACGCTTAACGTTTGATGACGATCGGTATTATGAGTTTATGAGTTTTGATGTACTGAAGAAGTTCGGAGTCCCGGATGAGACCGGGGACATGATGAGGAGTCTCGAAATGGTCAAGACATAAAGATCGATATATTGGACGACTATATTCGGACATCGGAAAGGTTCCGAGTGATTCGGGTATTTTTCGGAGTATATGGGCCTTATTGGGCCATACGAGAATAGAGGAGAAAGGCCAAAAGGAAGGAGGCGCGCGCCCCCCCTCTGGTCCGAATTGGACAAGGGGTGCAGCCCCCTTTTCCTTCTCCCTCTCCACCTCTTTCCTTCTCTCCTACTCCGGAAAGGAAAGGGGAATCCTACTAGGACTTGGGAGTCCTAGTAGGACTCCCCACACTTGGCGCGCCCCCTCTAGGGCCGGCCTCTTCCTTGCTCCTTTATATACGGGGGTAGGGGGGCACCCTAGGACACACAAGTTGAATTGTTTTAGCCGTGTGCAGTGCCCCTCTCCACAGAAACACACCTCGGTCATACCGTTGCAGTGCTTAGGCGAAGCCCCGCGCCGGTAGATACACCATATCTGTCACCACGCCGTCGTGCTGGCGAAACTCTCCCGTGAAGCTCAACTGAATCAAGAGCTCGTGGGACGTCATCAAGCTGAACGTGTGCTGAACGCGTAGGTGCCGTACGTTCGGTGCTTGATCGGTTGGATCGCGAAGAAGTTTGACTACATCAACCGCGTCACTTGACGCTTCCGCTCCCGGTCTACGAGGGTACGTAGACACACTCCCCCCCCTCGTTGCTATGCATCTAGTAGATAGATCTTGCGTGATCGTAGATTTTTTTTGAAAATACTACGTTCCCCAACAGTGGCATCATGAGCCAGGTCTATGCGTAGATGATATGCACGAGTAGAACACAATGAGTTGTGGGCGATACTAGTCATACTGCTTACCAGCATGTCATACTTTGCTTCGGCGGTATTGTGAGATGAAGCGGCCCGGACCGACATTACGCGTACGCTTACGCGAGACTGGTTTCACCGTTACGAGCACTCGTTGCTTAAAGGTGACTGGCGGGTGTCTGTCTCTCTTACTTTAGCTGAATCAAGTGTGGCTACGCCCGGTCCTTGTGAAGGTTAAAACAGCACATACTTGACGAAACATCGTTGTGGTTTTGTATGCGTAGGTAAGAACGGTTCTTGCTAAGCCCGTAGCAGCCACGTAAAACTTGCAACAACAAAGTAGAGGACGTCTAACTTGTTTTTGCAGGGCATGTTGTGATGTGATATGGTCAAGACATGATGAGTTATACGGTTTTGTATGAGATGATCATGTTTTGTAATGTTATCGGCAACTGGCAGGAGCCATATGGTTGTCGCTTTATTGTATGAAATGCAATCGCCATGTAATTGTTTTACTTTATCACTAAGCGGTAGCGATAGTCGTAGAAGCAATAGTTGGCGAGACGACAACGATGCTACGATGGAGATCAAGGTGTCGCGCCGGAGACGAAGGTGATCATGACGGTGCTTTGGAGATGGAGATCAAAAGCACAAGATGATGATGGCCATATCATGTCACATATTTTGATTGCATGTGATGTTTATCTTATTATGCTTCTTATTTTGCTTAGAACGACGGTAGCATTATAAGATGATCCCTTACTAAATTTCAAGGTATAAGTGTTCTCCCTGAGTATGCACCGTTGCGAAAGTTCGTCGTGCCGAGACACCACGTGATGATCGGGTGTGATAAGCTCTACGTTCAAATACAACGGGTGTAAGCCAGTTTTGCACACGCAGAATACTCGGGTTAAACTTGACGAGCCTAGCATATGCAGATATGGCCTCGGAACACTGGAGACCAAAAGGTCGAGCGTGAATCATATAGTAGATATGATCAACATAAGATGTTCACCATTGAAACTACTCCATCTCACGTGATGATCGGACATGGTTTAGTTGATTTGGATCACGTGATCATTTAGATGACCAGAGGGATGTCTATCTAAGTGGGAGTTCTTTAATTTAATATGATTAAATCGAACTTTAATTTATCATGAACTTAGTCCTGATAGTTTTTGCATATCTATGTTGTTGTAGATCAATGGCCCGTGCTACCGTTCCTTTGAATTTAAATGCATTCCTAGAGAAAGCTAAGTTGAAAGATGATGGTAGCAATTACATGGACCGGGTCCGTAACCTGAGGATTATCCTCATTGCTGCACAGAAGAATTATGTCCTTGAAGCACCGCTAGGTGACAAGCCCCCTCCCGCTAATGTAGACGCTTTGAACGTCTGGCAGTCGCGGTCTGATGACTACACGATAGTTCAGTGTGCCATGCTTTACGGCTTAGAACCGGGACTTCAACGACGTTTTGAACGTCATGGACCATATGAGATGTTCCAGGAGTTGAAGTTAATATTTCAAGCAAATGCCCGAATTAAGAAATATGAGATTTCCAATAAGTTCTACAGCTGCAAGATGGAGGAGAATAGTTCTATCAGTGAACACTTACTCAGAATGTCTGGGTACTACAATCATATGACTCAACTTGGTTGCAAAGTTGACGAGGATAGTGTTATTGATAGAGTTCTTCAATCACTGCCACCAAGCTATAAAGGCTTTGTGATGAACTATAATATGCAATGGATGCAAAAGACAATTCCCGAGCTCTTCGCTATGCTCAAAGCTGCGGAGGTAGAAATCAAAAAGGAGCATCAAGTGTTGATGGTTAACAAGACCACTAGTTTCAAGAAAAAGGGCAAGGGAAAGAAGGGGAACTTCAAAAAGAATAGCAAAACAGTTGCTACTTCCACGAAGAAACCCAAGTCTGGAGCCAAGCCTGAAACTGAGTGCTTCTACTGCAAGGGAACTGGACACTGGAAGCGGAACTGCCCCAAGTATTTGGCGGATAAGAAGGATGGCAAGGTGAACAAAGGTATATGTGATATACATGTTATTGATGTGTACCTTACTAATGCTCGTAGTAGTACCTGGGTATTTGATACCGGTTCGGTTGCTAATATTTGTAACTCGAAACAGGGACTACGGATTAAACGAAGATTGGTTAAGGACGAGGTGACGATGCGCGTGGGAAACGGTTCCAAAGTCGATGTGATCACCGTCGGCACGCTACCTCTACATCTACCTTCGGGATTAGTTTTAGACCTAAATAATTGTTATTTGGTGCCAGCGTTAAGCATGAACATTATATCTGGATCTTGTTTGTTGCGAGACGGTTATTCATTTAAATCAGAGAATAATGGTTGTTCTATTTTTATGAATAATATCTTTTATGGTCATGCACCCTCAAAGAGTGGTCTATTCTTATTAGATCTCAATTGTAGTGATACACACATTCATAATATTGAAACCAAAAGATGCAAGGTTAATAATGATAGTGCAACTTATTTGTGGCACTGCCGTTTAGGTCATATTGGTGTAAAACGCATGAAGAAACTCCATAGTGATGGACTTTTGGAATCACTTGATTATGAATCACTTGGTGCTTGCGAACCATGCCTCATGGGCAAAATGACTAAAACTCCGTTCTCCGGAACTATGGAGCGAGCAACAGATTTGTTGGAAATCATACATACTGATGTATGTGGACCAATGAGTGTTGAAGCTCGCGGCGGGTATCGTTATTTTCTAACCTTCACTGATGATTTGAGCAGATATGGGTATATCTACTTAATGAAGCACAAGTCTGAAACATTTGAAAAGTTCAAAGAATTTCAGAGTGAAGTAGAGAATCATCGTAACAAGAAAATAAAGTTTCTACGATCTGATCGTGGAGGAGAATATTTGAGTTACGAGTTTGGTCTTCATTTGAAACAATGTGGAATAGTTTCACAACTCACGCCACCCGGAACACCACAGCGTAATGGTGTGTCTGAAAGTCGTAACCGTACTTTATTGGATATGGTACGATCTATGATGTCTCTTACCGATTTACCACTATCGTTTTGGGGTTATGCTTTAGAGACAGCTGCATTCACGTTAAATAGGGCACCATCTAAATCCGTTGATACGACACCTTATGAACTATGGTTTGGCAAGAAACCAATGTTGTCGTTTCTTAAAGTTTGGGGCTGCGATGCTTATGTAAAAAAGCTTCAACCTGATAAGCTCGAACCCAAGTCGGAGAAATGTGTCTTCATAGGATACCCAAAAGAGACTGTTGGGTACACCTTCTATCACAGATCCGAAGGCAAGATATTCGTTGCTAAGAATGGATCCTTTCTAGAGAAAGAGTTTCTCTCGAAAGAAGTGAGTGGGAGGAAAGTAGAACTTGATGAGGTAATTGTACCTTCTCCCGGATTGGAAAGTAGTACATCACAGAAAATTGTTCCAGTGATTCCTACACCAATCAGTGAGGAAGTTAATGATGATGATCATGAAACTTCGGATCAAATTTCTGCTGAACGTCGTAGATCAACCAGAGTACGTTCCGCACCAGAGTGGTACGGCAACCCAGTTCTGAAAATCATGTTACTAGACCATGATGAACCTACGAACTATGAGGAAGCGATGATGAGCCCAGATTCCGCAAAATGGCTTGAAGCCATGAAATCTGAGATGGGATCCATGTATGAGAACAAAGTATGGACTTTGGTTGACTTGCCCGATGATCGGCAGGCCATCGAAAATAAATGGATCTTCAAGAGGAAGACCGACGCAGACGGTAATGTTACTGTTTACAAAGCTCGACTTGTTGCAAAAGGTTTTTGACAAGTTCAAGGAGTTGACTACGATGAGACTTTCTCACCTGTAGCGATGCTTAAGTCTGTCCGAATCATGTTAGCAATTGCCGCATTTTATGATTATGAAATCTGGCAAATGGATGTCAAAACTGCATTCCTGAATGGATATCTCAAAGAAGAGTTGTATATGATGCAACCAGAAGGTTTTGTCGATCCAAAAGGTACTAACAAAGTATGCAAGCTCCAGCGATCCATCTATGGACTGGTGCAAGCATCTCGGAGTTGGAATATACGCTTTGATGAGGTGATCAAAGCATATGGTTTTATACAGACTTTTGGAGAAGCCTGTATTTACAAGAAAGTGAGTGGGAGCTCTGTAGCATTTCTAATATTATATGTAGATGACATATTGTTGATTGGAAATGATATAGAATTTCTGGATAGCATAAAAGGATACTTGAATAAAAGTTTTTCAATGAAAGACCTCGGTGAAGCTGCTTATATATTAGGCATCAAGATCTATAGAGATAGATCAAGACACTTAATTGGACTTTCACAAAGCACATACCTTGATAAGATTTTGAAGAAGTTCAAAATGGATCAGTCAAAGAAAGGGTTCTTGCCTGTATTACAAGGTATGAAGTTGAGTAAGACTCAATGCCCGACCACTGCAGAAGATAGAGAGAAAATGAAAGTCATTCCCTATGCCTCAGCCATAGGATCTATCATGTATGCAATGATGTGTACCAGACCTGATGTGTGCCTTGCTATAAGTCTAGCAGGGAGGTACCAAAGTAATCCAGGAGTGGATCACTGGACAGCGGTCAAGAACATCCTAAAGTATCTGAAAAGGACAAAGGATATGTTTCTCGTGTATGGAGGTGACAAAGAGCTCGTCGTAAACGGTTACGTCGATTCTAGCTTTGACACTGATCCGGATGACTCTAAGTCATAAACCGGATATGTATTTTTATTGAACGGTGGAGCTGTCAGTTGGTGCAGTTCCAAGCAGAGCGTCGTGGCGGGATCTACGTGTGAAGCGGAAAACATAGCTGCTTCAGAAGCAGCAAATGAAGGAGTCTGGATGAAGGAGTTCATATCCGATCTAGGTGTAATACCTAGTGCATCGGGTCCAATGAAAATCTTTTGTGACAACACTGGAGCAATAGCCTTGGCGAAGGAATCCAGGTTTTCACAAGAGAACAAAGCACATCAAAAGACGCTTCAATTCCATCCGCGATCTAGTCAAGGAGGGAGACATAGAGATTTGCAAAATACATACGGATCTGAATGTTGCAGACCCGTTGACTAAGCCTCTTCCACGGGCAAAACATGATCAGCACCAGGACTCCATGGGTGTGAGGATCATCACTTTGTAATCTAGATTATTGACTCTAGTTCAAGTGGGAGACTGAAGGAAATATGCCCTAGAGGCAATAATAAAGATGTTATTTGTATTTCCTTATATCATGATAAATGTCTTTTATTCATGCTAGAATTGTATTAACCGGAAACTTAGTACATGTGTGGATACATAGACAAAACAGTATGTCCCTAGTATGCCTCTACTAGACTAGCTCATTGATCAAAGATGGTTATGTTTCCTAACCATAGACATGAGTTGTCATTTGATCAACGGGATCACATCATTAGGAGAATGATGTGATGGACAAGACCCATCTGTTAGCATAGCATTATGATCGTTTAGTTTTTCTGCTATTGCTTTCTTCATAACTTATACATGTTCCTATGACTATGAGATTATGCAACTCCCGAATACCGTAGGAACACCTTGTGTGCTATCAAACGTCACAACGTAACTGGGTGATCATAAAGATGCTCTACAGGTGTCTCCGAAAGTATTCGTGGTGTTGGCATAGATCAAGATTAGGATTTGTCACTCCGAGTGTCGGAGAGGTATCTCTGGGCCCTCTCGGTAACACACATCACAATAAGCCTTGCAAGCAAAAGACTAATGAGTTAGTCACGAGATGATGTGTTACGGAACGAGTAAAGAGACTTGCCGGTAACGAGATTGAACTAGGTATAGAGATACCGACGATCGAATCTCGGGCAAGTAACATACCGTTGACAAAAGGAACAACGTATGTTGTTATGCGGTTCTGACCGATAAAAGATCTTCGTAGAATATGTAGGAGCCAATATGAACATCCAGGTTCCGCTATTGGTTATTGACCGGAGATGAGTCTCGGTCATGTCTACATAGTTCTCGAACCCGTAGGGTCCGCACGCTTAACGTTTGATGACGATCGGTATTATGAGTTTATGAGTATTGATGTACCGAAGGTAGTTCGGAGTCCAGGATGAGATCACGGACATGACGAGGAGTCTCGGAATGTCCGAGACATAAAGATTGATATATTGGACGACTATATTCGGACACCGGAAGTATACCGGAAAAGTTTCGGATTTAACGGGATTGCCGGAGGGGGTTACCGGAACCCCCTACGAAGGGGGATGGTCCATATTGGGCCTTATGGAAAAGAGAGAGGCAGCCCATAGGGCTGACCGGCGCCCCACCTAGGGTTCCTAGTTGGACTAGGAGTTGGGGGGCACCACCTCCTCTTCTTTTCCTATTCCCTCTCTTCCTTCTTTGGTGGTTCCTACTAGGAATAGGATTGCAATCCTATTCCTAGTAGGATTGCACCCTAGCCGCACCAAACAAGGGCCGGCCGGCCTCCCCCCTTGCTCCTTTATATACGGGGGCAGGGGGCACCCAAAGACACACAAGTTGAATTGTTCCAGCCTTGTGCGGTGCCCCCCTCCACAGAAACACACCTCGGTCATACCGTCGCGAAGCTTAGGCGAAGCCCTGCACTGGTGAATACATCATATCCGTCACCACGCCGTCGTGCTGACGAAACTCTCCCGTGAAGCTCAACTGGATCAAGAGCTCGTGGGACGTCATCAAGCTGAACGTGTGCTGAACGCGGAGGTGCCGTACGTTCGGTACTTGATCGGTTGAATCGCGAAGAAGTTCGACTACATCAACTGCGTCACTTGACGCTTCCGCTTCTGGTCTACGAGGGTACGTAGACACACTCTTCCCTCTCGTTGCTATGCATCTGGTAGATAGATCTTGCGTAATCGTAGGAAAATTTTAAAATACTACGTTCCCCAACAAACCCGTAGTCGGAAACAAAGACAAAACATGTACCAGAGCTCTTGGTTTTAAAACAGAGGTAATAATTTTTTTTTAGATCATGCATGTTTCGTCAAAGAATGCTAGCAGACAACTCAATCACTTCTTGAGATGGACAAGTTTCGAGGAACGGCTCCCGAATGAGGATGATCACATCCTCTTAATCTCCTTTGTTTATCACTGCCAAAGTTTTCTGATTTCTCATGAACAAAGCGTGAAGGAGGGTTTGTTTGTTATATTAATTTTGAGCCGGGCGCACTCAATGCCAGTTCCTTCTCGTATTGTGGGTTTGCACATTATACATGCAATCCCGGGGTGAAGCTTGTCCAACTTAAAAAGATTATGAATTAACTACTACTTCCTCATGGACTTACGACAGAGGCACAAAATAGGAATGCTTTTCTTTGAATGATTTGGAGATGGTACATGCAAGTCTCCGTTAGGAATGGCAGGTAAATACCATGTAGGAAGGTATGGTGGACTCATATGGCATAACTGGTTTAAAAGAATGTGGATGCACAAGCAGTCAGTCCGCTTAGTACAGGTGGAGGTTAGTAAAAGACTGGGAGCGACCAACTAAGAGAGCAATGACGGTCATAATCATGCAGAGCGACAAAACAACATTGAATCAGGCATGGGAGTTATATCGCTACTCAGAAACAAAAGATCATCAAGGCTTGACAGACTTTCTTTACAGTCTTAAATATGCGTGAGCATACGCCAAGTCAATCAAAATAAATTCTTTGAAGGAAGATATTACTAAACCATACCACATCATAGGCAAACAAATCATGTTGGTATTCCAATAACACATTGGGAACCTCCCAGCTATTTGAGACTAACCATAAGAAAACATGAACTACTAAGCACCATTATGCACGTAGCATCTTTATCATAGACATACCAACCAATGCAACGGAAGCAAACTCTCTTAATAAGATAAGCATGATAACTAAAGAGAGTTCAAGCAACCAACTAAACGAAAGCTCTTTAAAAAGATAAGCATGAATGTTAAGAGCTAAGCATGATAGTAGCTATTAAAAGACAAAGAACACACACAGCAAGGATAGACATGAAAATTCTTTGTTATGTTCTAGGTAGAAGTGGAGCGTGTTTCTCTCCCACATAAAGAAAGTTGAGTTCCGACTCATTATGAAAAGCTAAGGAAAACTAAAAAGGAAAACTAAAAGCAAGACGCTCCAAGCATAGCACATAACACATGAAGTGATAAAAATATAGTGGAACGAAAGACGAACTGATAATGTTGATGGAGAAGGGGATGCACGGGGGCATCCCCAAGCTTAGACGCTTGAGTCTCCTTGAATATTTCTTGGGGGTGCATGGGGGCATCCCCAAGCTTGAGCGTTTGACACTCCTGAATCTTTTTATCATCTTCCCTCGCACACTTGAAAACTCCCTTCATACATAACTCATCATAATCTGATTAGCGAGGTTAGTACCCATAATAAAATAATTGTTCCTTGCTGGAAATAAGGATATTCTTGAAGTTCTACTGTTTCTCAAGATTGCCAAAAGGTTTTTGCAAAGAAAAAGCAAGCTCAAGGTTTGCAAAATGAAGGAAAGGCAAAACAGGACAGAATCTGTGAAAAATAGAACATCATGTAGTAAATGATTTTTTCGGGGCACTTCTGCAACTCTAATCAAAAAACTCAAAACAGACGCACGAAAGAAAATTGTATAGAGCACGCTGTCGAAAAAAAATCAGACCAAAAAGATGATCTGGTGATTTTATACGAATTTTTCTATCCAAGGACAGAATCTGTTTCCTGGACAGCACGTCACAACTTTTGAACTTTCTTGCAATCAGAGGCTACACTTGGCACAAAATTGAAAAGCAAAGATACAATGATGTTGCTACAGTAGTAACAAACATCAAGACCACTAAAAACTGAAAGAACAAACTGAAAGCAAAGATAACAAGGGTTGTCTCCCTAGAGCTCTTTCTTTATAGCCATAAAGATAGGCTTAAGACTTTAATGATGCTCTCGTAGGAATAAGAGTTGAAGAACAAAAGAGAGCATCAAGGAGCAAATACCAAACACATTTAAGCCTAACATGCTTCCTATGCATAGGAATATTGCAATAGAATAATTCATTGAAGCACAAAGCAATAAGCATAGGAAGACAAAACAAGTGCAGCTTCAAAACCTTCAACATAAAGAGAGAAAACTTCTTATTATTAAGATATTTAGAACCATGTCTCCCTCTCTCATTATAAATTTCAGTGGCATCATGGATGGACTCAACAATATAACTATCACATAAGGCATTATTTTCATGATCCAAAAGCATAAAAGTGTCATTACTCTTCATATAAGCAAAATCTTTCTTATTAGGAATAGTGAGAGTAAGACTATCATAACCATCATCATATTTAGGAGGCATAGTATTATCAAAGTAAATTTTCTCTTCAAAAGCTGGGGGACTAAAAATATCATGTTCATCTAACGTGTCATCCCCAAGCTTAGAGCTTTCCATGTCATTAGCAATATTGATATTCAAAGAAAGCATACTAATAACATCACCACCATCATGAATGTTATGCAAATAATAAAGTTCCATAGGTTTTTTAATTTTCTCTTCAAACACATCATGTCCCAAAGCAAGGTAGAGCTTATAAAGCTCTCTCATATTTTTGTTGTTTCCATTAAGCAAAACTAGTGAAAAGACATAAAGAAAACTGAAAGGTAAACTAACAAGACTAAAAAGCAAAGATAAAAGATAGCGTGCAACTCCCCTATCCTGAAGAGTGGAGTCCCCGGCAACGGCGCCAGAAAACTTTGCTTGATGGCTTCTCGCCCCTCGTTGGTTACCCCAAGTGGAAGGTTTGAGATGCAGTGTAGCGGAAGTTTTCCCTTGGCAATACCAAGGATCGATTTCCCTGAGACTCCCAGTTTCAACAAGAAGGTGTCAACTGCTAACGGCGCCAGATATTAGCAATCAACGTGGACCTGCACACAGATACGAATAACTTTGCTCCCAACGAGTACAGAGAGGTTGCCAATCCCTCCGGCCTTGTAGTTTACAAAGGATCAAACACAAGTGATAGTAATGATAGATATAATAGCAATAGTAAGTAAAAAGCGGAAAGTAAATAGTGGATGTGATCAATGATGGTAATATGGACCGGAGTCTAATGATGTTCACTAGTGATGTCTCTCTCCCAAAAGACGATAAAACAGCTATGTGAGGTAAACGAATTACAGCTGGGCAATTGACAGGACCATGTGCGCAAACCAATGCTGACTAAGTTGCAAGAAAGGTAGAGGTTCAAAGCATGGGCGGTACGCCGAGGTAAGTAGACCGAAATCCATCTGCATCTACTACTAATCATCCACCTTGAGATATCTATCCAGAACATCTCGCTGGTATTAAGTTGCGAGTCCCACCCATAGTGTAAACTCAAAGCAACAGACAACTGCATTAAAAGAACTTTGCGTAAAGTAAACAATCCTTGCACCCGCGGGCACAAGCACCGTTGTTTTCCCCCTTGTGGCAACAGCACATCCCCTAGACTCATGTTTCTGTCACTCAAGCTAGTCATCGAGGGGCAAGAACCCACAATCAAGCATAATGTTCCCTCTTGGAGTCACTACCTACTACTTGGCCAAAGCAATAAATAACAACGGAGAACATGCAAGAATTACTTACGAACATAAATATAAAAGAGGTGAATCAAATATATTACTCAAACACAATCTGAACATGATCTCATAATCCATCGGATCCCAGCAAACTCATCATAGCAACAGCATAAGGATTACATATGTGCCTCGATCATGTAGGGCAGCTCATGAGGACTAATTAGTGAAGCACAAGAACGGGAGGAGAACATCACATAGCTACTGGTCATGGACCCATGGTCCAAGGGAGACTACTCACAACTCATCCGGGAGGCGTCCATGGTGGTGGAGAAGCTCCCGGTGGTGATCCTCCCCTCCGGCAAGGTGCCGGGAAGAGTTCTCCTGGTGCTCCCGATCTTGGAAGCGGCGGCGGTAGCGGAACAGAGATGAGATCGCGAAAAAGAGTTCCCGTCTTGAGGGTTTCGGGAGACGGTATAAATATATGCCAAAGGGGGGCATCAGACGAGGCTCGGGGGGCCCAGGCGCCCCCCCCCCCCCC
>LR738713.1:836870481-836909163 GCA_902687465.1 Secale cereale
CCCCGGGCGCGGCCAGGGGGGGCGCGCCACCAGGGCGCCTGGAGCCCTGGTGCCCCCCCCCCGGCTGTACTTTGGCTACCAGGAACCTTCTGGAACGCTGATTTTTTATATAATTTTTCTGGCAGTTCTCGTAATGGGAAAACCTGAAATACAAAAACAACCGAAAACAGAAACTGGCACTGGGGTGCACTGAGTTAATAGGTTAGTCCAAATATGATCAAAAGTGTATGGAAGTGTATAAATATCATAGCAATATCACCCAAAAGAGGCATGGAGCAAGCAGAAATTATAGATACGTTTTGGACGTATCAAGGTGTCGCGCCGGTGACGAAGGTGATCATGATGGTGCTTTGGAGATGGAGATCAAAAGCACAAGATGATGATTGCCATATCATGTCACATATTTTGATTGCATGTGATGTTTATCTTATTATGCTTCTTATTTTGCTTAGTTCGATGGTAGCATTATAAGATGATCCCTTACTAAATTTCAAGGTATAAGTGTTCTCCCTGAGTATGCACCGTTGCGAAAGTTCATCGTGCCGAGACACCACGTGATGATCGGGTGTGATAAGCTCTACGTTCAAATACAACGGGTGTAAGCCAGTTTTGCACACGCAGAATACTCGGGTTAAACTTGACGAGCCTAGCATATGCAGATATGGCCTCGGAACACTGGAGACCGAAAGGTCGAGCGTGAATCATATAGTAGATATGATCAACATAAGATGTTCACCATTGAAACTACTCCATCTCACGTGATGATCGGACATGGTATAGTTGATTTGGATCACGTGATCATTTAGATGACTAGAGGGATGTCTATCTAAGTGGGAGTTCTTAAGTAATATGATTAAATTGAACTTTAATTTATCATGAACTTAGTCCTCGTAGTATTAGCATATCTATGTTGTAGATCAATAGCTCACGATGTTGCTCCCCGTTTAATTTTTATATGTTCCTAGAGAAAACTACGTTGAAAGATGTTAGTAGCAATGATGCGGAATTGTTCCGTGATCTGAGGATTATCCTCATTGCTGCACAGAGAATTATGTCCTTGATGCACCACTAGGTGACAGACCTATTGCAGGAGCAGATGTAGACGTTATGAACGTTTTGACAAAAGCTCGGTATGATGACTACTTGATAGTTTAAGTGCACCATGCTTTACGGCTTAGGACCGGGACTTCAAAAACGTTTTGAACGCCACGGAGCATATAAGATGTTCCAAGAGTTGAAATTAGTATTTCATACTCATGCCCGTGTTGAGAGGTATAAGACTTCTGACAGTACTTTGCCTACAAGATGGAGGAGAATAGCTCAACCAGTGAGCATGTGCTCAGATTGTGTGGGTACTACAATTACTTGAATCAAGTGGGAGTTAATCTTCCAGATAAGATAGTAATTGACAAAGTTCTCTAGTCACTATCACCAAGTTAGTAGAACTTCGTGATGAACTATAATATGCAAGGGATGACGAAAGGAATTCCCGAGCTCTTCGCGATGCTGAAGTCGGCGAATGTAGAAATCATGAAAAAGCATCAAGTGTTGATGGTTAACAAGACCACTTGTTTTCAAGTAAAGGGCAAAGGGATAGAAGGGGAACTTCAAGAAGAATGACAAGCAAGTTGTCACTCCCGTGAAGAAACCCAAAGCTAAAACTCAAGCCTGAAACTAAGTGCTTCTACTGCAAAGGAAATGGTCACTGGAAGTGGAACTGCCCTAGATACTTGGCGGATAAGAAGGATGGCAAAGTGAACAAAGGTATATTTTGATATACAAATTATTGATGTGTACTTTACTAGTGTTCATAGCAACCCTTGGGTATTTGATATCGGTTCAGTTGCTAAAATTAATAACTCGAAATGAGAATTGCAGAATGAACAGAGACTAGTTAAAGGTGAAGTGACGATGTGTGTTGGAAGTGGTTCCAAGATTGATATGATCATCATCGCACACTCCCTATACTTTCGGGATTAGTGTAAAACCTAAATAAATGTTATTTGGCATTTGTGTTGAGCATGAATATGATTTGATCATATTTGTTGCAATACGGTTATTCATTTAAAGTCATAGAATAATTGTTATTCTGTTTACATGAATAAAACCTTCGATGGTCATACACCCAATGAAAATAGTTTGTTGGATCTCGATCGTGGTGATACACATATTCATAATATTGAAGCCAAAAGATGCAAGGTTAATAATGATAGTGCAACTTATTTGTGGCACTGCCGTTTAGGTCATAATGGTGTAAAGCGCATGAAGGAACTCCATAGTGATGGACTTGTGGAATCACTTGATTATGAATCACTTGGTGCTTGCGAACCATGCCTCATGGGCAAGATGACTAAAACTCCGTTCTCCGGAACAATGCAGCGAGCAACAGATTTGTTGGAGATCATACATACAGATGTATGTGGACCAATGAGTGTTGAAGCTCTCGGCGGGTATCGTTATTTTCTGACCTTCACTGATGATTTGAGCAGATATGGGTATATCTACTTAATGAAGCACAAGTCTGAAACATTTGAAAAGTTCAAATATTTTCAGAGTGAAGTGGAGAATCATCGTAACAAGAAAATAAGAGTTTCTACGATATGATCGTAGAGGTAAAATATTTGAGTTAGCGAGTTTGTCCTTCAGTAAAAACAATGTGAAATAGTTTCACTACTCACGCCACCTGGAACACCACAGTGTAATGGTGTGTCCGAACGTCATAACCGTACTTTATTAGATATGGTGCGATCGATGATGTCTCTTACCGATCTACCACTATCGCTTTTGGGGTTATGCATTAGAGACAGCTACATTCACGTTAAATAGGGCACCATCTAAATCCGTGGAGATGACACCGTATGAACTGTGGTTTGACGAGAAACCTAAGCTGTCATTTCTTTAAGTTTGGGACTGCGATGCTTATGTGAAGAAGTTTCAACATGATAAGCTCGAACCCAAATCGGAGAAGTAAATCTTCATAGGATACCCAAAAGAAACTGTTGGGTACACCTTCTATCACAGATCCGAAGGCAAGGTCTTTGTTGCTAAGAGTGCATCCTTTCTAGAGAAGGAGTTTTTCTCGAAAGAAGTGAGTGGGAGGAAAGTAGAACTTGATGAGGTAATTGTACCTTCTCCCGAATTGGAAAGTGGAACATCACAGAAACTAGTTCCAGTGATTCCTACACCAATTAGTGAGGAAGCTAATGATGATGATCATGAAACTTCAGATCAAGTTTCTGCTGAACTTCGTAGATCAACCAGAGTTCGTTCCGCATCAGAGTGGTACGACAACCCGGTTCTGGAAGTCATGTTACTGGACCATGATGAACCTACGAACTATGAGGAAGCGATGATGAGCCCAGATTCCGCAAAATGGCTTGAGGCCATGAAATCTGAGATGGGATCCATGTATGAGAACAAAGTGTGGACTTTGGTTGACTTGCCCGATGATCGGCAAGCCATCGAAAATAGATGGATCTTCAAGAGGAAGACTGACGCTGACGGTAATGTTACTGTTTACAAAGCTCGACTTGTTGCGAAAGTTTTTCAACAAGTTCAAGGAGTTGACTATGATGAGACTTCCTCACCCGTAGCGATGCTTAAGTCTGTCTGAATCATGTTAGCAATTGCCGCATTTTACGAAATCTGGCAAATGGATAACAAAACTGCATTCTTTAATGGATTTATTAAAGAAGACTTGTATATGATGCAACCAGAAGGTTTTGTCAATCCTAAAGGTGCTAACAAAATGTGCAAGCTCCAGCGATCCATCTATGGACTGGTGCAAGCATCTCGGAGTTGGAATATATGCTTTGATAAGTTGATCAAAGCATATAAATTTATACAGACTTGCGGTGAAGCCTGTATTTACAAGAAGTGAGTGGGAGCACTACAACCTTTCTGATAAGTATATGTGAATGACATATTGTCGATCAGAAATGATGTAGAATTTTCTGGAAAGCATAAAGGAGTGTTTGAAAGGAGTTTTTCAATGAAAGACCTTGGTGAAGCTGCTTACATATTGGGCATCAAGATCTATAGAGATAGATCAAGACGCTTGATAAGACTTTCGATGAGTACGTACCTTGATAAGATTTTGAAGTAGTTCAAAATGGATCAGTCAAAGAAGGAGTTCTTGCCTGACTTGTAAGGTGTGAAGTTGAGTAAGACTCAAAGCCAGACCACGGCAGAAAAATATAGAGAGAATGAAAGTCATTTCCTATGCCTCAGCCATAGGTTCTATAAAGTATGCCATGTTGTGTACCAAACATGTTGTGTACCTTGCCATGAGTTTGTCAAGGGGGTACAATAGTGATCCAGGAGTAGATCACTGTACAGCGGTCAAAATTATCCTTAGTAACTGGATGACTAAGGAAATGTTTCTCGATTATGGAGGTGATAAATAGTTCATCGTAAAGGGTTATGCCGATGCAAGCTTTGACACTAAATCCAGATGACTCTAAGTATCAATCTGGATGCGTATTGAAAGTGGGAGCAATTAGCTAGAGTAGCTCTATGCAGAGCATTGTAGACATAGAAATTTGCGAAATACATATGGATCTGAATGTGACAGACCCGTTGACTAAACTTCTCTCACAAGCAAAACATGATCACACCTTATTACTCTTGGGTATTAATCACATAGCGATGTGAACTAGATTATTGACTCTAGTAAACCCTTTGGGTGTTGGTCACATGGAGATGTGAACTATGGGTGTTATTCACATAACGATGTGAACTATCGGTATTAAATCACATGGCGATGTGAGCTAGATTATTGACTCTAGTGCAAGTGGGAGACTGAAGGAAATATGCCCTAGAGGCAATAATAAAGTTGTTATTTATATTTCCTTATATCATGATAAATATTTATTATTAATGCTAGAATTGTATTAACCGGAAACTTAGTACATGTGTGAATACATAGACAAAACAGAGTGTCCCTAGTATGCCTCTACTAGACTAGCTCATTGATCAAAGATGGTTATGTTTCCTAACCATAGACATGAGTTGTCATTTGATCAACGGGATCACATCATGAGTAGAATGATGTGATGGACAAGACCCATCCGTTAGCTTAGCACTATGATCGTTTAGTTTTACTGCTATTGCTTTCTTCATGACTTATACATGTTCCTATGACTATGAGATTATGCAACTCCCGAATACCGTAGGAACACCTTGTGTGCTATCAAACATCACAACGTAACTGGGTGATCATAAAGATGCTCTACAGGTGTCTCCGAAAGTGTTCGTGGTGTTGGCATAGATCAAGACTAGGATTTGTCACTCTGAGTGTCGGAGAGGTATCTCTGGGCCATCTCGGTAATGCACATCATAATAAGCCTTGCAAGCAAAAGACTAATGAGTTAGTCACGAGATGATGTATTACGGAACAAGTAAAGAGACTTGCCGGTAACGAGATTGAACTAGGTATAGAGATACCGACGATCGAATCTCGGGCAAGTAACATACCAATGACAAAAGGAACAACGTATGTTGTTATGCGGTTTGACCGATAAAGATCTTCGTAGAATATGTAGGAGCCAATATGAGCATCCAGATTCCTCCATTGGTTATTGACCGGAGATGAGTCTTGGTCATGTCTACATAGTTCTCGAACCCGTAGGGTCCGCACGCTTAACGTTTGATGACGATCGGTATTATGAGTTTATGAGTTTTGATGTACCGAAGGAGTTCGGAGTCCCGGATGAGACCGGTGACATGACGAGGAGTCTCGAAATGGTCGAGACGTAAATATCGATATATTGGACGACTATATTCGGACCTCGGAAAGGTTCCGAGTGATTCGGGTATTTTTCGGAGTATATGGGCCTTATTGGGCCATACGGGAATAGAGGAGAAAGGCCAAAAGGAAGGAGGCGCGCGCCCCCCCCTCTGGTCCGAATTGGACAAGGGGTGCAGCCCCCTTTTCCTTCTCCCTCTCCACCTCTTTCCTTCTCTCCTACTCCGGAAAGGAAAGGGGAATCCTACTAGGACTTGGGAGTCCTAGTAGGACTCCCCACACTTGGCGCGCCCCTTCTAGGGCCGGCCTCTCCCTTGCTCCTTTATATACGGGGGCAGGGGGCACCCTAGGACACACAAGTTGAATTGTTTTAGCCGTGTGCGGTGCCCCTCTCCACAGAAACACACCTCGGTCATATCGTTGCAGTGCTTAGGCGAAGCCTGTTGGGGAACGTTGCATGGGAAACAAAAATTTTTCCTACCGTTCACCAAGATCAATCTAGTAGATGCAACTACGAGGGGGGAGTGTGATCTACGTACCCTTGTAGATCGCTAAGCGGAAGCGTTATGAACGCGGATGATGGAGTCGTACTCGTCGCGATTCAGATCGCCGAAGACCTAGCACCGAAGCAACGGTGCCTCCGCGTTCTTCACACGTACGGCTCGGGGACGTCTCCTCCTTCTTGATCCAGCAAGGGGTGGAGGAGAGGTTGATGGAGAACCGGCAGCACGACGGCGTGGTGGTGATGGTGGAGAAGAACTCCAGCAGGGCTTCGCCTAAGCACTGCGGGAGAAGAAGATGTAACGGGAGAGGGAGGGCAGCACCGAGGCACAAACTGTGTCGGCTGCCCTCCCTTTGCCCCACTATATATAGGGGGTGTGGAGAGGTGAGGGCGCCCTAGGGTTTCCCCCTAGGGGCCGGCGGCCAGGGCAAGGGGAGGGGGCGGCGGCCAGGGCAGGGGGGCGCGCCAGGCCCTAGGGTTTCCCCCCCTAGGTGCCTTGCCCCCCAAGGCCAAGGGGTGCGGCCAGCCCTAGGGGGTCCCACCCCCTTAGCCGCATGAGGAGAGGGCCCAGGGGGGGCGCACAGCCCCTTGAGGGCTGTGGTGTTCCCCCTTGTGGCCCACTAGGCCCAGAACCACTTCCGGACCCCCCGAAAACCCTTCCGGTACTCCGCCGATTTCCCGATGCTCCCCGGAACACTTCCGGTACTCCGAAACCTTTCATCCTATATATCAATCTTCGTCTCCGGACCATTCCGGAGACCCTCGTCTTGTCCGGGATCTCATCCGGGACTCCGAACAACCTTCGGTAACCATATACTTTTCTCACTAACAACCCTAGCGTCACCGAACGTTAAGTGTGTAGACCCTGCGGGTTCGGAAACCATGTAGACATGACCGAGACACTCCCAGGTCAATAACCAATAGCGGGATCTGGATACCCATATTGGTTCCTACATGTTTCTCGATGATCTCATCGGATGAACCACGATGTCAAGGATTCAGGCAATCCCGTATACAGTTCCCTTTGTCTCGTCGGTATGTTACTTGCCCGAGATTCGATCGTCGGTATCTCTATACCTAGTTCAATCTCGTTACCGGCAAGTCTCTTTACTCGTTACCGTAATACATAATCCCGTGACCAACTACTTAGTCACTTTGAGCTCATTGAG
The DNA here is from genome assembly GCA_902687465.1 of Secale cereale. Classification (NCBI taxonomy): domain Eukaryota; kingdom Viridiplantae; phylum Streptophyta; class Magnoliopsida; order Poales; family Poaceae; genus Secale; species Secale cereale. The sequence goes on from LR738713.1 coordinate 836,877,899, forward strand.
ATGACGTATTACCGAGTGGGCCCGGAGATACCTCTCCGTCATACGGAGTGACAAATCCCAGTCTCGATCTATGTCAACTCAACAGACACCCTCGGAGATACCTGTAGAGTACCTTTATAGTCACCCAGTTACGTTGCGACGTTTGGCACACACAAAGCACTCCTACGGTGTCAGTGAGTTACATGATCTCATGGTCATAGGAACTTATACTTGACATGCAGAAAAATATAGCGATAACTGACACGATCAAAAGCTATGTTAACGTTTGGGTCTCGTCCATCACATCATTCTCCTAATGATGTGATCCCGTTATCAAATGACAACTCATGTCTATGACCTGGAAACCGCGGTCATCTTTGATCAACGAGCTAGTCCTGTAGAGGCTCACTAGGGACACAAAGTCTGTCTATTCATCCACACGTGTATCTGAGTTTCCAATCAATACAATTATAGCATGGATAATAAACGATTATCATGAACAAGGAAATATAATAATAACTTTTTTATTATTGCCTCTAGGGCATATTTCCAACAGTCTCCCACTTGCACTAGAGTCAATAATCTAGCATTACAAGGTAATGAATCTAACACCCATAGAGTCTTGGTGTTGATCATGCTTAGCCCGTGGAAGAGGCTTAGTCAACGGATCTGCAACATTCAAATCCGTGTGTACTTTGCAAATGTTTATGTCCTCCTCCTTGACCGAATCGCGGATGGAATTGAAGCGTCGCTTTATGTGTCTGGTCCTCTTGTGAAACCTTGGTTCCTTGGCTAGAGCAATGGCACCAGTGTTGTCACAGAACAGAGTCATTGGGTTCAGTGCACTAGGCACAACTCCAAGATCTGTCATGAACTCCTTCATCCAGACACCTTCCTTCGCCGCCTCCGAGGCAGCTATATACTCCGCTTCACATGTAGAATCAGCTACCACGCTCTGCTTGGAACTGCACCAGCTTACCGCTCCCCCGTTGAGAATATATACGTATCCGGTTTGTGATTTAGAGTCATCCGGATCTGTGTCAAAGCTTGCATCAACGTAACCCTTTACGACGAGCTCTTGATCACCTCCATAAACGAGAAACATATCCTTAGTCCTTTTCAGGTACTTTAGGATATTCTTGACCGCTGTCCAGTGATCCATACCAGGATTACTCTGAAACCTTCCGGCCATACTTATGGCAAGGCTGACATCTGGTCTTGTGCACAGCATTGCATACATGATAGAGCCTATGGCTGAAGCATAGGGGACGACACTCATCTTTTCTCTGTCATCCGCAGTCACTGGGCATTGAGTCTTACTCAACTTCGTACCTTGCAATACCGGCAAGAACCCCTTCTTGGATTGATCCATTTTGAACTTCTTCAAAACTTTATCAAGGTATGTGCTTTGTGAAAGTCCTATCAAGCGTCTTGATCTATCTCTATAGATCTTGATGCCCAATATGAAAGCAGCTTCACCGAGATCTTTCATCGAAAAACTCTTGTTCAAATACCCCTTCACGCTATCCAAAAATTCTATATTGTTTCCAATCAGCAATATGTCATCCACATATAATATTAGAAACGCTATAGAGCTCCCACTCACTTTCTTGTAAATACAAGCTTCATTGTAAACTTGTATAAACCCAAACGCTTTGATCACCTCATCAAAGCGAAGATTCCAACTCCGAGATGCTTGCACCAGCCCATAAATGGAACGTTGGAGCTTGCATACTTTGTCAGCATTCTCTGGATCGACAAAACCCTCTGGTTGCATCATATACAACTCTTCCTTAAGAAAACCGTTAAGGAACGCTGTTTTGACATCCATCTGCCAAATTTCATAATCGAAATATGCAGCTATTGCTAACATGATTCGGACGGATTTAAGCATCGCTACGGGTGAGAAAGTCTCATCGTAGTCAATCCCTTGAACTTGTGAAAAACCCTTTGCCACAAGTCGAGCTTTATACACGGTGACATTACCGTCAGCGTCCGTCTTCCTCTTAAAAATCCATTTATTCTGAATGGCCTTCCGCCCTTCAGGTAATACTTCCAAAGTCCATACTTTGTTTTCATACATGGATCCCATCTCGGATTTCATGGCCTCTAACCATTTGTCGGAATCTGGGCCCACCATCGCTTCTCCATAGCTCGTAGGTTCACCGTTGTCTAACAACATGACCTCCAAGACAGGGTTACCATACCACTCAGGTGCAGTGCGTACCCTTGTCGACCTACGAGGTTCGGTAGTAACTTGATCAGTAGCTTCTTGATCATCATCATTGGCTTCCTCTTCAACCTCTGCAGGCTCCACAAAAACATCTTTCTGTGTTGCGCTACTTTCTGGTTGAAGCAGAGGTTCAATAACCTCATCAAGTTCTACCTTCCTCCCACTCAATTCTTTCGAGAGAAACTCTTTCTCGAGAAAGGACCCGTTCTTAGCGACAAACACTTTGCCCTCGGATCTGAGATAGAAGGTGTACCCAACTGTTTCTTTTGGGTATCCTATGAAGACACATTTGTCCGCTATGGGTTCGAGCTTTTCTGGCTGAAGCCGTTTGACATAAGCATCGCAACCCCAAACCTTGAGAAAAGACAACTTCGGTTTCTTACTAAACCATAGTTCATACGGTGTTGTCTCAACGGACTTAGATGGAGCCCTATTTAAAGTGAATGCAGCTGTCTCTAACGCATATCCCCAAAACGATAGTGGCAAATCGGCAAGAGACATCATAGAACGTACCATATCTAATAGGGTTCGATTACGACGTTCGGACACACCATTACGCTGTGGTGTTCCAGGTGGCGTCAACTGTGAAACAATTCCACATTTTCTCAAGTGATCACCAAACTCATAACTCAGATATTCTCCCCCTCGATCAGATCGTAGGAACTTGATCTTCTTGTTACGATGATTTTCAACTTCACTCTGAAATTGCTTGAACTTTTCAAAAGTTTCAGACTTATGCTTCATTAAGTAAATATACCCATATCTACTTAAGTCGTCAGTGAAGGTGAGGAAATAACGATATCCACCGCGTGCCGTTACACTCATCGGACCGCACACATCAGTATGTATGATTTCCAATAAGTCACTTGCCCGTTCCATTGTTCCTGAAAACGGGGTCCTTGTCATCTTGCCCATGAGGCACGGCTCGCACGTGTCAAGTGATTCAAAATCAAGAGACTCCAAAAGTCCATCAGCATGGAGCTTCCTCATGCGTTTCACGCCGATATGACCGAGACGGCAGTGCCACAAGAAAGTGGTATTATCATTATCTACTCTACATCTTTTGGCATCAATGTTATGAACATGTGTATCATCACTATCGAGATTTAATAAGAACAAACCCCTAACTTCGGGTGCATGACCATAAAAGATATTACTCATATAAATAGAACAACCATTATTCTCTGACTTAAATGAGTAACCGTCTCGCAATAAACAAGATCCAGATATAATGTTCATGCTTAACGCAGGCACTAAATAACAATTATTCAGGTTCATAACTAATCCCGATGGTAATCGAAGAGCGAGCGTGCCGACGGCGATCACATCAACCTTGGAACCGTTTCCCACGCGCATCGTCACTTCGTCCTTCGCCAGCCTCCGTTTATTCCGCAGTTCCTGTTTAGAGTTGCAAATGTGAGCAACCGAACCGGTATCAAATACCCAGGCACTACAACGAGAGTTGGTAAGGTACACATCAATAACATGTATATCACATATACCTTTGTTGTTGTTGGCCCCCTTCTTGTCCGCCAGCTACTTGGGGCAGTTCCGCTTCCAGTGGCCGTTCCCCTTGCAATAGAAACACTCAGTCTCTGGCTTGGGCCCAGCCTTGGGTTTCTTCACTGGATTAGCAACTGCTTTGCCACCCTTCTTAGAGTTACCCTTCTTGCCCTTGCCATTCTTCTTGAAACTGGTGGTCTTATTGACCATCAACACTTGATACTCCTTCTGGATGTCTGCCTCAGCGACTTTCAGCATCGAAAACAGCTCGGCGATGGTTTTATTCATCCCTTGCATGTTGTACTGCTGGACGAAGCTCTTGTAGCTTGGAGGGAGTGACTGGAGAATTCTGTCAATGATAGCCTCATCCGGGAACACAAGTCCCAGATCAGCTATGCGCGTATAGTACCCAGACATCTTCAGTAAGTGCTCACTGACAGACGAATTCTCCTCCATCTTGCAAGCGAAGAATTTATCGGTGGTCTCATACCTCTCGATCTTAGCATTCTTCTCAAAGATGAATTTCAACTCCGTGTACATCTCATATGCACCATGACGTTCAAAACGCCTTTGGAGTCCTCCTTCCAAGCCGTACAACATGGCACATTGTACTATCGAATAGTCATCCGAACGCGTCTGCCAGACGTTCATATCGTCCGCAGAGGCTCCAGGAGCGGGGGGTTGACCTAGCGGTGCATTTAGGACATAAACCTTTTGGGCAGCTGTGAGGATGATCCTCAGATTGCGGAGCCAGTCCACAAAGTTGCTCCCATCATCTTTCAGTTTAGCTTTCTCTAGGAACGCATTAAAATTCAGGGGAACTCCTGCGCGAGCCATCTACAACATAAATTTGCAATGACATTTTTAGACTATTGTTCATGATAAGTGAGTTATTACCTAATCAAATTAATTATAACTCCCACTCAAATTGACATCCCTCCGGTCATTCGAGCGTGACATGATCCAAATTCACCAACCCAAGTCCGATCATCACGTGAGATGAGGTGGTGTCAATGGTGAACATCAACATGTTGATCATATCTACTATATGACTCATGCTCGACCTTTCGGTCCTCCGTGTTCCGAGGCCATGTCTGTACATGCTAGGCTCGTCAAGCCTAACCCGAGTGTTCTGCACGTGCAAAACTGGCTTGCACCCGTTGTATGCGAACGTAGAGTCTATCACACCCGATCATCACGTGGTGCTTCGAAACGACGAACCTTCGCAACGGCGCACACTCGGGGGGAACACAATTTTATCTTGAAATTTTAGTGAAGGATCAACTTATAATGCTACCGTCGTCCTAAGCAAAATAAGATGCATAAAAGGATTAACATCACATGCAAATCATAAGTGACATGATATGGCCATCAACTCGTGCTTTTGATCTCCATCTCCAAAGCACCGGCATGATCTCCATCGTCACCGGCGCCACACCATGATCTCCATCATCATGATCTCCATCATCGTGTTGCCATCGGGGTTGTCGGCGCCCCACCATGCTCTTACTACTATTGCTACCGTTTAGCGATAAAGTAAAGCATTACAAAGCGCTTAATGATTGACACGCAGGTCATACAAAAATAAAGACAACCCTATGGCTCCTGCCGGTTGCCGTATGCATCGACATGCAAGTCGATGTTAACTATTACAACATGATCATCTCATACATCAAAATATATTTCATCATGTCATTGGCCATATCATATCACATACATACCCTGCAAAAACAAGTTAGACATCCTCTAATTTGTTGTTGCATGTTTTACGTGGCTGCTATGGGTATCTAGCAAGAACGCTTCTTACCTACGCAAAACCACAACGGTGATATTCAAGTTGCTATTTAACCTTCTACAAGGACCGCCTTGTTCTATTCCGATTCAACTAAGATAGGAGAGACAGACACCCGCCAGCCATCTTATGCAACAAAAGTCACATGTCTGTCGATGGAACCGGTCTCATGTACGTGGACATGTAAAGTTGGTCCGGGCCGCTTCATCCTATAATACCGTTGAATCAAGAAAGACTAAGGAGGGCAGCAATTTAAACATCAACGCCACAAACTTCTTTGTGTTCTACTCGAGAAAGCATCTACGCAAGATCCTAGCTCATGATGCCACTGTTGGGGAACGTTGCATGGGAAACAAAAATTTTCCTACCGTTCACCAAGATCAATCTAGTAGATGCAACTACGAGAGGAGAGTGTGATCTACGTACCCTTGTAGATCGCTAAGCGGAAGCGTTATGAACGCGGATGATGGAGTCGTACTCGTCGCGATTCAGATCGCCGAAGACCTAGCACCGAAGCAACGGTGCCTCCGCGTTCTTCACACGTACGGCTCGGGGACGTCTCCTCCTTCTTGATCCAGCAAGGGGTGGAGGAGAGGTTGATGGAGAACCGGCAGCACGACGGCGTGGTGGTGATGGTGGAGAAGAACTCCAGCAGGGCTTCGCCTAAGCTCCGCGGGAGAAGAAGATATTACGGGAGAGGGAGGGCAGCACCGAGGCACAAACTGTGTTGGCTGCCCTCCCTTTGCCCCACTATATATAGGGGGGGTGGAGAGGTGAGGGCGCCCTAGGGTTTCCCCCTAGGGGCCGGCGGCCAGGGCAAGGGGAGGGGGCGGCGGCCAGGGCAGGGGGGCGCGGCCAGGCCCTAGGGTTTCCCCCCCTAGGTGCCTTGCCCCCCAAGGCCAAGGGGTGCGGCCAGCCCTAGGGGTCCCACCCCCTTAGCCGCATGAGGAGAGGGCCCAGGGGGGGCGCACAGCCCCCTGAGGGCTGTGGTGTTCCCCCTTGTGGCCCACTAGGCCCAGAACCACTTCCGGACCCTCCGAAACCCCTTCCGGTACTCCGCCGATTTCCCGATGCTCTCCGGAACACTTCCGGTACTCCGAAACCTTTCATCCTATATATCAATCTTCGTCTCCGGACCATTCCGGAGACCCTCGTCATGTCCGGGATCTCATCCGGGACTCCGAACAACCTTCGGTAACCATATACTTTTCTCACTAACAACCCTAGCGTCACCGAACGTTAAGTGTGTAGACCCTGCGGGTTCGGAAACCATGTAGACATGACCGAGACACTCCCAGGTCAATAACCAATAGCGGGATCTGGATACCCATATTGGTTCCTACATGTTTCTCGATGATCTCATCGGATGAACCACGATGTCAAGGATTCAGGCAATCCCGTATACAGTTCCCTTTGTCTCGTCGGTATGTTACTTGCCCGAGATTCGATCGTCGGTATCTCTATACCTAGTTCAATCTCGTTACCGGCAAGTCTCTTTACTCGTTACCGTAATACATAATCCCGTGACCAACTACTTAGTCACTTTGAGCTCATTGAGATGACGTATTACCGAGTGGGCCCGGAGATACCTCTCCGTCATACGGAGTGACAAATCCCAGTCTCGATCTATGTCAACTCAACAGACACCCTCGGAGATACCTGTAGAGTACCTTTATAGTCACCCAGTTACGTTGCGACGTTTGGCACACACAAAGCACTCCTACGGTGTCAGTGAATTACATGATCTCATGGTCATAGGAACTTATACTTGACATGCAGAAAAATATAGCGATAACTGACACGATCAAAAGCTATGTTAACGTTTGGGTCTCGTCCATCACATCATTCTCCTAATGATGTGATCCCGTTATCAAATGACAACTCATGTCTATGACCTGGAAACCGCGGTCATCTTTGATCAACGAGCTAGTCCTGTAGAGGCTCACTAGGGACACAAAGTCTGTCTATTCATCCACACGTGTATCTGAGTTTCCAATCAATACAATTATAGCATGGATAATAAACGATTATCATGAACAAGGAAATATAATAATAACTTTTTTATTATTGCCTCTAGGGCATATTTCCAACAAAGCCCTGCGCCGGTAGATACATCATATCTGTCACCACGCCGTCGTGCTGGCGAAACTCTCCCGTGAAACTCAACTGGATCAAGAGCTCGTGGGACGTCATCAAGCTGAACGTGTGCTGAACGCGGTGGTGCCGTACGTTCGGTGCTTGATCGGTTGGATCGCGAAGAAGTTCGACTACATCAACCGCGTCCTTTGACGCTTCCGCTCCCGGTCTACGAGGGTACGTAGACACACTCTCCCCCTCGTTGCTATGCATCTAGTAGATAGATCTTGCGTGATCGTAGGAAATTTTTGAAAATACTACGTTCCCCAACACGCCGGAGTCCACCAATGACGATGGAAGCTAAGATCGGCTTTCGCTTCCAATTGCTCTCTCCGCCGAGCAGGAGGATGCCTGCATCTGACCTGTCCGTCCCCGGAGTAAGCTCCGAACCCTCCCGTCCCTGGTGGCTGGAGGTAGGTGCTAGTTTTTTAGGTCGGCGAAGGTTGGATTATTGTACACTCTACAGAAAGAATGGATCCATCCAATTCTGTTTCTGAATGTGTTTTTTCATAACTTCCTATGCTTATTGAGGAGATAATAACAGACCAAAGGTAATGTAAGTTGCAGAGGTCTATGCTTCTTAGCTGGGATGGGATTTTGCCGAGGAAATTCAACTCCCCATCTTTGTCTTGGATGGCAATTGCAGTCGAGTAGAACTCGCTTTGTCTTATCTGAAACAAACACACACACACACACACACCTCTTATCAGGGAAATAACCATATTAATTTAGGTGCAGGGCTCTGAGTGAAATCAGGTTATATTAATTTAGGTGCGACGGCGGCTCTCCAAGTTTGCATTCGGTATATATGCTCTCTGAAATTTACACATATGGTGAATTACTAGCGTGTAGTGCGCGGCGGCACGCAGCGCCGCATGAGTTGATAAGCTATTTGTTATTTTTGGAATGTGTGGTAAGTCGTCCCAAGACTTGATTCGTTGCAAAGTAGTTATGTAGTTGGTACACGGTAGATAGGGTTAATGGCTATTGGATACAGAATTGCAAAGCTCTTTTCTCTTCTTAGACCTAAGATGTTGATCCCCCAGCTTGGTGGAATTGTAAAAAGCTTTTGTTCTCTTCTTAGACCTGAGATGTTGATCCTCCAGCTTTGTTTGTCTATGTGATGTAGCTTTGTTTGTTTATGTGATGTAGTTGTAGAAAGATGAAGCTAGTTGGGGTGGTTTGTTCCAGTGCCACATCGATGAGTCGTAGCCTCATGTCTTCGCCGCCGTGCCTTGCTAGTCGAGTTGTTCCCTGTGTAGACATTGTGCGCGGCATGGCGTGTTTCACTGCTTGGTTCGGAAGTTTCTTGCGTGGAGATCTCCAAAGTTTGGTGTGCGTATGTCTTTACAGTGGTGGGATAATGGTTATGCACTAATTTTTTTTTTGCAGACGACATTGATACAGTGACACGATGACCATAAAACCCCACCATGTGGTACCTTCCAAGTCTTCTCAGCTGATAAATATCATAAGGACTACCAAGTTAATTAGTTGTTCTAGGCTCTCTTCATCATCCTTCACTTGCCAGACTTGTATTGACCTGATATTCTATAGGGGGGAAGTTGGTAATAGAGAATCCTCCCTTCTTTGCTTTCTTGCCAGGAAAAAATCCAAAACTAACCATTAGAATTTCATGGGCTACCGAGTTAGGAGATTCATTTTATTTATTACTTACGACTTTTTTTACTAAGTCATTCTGAAAGATAAGAATGCACGCACATGTAAACACACTTCCAGCGATGCCAGTTTTCCAGGTTCAAAGGGGTGATACATTTTGGAAAATAAAATAAAATAGAATACACCGTCTCTAAACCAAAAATTGTATTTGCACTGTAAAAAGATTAGAGAATTCTAAATCTCAACAATTTTAGGATAAGCCAAATTAATCATTGTTGACTTGTTGATGGAGCTTTTGTTTCTCTAAATATATTGCAGAAGGATAATTTGGCATATACATGAATTAAAAGTTAGAATTAAGAGTTATATCCTAAAAAATAAAGGCAGATTCCAATAGGAGTGGAAATACAGAAGACAACATAGCTTTTATCGGGGCTTCTGGAGTACTGTTCCAAAGAAAGCTAACACAAAGTGTGAGCATGCACCTGGTACATGTATCTTTGTAACCTGCTCCCTCTGTAAACTAATATAGTTCACTAAAATAGTTACCTAAACGCTCTTATATTAGATTACGGAGGGAGTACTTACTTACTCATCCCTTATACCAAAATGATTAGAAACAACCAATAACCCTGCCTGGACAAAAAAGATTATGTCACAATTTTCCTTCTGACCGCTTCTACTAACCTTCTTCAAGTCAGAGCCTTAAAGTCTTCAGCCTGGCAAAAAAGATTGAAACATTATCATAATCCAAGGAGGCAAAACCACAAGACTAAAACGCCCATGGAAAATTATATACACCGTAAAATGCATATGTAGTCTGTGTTCTTCTTTCCATACTTGCAAGTAGGAGGAGCTCAGACTAAAACAAGACTAAAACATCCAACATCACTTCCAATTCAGCATGGTATAGCTGCTTACATATTCTCATCGTTGTGGCCATGAGCGGGCCAGGAGCTGGAACAGGAGATAGTTGCGGCGGTGGAGGAGACATGGACGATGGGCGGTGGCATTCCCCTTGATGGCTACCGAAGACCTGAAGTAGAGTTCAAAACAATGGCGTACAGGAGCAGTGGCATGAGAGGTCGACAGTGACCGCGTAACTCGACATGGAGGCATGCTGGCTGCAGCATCACAACCACAAACGTGAGCACATCCGCAGTCCACAGCTTCACACCACAGGGCTGTCTCCAGGAATCCGGCGCCCAGAGCGAAATGCAAAGAATAGAACCTTAAGTGAATTTTTCATATAACTAAACCCCTCCAGTTATGTAGAAATATATCAAGTATTAACGCGCACTGAATCAAAAAACCAAGCTCTCATTCTGCTGAAAAGCATTATCATAACTATCCTGTAATTCTTGAACATATTCAGTACACAACAAGGTGAGCTAAGTACATGGTCAAGTGATGAATAATAAACTGATCAATGATTCCATGGAGTTTTAACATACATAGTCTGGACAGGGCCTTCCGATCTTCCCTGATTAATGGCATGACTATGATATTATTTACTTGTACATGCTCAATGGGGAAACGATTCTCAAACAGGAGGCAGACGGAAAAACAATTGTACAGATTGGCAGGTAAGGGATTTTCCCCCAATTCAGGAGCAATATTCAGAAATTCCATCAAACAGGAAACATGTCATAGCAGCCTGGTTAACCTAATAGAAAAAGAGCAAAGAAAAGATGAGAGAAGAGGGAAGAAGAGAAGAGGTCACCTGCGACATCAGGGGGAACCTAGAGGTTGTTATGCAGCAAGGTCGGAGACGTACCACAGCGGCTGGCGGCCCGGGGAGAGGTTGGACCAGTAGAAGTGGAAGCCTGAGGTGGGCACACGACCATAGATGAGCACAACGGCAGCACGGCACCCGGTCCCGTCTCTGTGCCCGGCCACTGCCGGCCGCTCGCGTCCTCCCAGATCGGCTGCCCCAGCAGGAGCAGCTCTCCTCCCCACAGGCCTCGACGGAGCCCTTGGGGCTCGACCTCCCAAAGTGGGAAGCGATGGCGGCGGCCTTGCTTTTTTTCGCCATTAGGTCGTCTGCTCACGCAAGTCTGGAGGCAGCAGAGGAGACGTGAAGGTGGTCCACGAAGCGAAAGGGGAGAGCTAGGAACAAAAGAACTCACCGCTGCCGGAGCCCGAGACCGTCCACCTGACGCCATGGAACCTGTGGTGGATTACCATGGGCTACAACCAGAATGGCGTCCTCCTGCCGAAGCCAGCCTCCGGCTGGCATACACGTCGTCCTTCGCACGCGCCTTGGGCCGCTTCCACCCCCTTGCCGGCCCCTTCGCTGTCGTGCCGGCGGGCAGCGCGGCCTGACGAATCTCGCTCGATCGGCTGCGGCGACGAAGACGCCGAGTTCGTCCACGCCAATCCAACTCCTCGCGTCATCGTTCGGACGCGCCTTGGGCCGCTTCCATCCCCTTGCCGGCCGCTTCGCCGTCGCGCCGGCGGGCAACGCAGGCCTGGCGATCTCGCTACGCTGCCGCAATGAAGACGCCGATTCATCCACAGGACAGGGCCGCCAGCAGCGGAATAGCCAAGAACGAACAGGAGGCAAACATGCACTTATAAAGTCAAAAGAAGAGAAAAAACAAAAACAGAACCCACGAGAGAAGCCCAGAAAGCAACGTGACACAGACGTGGCGAGATGCATGGCGCTGACATGCATGCTCATGCGGAGACGCGTCGAACAAAGGAAAGCCAGAAAATCTCAAACACACACGTCAATTTGACCATGCAAACCGGTTGGTCAAACAAATATTAAAAAAAACAAAGGTACTCTCTCGTATGATACACTGCACACGCAAAGGTAAACATGGTCTGCACACGCGTCGCTAGAACAACATGGGTAAAAAAAATTCCAAAAAAACCAGAAAAATCGAACCCTTACGGGCCTAGTATTCTTAGTATGTAAGAATAGGAACCCAAGTCTGCACTAGGTTTGGCAGCTTCTGGTGTTTGTCGATGCAATCAACAATGGACACTGCTGGAAGGAAACCAAGAACAGGAAGTTTGTCTGTGCCTGCTCGGTATAACATCATCTGTTTCAGATATCTTCTAGCTTGTAGTTTTCTTGTGGCTTCTGTGTGGTACAAAACTGAATTTTGGAAATCTACAGAATGAGCAGCTAAGGGCTGCAAATGTCCACAAGGCTTCATGGGTGACGGCGTACATGGCTGCAAAGGTATCGCTGGTACGAACATTGATCTGCAACCTTGTGGGCAATATTGTTCCATGTTTGCATGTGCTTATGTACTCCGTCAGTACAAACATTGTTTCTTGGAGTATATTTTAGCATTATTCATGTTTCATAATTGGTTCAAGACTGATATCTGTGGATGGGGAAATGATAGAAATTCACCATATGTGTAAACTAGCACCGGCAAACCTGGAACAATGGCTGAAGTACTGAATTGTTTGATCTTCTTAATTCAATAAGATTTGTACTGTACATGAACTCTGAAATTTGGTTTTGACTGAAGATAGTAAGATTTTGACTACGATAGTGACAAAATATCATGTTTTTTCTTCAATCAAAATTCAGTTATCTGATAGTGCCTTTGATACATTATGTTTGTTTCACTATTTAGGCATCACCAGATTTCATGACAAGGGTGATGAAAGAGTAGATGATCCTCAGGAAGAAAACTTTGCATTTTTCAGTACTGACACAATTCAGGCATGTTTGCATGCTTTCAGTACTGTTGCAGTTCACATGAAAACTGACAGAATGTAGATTCACATGGCACTTTGAATGTAAATTCACATAGGCAGATTCATGGACCATTTTATCATTTCATCCCAAGTTCACTTAATAATCTTTTTTTTTTGCATGGAAGTTCACTTAATAACCCGACCTTTCATGTTGACCAAGTGAGGATTTGACCCCATCTGTCTTTTTGGTAAATTCACATGGAAGAGTAAGTCTTTTTGGTGCCATATTTGAACCTTCAGATGGAACAGCTGAAGCTCGAATTATTGTTTATCACAAGGGTTGTTCAAAACTGCAGTTATCATGCAATTTGACTGATTTTTGTTACTCCCATAAAGCAAATGTGAAATACTGCAAGGGCCAAGGAAAACAGTGTCATTGCTTGGGAATGATGTCAAGCTAGAGAGTGGTGTTTTTCTTCCACTTTCTCTATGCTATCCTCGAATATAAGTTTCCAAAAATTATGTCGATTGTTTCCAAATACTCATCACTGATTGTTTCAAAAAATATATTGATTATTTCCAAAACTCCCTACTAATTGATTGTTTCCAAGAATTTTTCATTGTATCCAAAAACTATACTGAGTATCCAAAAACTCCTCACTGACTGACTGTTATCCAGGAGTACCTACAACTACAAGAGGCAGGGCGAGGAAGGAGCAATGATTGGAGTCACAGTAACAGCAGATGCGATGGTGGGGAAGGATCCATCCTGCCACTCAGGTGGCGATTCCACCAACACTGCTACTAGCTCGATCAACGGGGTGGCGATTCTGCCACTCAGGTGGCCGGTGGCTGCGGCGGGCGGTGGAACTGGAAGATTGATCGTGTAGGTGGGTGGCGGCGGTGGCATCTGCAGCTGTACGGCGGCTGCCCCCTAGCGATGTGCGGGCGACGGACGGAGGAATTGGAAGTATGAGTTTTTCTTGTTGTTGCTAAAATGCCAGTACACTAGGTGCGCGACAATCTTTTTTGGACGGAATGAGGTATTATCTTGTGAAATTCTGACCTGAATTCCCTGTGCTTTGTGTAATGCAGACCAAGAGATTCTTTTGCCTTCTTGTCTGGCATCACTTTCTCTAGTACTCCCTCCGTCCCAAAATAAGTGTCTCAACTTTATACTAGCTCTAGTGTAAAGTTATACTAAGGTCAAAACACTTATTTTGGGACGGAGGGAGTATTTGTTATCTCCATTGATCTGCATATACATGACAGGATACAGTACATTCTATCTAAGTAACATACCGAAAATAGAGTCGTATGAACAAAAGAGCCTGTTGTCTTTAGTGGTAAAGCAAAAAAATTAGGCGTCATTGGCAACATCAGAGAATGGGTGACAGTCAGGGTGGACGCTAAAGAAAGTTTTCACCAAGACACATCATTTTTTCTCTTACCTGTGAGCACGTTTTGCGGTTGCTTTCCGGTTTTCCGCCCATCACGCTGAAACATCCGTGTACAAACGGAACACGTGCAAGGTGGACCGCCCACCACCGTTAGCTTAGATGGTGTTGCTTGCGTATGCCACGTTTGTATTGAGCGTATCAATCCTGTTTTTATACGGTTGCATCTAATACAAGCTGAAACACGTCGTTGTCCCATTGGTACACCTACCGAGAGCAGGCGAGCTCGTCCATACCATCGCCGCTCTCAAGTAAGGCCCACTTTCTTATGACTACATCTCAGATGAAATTCTTACTGACGCAGGGAGTTACATGTTTATTGAATTAGTGAATTATGATTGGCCATCCAGGTTTCTTCCCTATTTTATTTGCACCATATCCACTTCTCCAGTACGCTTGTGCACAACATCCTATCCGACGAGTTTCTGCTTCTATAGAAGAATCATTTCCGACGACCTTCGCCCTATCTCACGCATCTGCACATCAGAACTAGGCTTGTAATCACGTGTTGTAGATCCACCCTTCACTACTTCTAGTCCATGCTATACAAACTAGTAGAACTTCTAGTCTGCAGTATATATACTTGAAATACGACCAAGGTAGGGGGCGGAGCCCCCCCCCCCCCTCCGACTTTGCCATATTTGGAGCAATGTGTACATGGGACATGTATGCATATCAACACTGCCCATATAGCAAACAACGGTATAAACTTCACTGAAGTTCTTCATATAAGGTTAACATGCCACAATAAGTGAGAATCCTTGCCATGGGAACAATGGTACATAGATGTATCGATCGAAGATCAAAAGGAAACCATGCACAAGAGCAACATGCACCCTTATCTATCTCAAACCCTGGTGCCAAACCCTCTGCATACATGAGGGCATCACATCACGAAGGTGTAAGAGAATGAAGAGACTCTTGGCAACATATCAGGGCGAGACAAGTAAGTTCAAACTTACACATGTGATTCACCATCACCAAAATCGCCAATAATGGCACCTGTACAAAATAGAAAATACTGTGTCACGGGTAGGAGAAGATCAATTTCCTTAAGGAAGATAAATGGAAATGAGGAAGAGTAAAACAACATAACTTAAATTATTTGCATGCACAAGGAAGAAACTTTTGATTTAGCACATAATTTCACTGATCCTCTCATCCCAATAAAAAAACCTCTACCAACACTTAGAATATTTTGTAGACAAGAATGCAATAACTATCTAATGATTAAACAATAGCTATTTGAAAAATCAAATTGAAAAAACTATTTAAGGAATTGGTGCCCTTTCAAGAAAAGAAAAATATTAGAGTCTACCCCTCACCTCACCCTTAAAGTATACTACGAATCTTAATTTCTAAAGGGTATTTAGGTATTAGCATGTGGAGGTGGATAATTAGCCCCGCACACAGAGGAAAAAAAGAATTGTTGATCGATCGATTTACTGGGAAGAAACCGATACAACGTGCAATTAAGTATGAATGAAGCTTTGCAAAGTGTGACCAGATTTACATTAAAATTTATTAATGTTTACAATACTAAATAATTATAATATGAAAAGACATCCCATGGTGGATCTATATTGATTTGGTATTGCAAATGTCGGTATTGTTATCTATAAATTTGGTCCAACTTCATAAAGTTTGACTTATGACAAACCTAATATGCATGGTAAAAATGAAATAGAGGGGGTAGTAATTATCAGAGGAATAAGAGAATTGTTGTTTCATCCCAAATTCAATAAACCAGGGTTGATTTCATATGATTCAGCCTTAGTAGTTGGTGGGGCAATAGGTCTATAGTAAAGTCATCATTACTAGTACTTTAAAAATCACAAAGCTTGGTATTTTGGACAGAAATATAATTTCAAGCCTAAAACAAAAGTAAGTACTTATTGTAATAAATGTGTTATTTTGTGTTATATTGGGTTTTGGCAGAGCCGAAAAGGAAACAACAAATAAAAAACAACTAAGCAAGATAAATAGCAAGTAAGTGGAGTACTGGAGTGTAAGACCTATAGCTGAAACAAGGGCTTCCCTGCAACGACGCTACAAAAGGGCTTGCTTCCTGTCTTCTAGGAAGTTGTTAGGCCCCAAGTACAAAGGTTCGTAGCAAGCATCAATTTCTCTCAAGTGGATGACCTTGAAATTTATCAGTAGTAGCTGCACACAACTACAATACTTGTCTTGGTCTCACTAGCCTTGCTGGTTACAAAGATTATCATAACTTGTGGTAAGAATTGATAATTGTAACAAAAATA
Organism: Secale cereale; assembly: GCA_902687465.1. NCBI lineage: Eukaryota > Viridiplantae > Streptophyta > Magnoliopsida > Poales > Poaceae > Secale > Secale cereale. The sequence goes on from LR738713.1 coordinate 836,894,543, forward strand.
AAGTAACAGTTTGGTCCGAACAGTAAATATAAAGAGTGACCAACACTGGTACCGTATCGCGCTATACAAACGGTTTTAACCCCTTTCCGCGACGACATTTGGAACAGTCGCCTAGTGAGTGACTGCAATAGGGGGGTCCTTTCCACACGACACAAAAATCGTCGGGGATACGCGAGCGGCTACTGACGATCGCCATAGAATAAACATATGAGAAGTCATCCCAGTCCCACACGTTACATCTCGACGTTACGTTTCTGATCAGAGAGACATCCCAAACGATTACGCCGCTATAGTCGTGCGAAAAAAGTGGACATAAACATTTAATCTACCAATATGTTTGTGCTAGGTACGTTATCGCACACGGTTCAAGAATGTAAAATGTGTGCGGTGCTTCTACTAACGCCATCGTGTCCATTTTCATAACTGTGTGTGATTGGTATTCCTATCACACACGCACACTGGTTTGAAGCGTTTGCCGTATTACCATGAATCACACACGCATATGAGAGGAAGCCGTGTGTCCATCCGTCGGGTATCGCAAATGTTTCATGTGAAAGAACCGTCCGTTCTCTATTTTCATCCCACACGTTGTTTTCTTTCTAACCGTGTGCACATTATTTTATTCACTCATGTATAATATTATTTTTCCTTGTAACTTATTATTCGAATTGAAAATTTTAAAATATGAAATGTGGAATTCAAATTCTCAGCACAATGGTTCAACAATGAATCCATAAATAAAATTGTCAGTACAATATGTTCAGTAATTACAGGATTAGACATCAATTAACTATGATGAACCATAATATTTAGAGGCAGTAAAGGTGAAGAGACAAGTGTAATCGTCCGCCCATCCTTCACCGCCTTGAGAATGACTTCTAGATCATTATCACAGTAGCATGAATTATATACTTTAACCTTAGTTGCCTCCACTCCGGTCATATAGTTTGCAAGGTAATCAACCGTAAATAGCTCCGGAAACCACTGAAAAGAGAAAAATATCAGATACTGAGGTCTAATAGAGTAACTAGTTGTGGGCAAGGGAAAAGGCAACACATTTCTTACCATCCTAAAGTTCACTATTGTCTTGGACAAAGTGTTGAGCTTAATTCTCATCATCCGTTTCTTTTGCCTAACAATCTTTCTTAGTTTTCTCACTTGACGATTGTTAATGAATATCTCATTGCCCCATACGCAAAAGGGATCGAAGCATGGATAGGTACCGCTCATATATTGTAATGCCCAGGATGCGACTATAGCTCCTACGTGTCGAGGCACGAGTTAGAGACATAATCGCATACTGGATGATCGCAGTCATGGTATCTTTGCACAACTCATGTAATGAATAGGGGTAAAAGAGATAAATAGTTGGCTTACACTCGCCACGTCACACAATTAATTCAACATTCACACATTCATCCAAATAACACAGAGTCCGACTACGGACGAAATCAGACGAGAAAAGATACCACAACCACAAGTCATGATCGCCCCTAGTAGGAACCACTACTGATCGTCGAGATAAGTCACATACATACGGCCACGCTCTTCATCGAACTCCCAGTGAAGTTCTTGTCTGTCTCCCGCGTCATACTTAGTTGTACCTTCATCTGGTGTGTGTTGTAATCTGTGAGTCACAAGGACTCAGCAATCCCATCCCCGTGTATCAAAACTAACAAAGCCTTTTAGGTGTGGAGAGGTAATAAAGTGGCTGCAACAAGCACTAAGCAACTAGCTTACGAAGTCAGAGCGAGAGGTGATATGTGCCAACGGTCGCCAAAGATGATCAAGAAGTGATCCTAGCTACTCACGTTCATGCATAACCCCACCGTGTTCACTTTCCGAAACCCTTCGAAAAGAGACCATCACGGTTACTCACATAGGTAGTGTATTATTAAGGATATTGGTGTTAAGTTATGTACAACCGGATATTAACAACACCCATCACAAGCTCACGATCCGCGGAGTCGCAACTCCATGTTGGGAAGACCCGAGTATTCTCGGAATCCCGTGCTCAAGATATTTCGACAAAGGTAAAACTAATCCAACCTCCCGGCGTGCCGACACCTTGATAGTAGCCGCGTGTATCTCGTCTCAGGCCATGACCGGATGGGAAAAGCTACATAGAACCAGAACCTTGAGTTGCCTCAAGTCGGCCCCGCGGGCTGCCCAGTTTGGACCAACACTCATGAGGAGCACTGGCCCGGGTTGTTGATTAAGAACTCGGGTTAATTACTCCCTATGCAAGTTTTAGTTGTTAGGCAAATGTAGTACCAAAGTTGGGTCTTGCTGGAAAAGCTTTAAGCAGTGCAAATTATCGAGGGGGCCCATAAACCCCAACCGTGTTAGGAACGCAAAAATCAAGGAACATAACACCGGTTTATCGGGTCCTAAGGTGGCATGAGTGGAACAAAACACCAAGCAGAAGGCCAAGCCTTCCACCCATTACCAATATATATGTGTATTAATTAATTAAGATATATATTGTGTTATCCCAATAAATAAGTCCAAACATGGAGCAATCTTCCAACTTCACCTGCAACTAACAACGTTATAAGAGGGGCTGAGCAAAAGCGTACTTAGCCAATCAACGGTTTGCTAGGAAGGCGATTAGAGTGTTTCATGGCAACATAGGAGGCTGACAAGGCAAGAATAGGCTTCGAGGCATAACTATAGAGCGAGACAACTAGCAAAGCAAAGATAGAGGTGATATCGGGGAACGATCATCTTGCCTATTAAGTTCTCGGTGGGATCGTAAGACGGCTCCTCAAACTCAGTCTCGACAAGAACATCGACCTCTGAATCGTCACCGGGCTCTAATCATCACAAGAATACAAACAACGGAACAAGATCAATCATGGTGCAATGCACAAACAACATGATGTAAGACATGATGCATATGAGCATGGACATGATATGATGCATCACAAAAGGAACATGATGAGTGCAACATGTGGCATGGCATAATGCAAGAAACACAATTCATTTAAGGGAACACAACATGCAAAAGAAAGCAAGAACAACTTAGCCACACATGTGGTTATTTAGTTTGAACTAGCTAAGCACCCAACAAGTTTAATATGTTGCTTAGCATGGCAAGGAGTGCATCACAAGACCAACAACAACATGCAAGCAATTTAAATGGGCCGGAAGAAACAAACAACAATTCCGGAAAATCCCATGTGCATATATCCAATTTGGTGTTGATCTGTTAAAACCCTATGTTAGAGTTGTTAATCACACAAAGTAACATCACCAAGTTATTCTACACATTTTTCCACCCCTTGCATATAAAGTTTGTTAAATTTGGAGCTACGGTTATTTAGTTATGAATTAAACCAATTTAAACATGTTAAAAAGCAAAACATATGCAAAGAACATTTTAAATGTTTTTAACATGGCAGAAAATTACATATTGTGAAACTACACTAAAAACTAAGCAGGTTTCATATATAGATCATTTTTAAAGGATGCATGGTTTGAAAACTATGAGCATTTCAAAATGAATGCAAAAACTGAAATAAAAATCTAAACAGAAAAAAGAAATAAATGCCACTGACCCAGCCTGGACTAGACTTATCCACTGACTAGTGGGTCCAGGGGGGCGCTGAGGTGGCGAAGTGGGTGCGGGAGCGGGTGTGTGTGCGCACAGAGAATGACAGGTGGGGCCGGGGTGTCAGCGAGATAGAAATAGCAAAAATGGGCATGTATCCATGGCCCTGGGGTGATTCGAACCCTGCTCGCCGAGTTAACTGAACAGGGCGTCGACCAGCTGGGCTATGCGGCTGCGACTGACAGAAAGGGGACGCTGCACCTGAAGAGCAAACAAAACCGTGCGGACAGAGCCACGCCTCTCCGGCGAAGCAGAGACGGCGGCAAGGCTCACAGGCTGCTCCGGCGACCACAAGGGACAGCGGAGGTGCGCGACGGATGCGCACGGGGATCCCGCACATGCGATTGGGACCTGACACACCTAACGACGACTACAGCGATGCCGGCGGCAACAAACAGAGGCGGGGGCGACGAGCTCCAGCGCGACAGCTACGGGCCCTAAAGGAGCAGCGCGAGCACGTAGCAGGCCCTACGCGACACGGCGGAGACGAAGGGCATACATGGAGGAACTACAGTGGTTGGTGCACTTGCCGGAGACGAGGTCCGACAGCGACGAGCTCGGGCGCGCGCGGCTAGCGTGGCTAGAACATGCAAACAAGGAAGAAAAGGGGTCGGGGAGGTGCGCAAGCTCACCACAAGCACAGACGTGCGCTTGGTTAGGCGAGAGGAGGCCGGAGATGGTGGAATATTGCCGGAGTTGAACGAAGACCGGCGCGGGGGAACACGACGAGGAGGGAGTCGAACTTGGCGTCCCTCGGGGCCATAGAGGTAGCAGGGGACGTAGTCGACAGCAGTGAAGTTGCCGGACACGATCTTCGGGGCATAGGTGGCCGGAGAGCACGTCGGCGATGAGGACGAGCACTCTAATGTGCGCGGGACGGCGGTGGAGCGGCGGATCTGGTGGTCTAGGTGGCCTGGCGGCAGTCGAGGAAGGAGGAGGGAAACCCTAGAGGGTTGTTGGACGTGGAGAGGGGGTTTAAAGGGGGCCAGGGCGACGGGTGGAGCACGTCGTCGACACGGCCGTTGCCATGTGCGAGATCGGCAAGAGCTTGACAAAAAGGTGAGCGGCCGGTAAGCTGTAGCCAGAGGCTGACTGGTGGGGTCGCAATGGCCACATGGGCGTACGGGCGCCTGGGTAGCGGGGTGGCTGGGTGAGAAAACGGCGCAGGATTCGAGCGGGGCAGGTGAGCTGGGCTATGGCGCGCGCTGGCTGCTGGGCCGGCCTGGTGGCTGAGGCCCAGGTTGTTGCTGCTTCTAGGTATAACCCGCCATATTGGGTCGGGTCATCCAAGTGGCTACGTACGACCAAGACTCAAGATGGGCCATGACTCAGTCACAAGGCTTGCAGAGCGATGCTCGGTGTGGGCCGGCTCAAGGCCCAGTACTTGAAGACGACGGCTCGTGGTCTAGAAGGGCAGGTTACCGCTTGGAGTTTCCTTACTTAGGAAGCAAGACAAATAGGAAATATACTAGGTCACGGGTCGTGGTCCGACCCGGACTCTATTGTAAGCCCGGGCCTCCACCTATATATAAAGGGGAGCCACTGAGGCAGAAGGACCAAGTTACAAGCTCTCTAGTACTAGGTTGGCCTAGACACACCCTTGTAATCGAGATCATCATCGTCAATACCAGTCAAGCAGCATAGTCAAAACAAATACCAGTCAAGCAGGAGGTAGGCTACTACCTCCATCGAGAGGGGCCGAACCTAGGTAAACCCTTGTCTTTCGATTCCAACTAACCCCGTTCAAGCTACCGCCGCGCAGCGATGGCCTCACGACTAAGTCCTTCCATGAGGACATGTGGCATGACAAAACCATGACAATGATCCTCATGACAAGTATATGGTTGTAAGAATAAAGTCCTTATACCCATGCCTATTTTTAATTATAAGTGTTGGTAACAAACTTTTGATCTCGTGTAAAAGTTGGACTTTAATACTCTTGTAAAAGCATGGTAAAAACCCTTGTCATAAGTGCACGCCCTCTCATGGGTTCAATAACTCAAGGTCACATCTGGGGAAAGGCGAGAATCCTTTCTGCTATCCATTATCAGATCGCTAAAGGGACTCATCAAACCTTTTTATAGCCCCATCGCCAGGGAGGAATTTTGTTGCTAGTCATTCTGTTAGAGTTTATGATAGAGTCTTTATTTGTCTTTGTTTCATATTTGTCCTTGTTCTAGATTTAATTTTTTGTTCCAAGTGTTGTCACTAGAAAACCCCCCAAAAATAATCACATGGTTTCCAGATGTCATCAAAACCCTTTCTGAGACCCCCGAAAATTTTCCACATGTAAAACCGGACTTTCCGAAATCATGTCACACCTTTTCGAAATTCTCGAAGCCCTTTCGGAACCATCTGAAACACTTTATGAACCCTCCAAAACTCGTTCGGTGCTCTTTTTAACTCATTTCTTCGGCAATAATGACTACTAGTCATTAATCATGTGACCCTGGAGGTTCGGAAATAAGTGGACATGACCAGGACACTTTTCAGTCAATTGTTAACAGCGACATTTGGACACCCTTATTGACTCCCACATATTCATAAATTTCTCGAGCTAACCTTGTTTTGAATACCATCCCATTTGCTTTACGATAAGCTTACAAACCCTAGGTGATATAATTGGCATCCTCGTGATCAACTCCTTGGTCACTATACCGACTATCCTCGTTACCAATTTTGTTCTCTTTACTCGTGTCTGTGTTCCGATACTCCGTGATTATAATCAAAATTCTCTGGCCCAACGATAATGACACCATAACACCAAGTGGGCCTAGAGAGTATCTCTCTATCGTGAGAGGATCAAATCTCAATCTTGAACTATCGATACCAAGACATACGTTTTCGGTAAACTCGTAGTCACATTTATTCACATCCAGATACGGAGTGACATCCGATAACCCCAAAGTAACCATCTAGTGTGTTGGCATACACTATTCTCATGGTATAAGGAACATAGTAATCATGAATAAGTTATATGAAAATACCGATAACATAACAATGATAATATCTCTGAGTAATTCATAAGTTGGGTCTATACAACACCATTGTTTTGGTAACAATGCGTTCTCCTTATTGATAGCATCCTCGATAGCATCCTTGTTACAATAACAATGCTCATGGTGATCAGGAATACAAGATCATCATCAATACATGAGCTAGTCCATAGTCAAAAAAAAATACATGAGCTAGTCTTAGAGGCATGACTAGGGATCATCTTGGTGTTTATGTTTCCACACATGCAATTGGGTTTTTCTCTAAATCTCGTATTAAATAACCAATGTAATTATATCATAGAAATAATATATATAAACTTCATTATGAACATGGAAGTAGCATAATAACATTTTATTATTGCCGCATATTTCCAACACTCTAAGAGCACTCCTTCCTACAAATCATCTATTTCTCCCTCCATGTTGACATCATCACAATCCTCATCATGGATATCTTGTTTCGCAAAGAAATCACCTAGGTCACCCCTTGTCAACCGAACTTGGTGGAATATTGTGCATTGGATGTCGTCACCATCAAACTTGACCTAACTGAGAGATCGGTCTGAGAGAGAACGATCGATGAGAAAAGAATGGTACAAGGAGGGGAGATCGTCAGGAGGTATAGGACTCGGCAGTGTGGAATCACCGAGACGAAGCTAACCCTGGCAGCCGCCAGGGGAGATGTATACTTCCAAGACTTGTACATGAATTTCACAGAGCCTACGACTGTACTAACAAATATGGGTCTCTATATGTTCACGAGCACGCTCGGATAAGTCTACGGATAACGCCGATCCGACCCGCAAATGTTCCCATTTGTAACCACAACCCCTGCTTTTCAAACTATAAATCCATACAAACAGATGCAAGTTGATCATCACACACAAACATTGAGTAGCCCACACAAATAAAAATAGTTCGTACATGGAAATAGATAGTCCAACATAAAGTTTGCTCACAGTGCATAACTGAAACATAAAAAACATAGTTTAGTAATTTCCAGTGTTGATCCACATATGCTCCATAGGATCATTGAGAAGTTGCATGTGCACCTATTGATCTCGAAGTTGTTGATGCATCCCAAGAAAGTTGGAAGGATGTTGTGCCTCGTTTTCCAGGAGGCGGGCCCGAACTCTGATCTCAAAATCATGTCTGCGGGCTGTCCCTTCGCCCTCATCCTCCACAATGATGTTGTGAAATATTACACAACATGTCATGAGCTGCCAAAGTGTCTCCGATTCCCACATCATTACAGCTCCATGCACAATAGCCCAATGATCTTAAAACACTCTGAATGTCCTCTCCGAATCCTTCCTAGCACCTTCTTGCACTTCTGCAAATAGACATTGTTTTCTACCATGACAAACAAATATAGTCTTCACAAACACAACCCATCAAGGATAGATACCATCGGCAATGTAGTACCCCATGTTGTAGTTGTGCCCATTGACGGTGTAGTTACACGCCAGAGCCTCCCCGTCACAAAGTTTCTTAAACAAAGGAGATCGTTGGATCACATTGATGTCATTGTTAGAACCAGAAATGCCAAAGAAAGCAAGCTAAATCCACAAGTCCTTTGATGCCACTCTTCAAGTACGATGATCTCCTTTTTGGTGTGTCCTTGTTACTTCCCACGCAAACCTTTTGGCGAGTTCTTTCATTGCCAATGCATGCAATCAACTAAACCGATAAAACATAGGAATCCTCTTGATGCTCGAATTGCCAATAATTTTTCGGTGTACTCCACAGTTTGTTCTCTCAGGTACTCTGGCCCAAGCATCTTCACCACGGTTCGTGCAAATTGCACCGTGGTGTTCAAGCATGTGGTCTCGCCCATCCGAATTTCAATAACAATAGCATCTGCAGCCTTACCGCTAGCAAGCACCCCGAGAGCAGCCCTGTATTTGTGTAGAGGAGAGATAGAAAGTTCCGCGCAACAATACTTCCTCGACTTGAAGTTGTAATTGACCTCCACGACATTCACTACGCGCAAGAGCGACATCGGAAAAACTCTTCATAGTATGTTCATTTCGCTTGAAGTAGTCATTGTAGAGAAGCCTTGTGCGAGTGACCCTATCCCCACGAACAACTCCCTTGCCCTTTATCGAACCCTTAAGTTTAGTACATGATCCTCTTGCTTCTCCAATTCTTCCTCGATGCTAATCATCATCATCATATCAGCATCTTTGTCGTTTGAATCGGACAAATCGATGAACACATTGTATATGAATTCGTCAACGTCCATATCTCCATACTCAGCATTCGACGACGACTCCACAGGTGATCTACAAATGACCAAAACAATTAAAAAAATCTGCCCATGCATTTCATCGAACACATAGACGGCGAGGTATATGTCCAGAGGAGTTGCGCGTACTGGGGCAGCGTCCGGTGTCGGCGAGCTTGTCCAGTGACGGCACGGTCTGGGGCGTTGTGGGTTGGGGCCTTCGAATGGGTGTTTTGGGTTGGGGCCGATGACAGATCAGCGATGGCGGCGGAGCTACGGCGGCGCCTCTGCGGATGAAGGAAAAAGAGGAGAGAAAGATGGCAGGTCGGGCAATCTCGGCGATGTCTTCAAGAGATTTGACTTGGGTCCCTGCCATCAGTCCGACGTCGCGGATGCTTCCGGGCACCCCCATATCCCTCCCTAGATATGAGCTTGGTATGAGGGGTATCGGTCAGCCCAGACATATGGGCCGAGTTTGTCAGGTTTGGTTGAGTGGCGGTTTTCTTTTCGGGCAGACCGCGTGAACATTTGAGGCGGATATGAAGGTTCCTGCTGTACATGCTCTGGCGTAGCAAAATACTATGATACTCTGAAGGAATGCAACACCGAAAGGGTTTATGATCTTTCTATTCTTTATTGCTCAAGTAGTGCACAAGCTGGACATGCATTGCTACAATTATTGGGAATCTAGTACTGCCTCTGTTCATTTTTATAAGACGATTTAGACATTCGGAGACTGTCCAAAACAGTACAAAGGAAGCTGTCTGAAACGTCTTACAAAAACAAACAGATGGAGTACTGAAACAAGAACACACGAAGCTCATGAACGAGCGAGCAGAACTGCAGGAGCAGCAGCAAACCCTGTGTAGCTCAGGGCTTCGCCGTCAGTCACTATCATCAGGCCCGGCGCCAGTCATCAGGTCCTGCGCCGTCGAGGATTTGGCTGCAAACAAGGGGTCAAGCATGCATCTATCAGTGCCATTCCTTTGCCTATCGATACACAATATTAACATTATAGTGGAGCAGTTAAGAACAAGTGACTGGTCACACTCACATTTTAGACTGACGACTGATCAGCAGTCTCCATCCCTAAAAGCAAATCGACCGCCTTGAAAATCGAAGGTGACGCCGATAGACCGTGTGACCGAGTTCCCCATCAGCTGTAAACCTTGTTTTCCTATGCCAGCATCTCTCATGAAATACGTGCATAGTCCATGACTGCTTGTAAAATGAAATGAGCTCTCGGGTGCCAATGTAATTGTAGCACCCATATCGAACAAAAGCTGTACCACAGGCAAAGCGGACCAATTGCGGAATACTGTGAAGAATGCGTCCTCATAGCACATATGATTTGGTCCCAGAACAAGGCTGCGCCTGTATCCCAAAGTTCGCAAAGCCTTGGTGATCACCGCCTCAAGTTGGCTGAATGTATCAGACCGCAACACTGTCCATTTTGCCCCGGTGTCAACCATCATTTCTGAGGGGTCTGTGACTGTGATGAGCATGATCCCATTGGCCACCACCTTATCCAGCGTCAGCGCAAACACCGGCCGTTGATGAGCCACGAACAAGGGGGTGTAAGAAGTAGAATTGGCACGGTTGTAATCCCCGATGGACAAATATCCAGTCTTCTTTCTGTCACTTGGAAAACAGTAGCTGAATGCCCGATAGTTAACCACCCGTACTACCTGCGAGAAGAAAGAAGATGGCGCGGCGCCGAACCCGAAAATGCCGGCCTCACCCTGATCATACTCGATGTCCAAGCTGCAGCCGAAGATGAAGCTGGGAATGCTGTATCCCTTGCCATCACGCCCAATGGAGATGGTGTCTGCCACCAGCTTGCCGACTGAATAATAGGATCCTTTCCCGTATGAGGCACTGTAAAGGCAGCTATCCTCTTTCTCCATGCATGCTTTGAACGGCAGGCGCAGCCGCGACTGAAGTGCCCGGCAGGCTTTCGCCGAGCACCCAACACGCCTGAAACTCTTGGATTTCTTGGGATCGAATATCTGGCCAGCGCCATCTTGGTCGTTGCACTTGAGAGTGCAAGGCTGGCACTGAACAAAGCAGAATGGAGATCCAGTGTCAACTGCCACGAGGTTCCAGACCGGTGGCGTGCCCAGCTGGACGGGCATTAGAAACGCAAAGTTGTTTATGCTGTCATTCCGTATCAAGTCGATGGGCAGGTCCGTATCATCAGTTTCAGTAATGCTTTCGGTTGACATCGGACGACCACGATGTTGTTGGACGCATGGGTGGTCGGTGTGAAACAAGGGGAACTCAAGTGCACCTTCTGAGTTGACAACATGCTCTGCGGTCATCATAAGAACAATGTCAGTGTCTGTTTGCTGATTTCAGTTTTGCAAAACAGTAAAAGTAGTGGTTTCGAGAAAAGCCAGTAACTTGTAGTACTCCCTCCGTCCCAAAATTCTTGTCTTCCATTTGTCTAAAAACGGATGTATCTAGTCACGTTTTAGTGTTATATACTTCCCTATGTAGATGAATCTAAGACAAGAATTTTGGGACGGAGGGAGTACTATGCAGGCATAAGAAAAATGTAAGGCTAACATTGGGAGATAATATAGTTTTTTTTTTTTTTGAAACGGAGGCAAAAGATCTGCTTCTTCAATTAAATAAGGAAGAGTAGAGTTTAGAGTTTTACAACATACTCACAAATAAGCGGCATGACCATTACTCGTATAATATGATGTTCCCTAGCTCTCTTGCGCCAACAGTAACCCATAGTTTAGCATCTCCTAAAAGGCATCGAACTAGTGATGGCTACCGAGGTTGAAGATGGGCGACACTGACTGAGCTATATATGGTTTTGAAAAGTCATCGATTGTACACAATAGTCCATCCCAAATTAAGTCTGACGGCTCCATTAGTTGCACTTGCAGACGTCTATGGGAAATTGATGTTTTTTTTATGGAAAAATCAGAATAAATTCAAGCCTAGACCAAGTTTAATAATTGCACGAAAAAGAAGAAGATAAACTTACCGAAGGTGGATGAGGGGCAGCTGGTAAATGATGGCATCCCTGCTGGTGCAAAGATCAAGAGAAGCAACAGTATGGCAAAATCCATTGCACCTGGAATGGGATTGTGATTTCTGATTGAGGATTAAGAACTGGAGCGCAGAATCGGGTGATTCAGCTGGACATGAGTAGGTGGAAATGAAGGACCGATCCTGGCAGGTGAAGCATGCATGTGTCGACGGTTTTTTTTTTTTTTTTGAAACAAGCTGCATGCATGTGTCAACCGTGACTTTGAAGTTTGAGCATGACTTTAACATGACTTTTTCGCCTCCTGCAAAATAAAATAAAAACATGACTTCATGGACGAGACGTATACAGATTGGTCAATATTAGTCGGACAATATGTTGGAGTCGGGCGCGGCCTGATCGATGGCGATGACATATATACAGTACAACCGTCGGCTAGCAGAAAAGAAAGCCAGCACTCGGATAACTCGGATCGCCAGAACACGACGAGAAACAGAAACTCCAATGGCGGCGGCTCGTCCGGTCCTCTACTACCTTGGCGTTCTGCTGTTCCTGGCCATGGGTCTGCTTCTTCTCCCTCCGGCATCGATCGGTCTCCAGTTGCCTACTTCGCTACTAATTCGATTGATTTTCTTGGCATGACATGCAGCGGCATCGGGAGCGGCGGCGTTCGGCCTCCCGCGAGGCGTGTCGCCTGCCTACTGCGCCAACGAGTTCCTGCACTACCACGGGATCTCGCAGCACGGAACGGCGGCCATCCACCTCGGCAACACCAAGTCCTGCATCGCCGGCTACGGTGGCCGACTGGATCCCTACACCGCGTACCAGTTCTGCATCCCCTCCTGGGTTGCCTTCACAGACAACGGCACCCTCGTCGGAGAGGCCGCCATGGACCACGCCGCCGTCAGCCCCGGGACGGCCGTCTCCGGCTTCAAGCGACTCCTCGGCATCAGGCAAGTGACTTGCTTACTACCAGCTCTGTTCTAGTTTGCAGATCGAGTGGATGGATTATTTGATTCGACAAATTCAATTGTTCTTACGTGTAGGATGTATAACGAGATGGTGAAGAGGGAGGCAGAGCTAGTGCCGTACCAGTTCACCGAACAGCTGGGAAGATGCGGCATCCAGATGGAGACCGAGGGAGGCCACGTGATGAACTTCCTTCCAGAGCGTGTGGCCGGCGTCCTCATGGCCGAGCTCAAGAAGATGGCGGAGGCGCGCCTGGGCCGCGAGATCGAGACCGCCCTTGTCACCGTCCCCGGGCACTTCAATGGTGCCCAACGGAGCTCGGTCAGGAGAGAAGCTGCGCGCTTGCACGGTGGCTTCGGTGTCGCCAAGGTCGTCGACGAGCAGGTCGCGGCGGCCGCGGCATATCGCCTCCACGAGAAGAGGGGCGACGGCAAGGTCGTCGTCGTCTTCCATCTCGGTGGCCGCACAAGCCACGCTACAAAGTTCAGATTCAAGGATGGCACGGGCCATCTCCTCGACGAGCGCCATGATGCCTACCTTGGCGGTGACGACTTCACCGGCAGGGTTGTGGACTATTTCGTTGAGCTGATCAAGGAGAAGCATCACCGGGACATCCGTGCGGACGAGGCCGCTCTCAGGAAGCTGAGGGCAGACTGCGAGAGCGCCAAAAAGCTACTGAGCGACAGAGAAGGCCTTCTGATGAACATCGGATCGGTTCTTGGCGAAGGAGCAGATATCTACGAGGAGCTCACGCGGGCCAAGTTCGAGGAGCTGAACCGTGACCTCATGGAGAGAGCAATGGAAATGGTGGAGACGGTGGTGATGGGAGGTGCTCCCACTTCCCAGACGCGGAGCCGCAAGGACGCCATCGACGAGGTCATTCTCGTCGGTGGCAGTGTGAGGATCCCCATGGTTGGGCAGCTCCTCGAGGACTTCTTTCATGGCAGGGGACTAATCAGGGACGAGGACGCGGTGATCCGCGGAGCTGCTCTTCTGTCCCGCCCCGAGTCTGCTAGGTACGTGGACGAGTGCTACAATGGGGGTGTCTTGGGGCCTCTCTGGTCGGCAAAATAAACACACAAATAAGGCATGAAGGCATATGCAGTGCTGATACATAGGGTTTTTGTAACATTGGCAATTTTTGATTTGCGCAGGAAACATGATCCCAATTTATACATATACGGTACTGGTTGATACACTACCGGACTGCGACACAATGCCGACGGCCTCAGGCCGTCGGCATAGCCGTTTTGCCGTCGGCTTAGATCTATGCCGACGGCACCCGTCGGCATAGAGCCGTCGGCGTAGATCACGTCAGCGTAGTTGTGTCAGACCGTCGGCATAGAAAAGCCGTCGGCATAGGCGCATATGCCGACGGCTTCTGGTTGGCCGTCGGCATATATTGGCCGTCGGCAACGATTCTCACATGACGGCAACGGACGGCGCCGTCAAAAGCGACAACAAACCAGCGTCTGCCACGTGACACAGGTATGCCGACGGCTTGGCCGTCGGCATAGATTTAAATCTATGTCGACGGCCAAGCCGTCGGCATACATTGCCACGTGTCAGCTCCTGAGGCGTCTCTGCAGCTGTGTAAGCCGACGGCCTGGCCGTCGGCATAGTTTGAAATCTATGCCGACGGCTAGGCCGTCGGCATACCCTTGCCACGTGGCAGCTCCTGAGGCGGTTCTGAAACTGTGTAAGCCGACGGCCATGCCGTCGGCTTACATGCCACGTGTCAGCTGCTGGTTTCTCCTAGGCATAGATATGCCGACGGCAAGGCCGTCGGCATAGTTTTGTTCTGTTTTTTTT